>CM054946.1:7440076-7761467 GCA_029168755.2 Tillandsia fasciculata | reverse complement strand
TTCATCCCCTCTCGGGGGCTTCGGGCGGTCTCGTCACTTGCTGGAGTTCCAAGCACTTCACTTGCTCTGAAGTCCTTGTGTGCGACCACTCTCTCACGCTGCGCCTGATAAGCACTTACAGCGGCACCTCCTTCTACCTAACTAATGTGTACGGACCGCCGTCCTGGGAGGGAAAGGACGAGTTTTGTCGGGAACTTGTCGCGCTTAAATCTGCCTGCCGCGGCCCCTGGGCAATCTGTGGGGATTTCAACCTTACGCGCTCCCCGACCGAGAGGCAGGGCCGCCGTTGGTGCAACCGCCTAATGACCATGTTCTCCACTATGATTAACGAGCTGGAATTGGTGGACCTTCCTATGCTCAATCAAAGCTTCACGTGGTCCAACATGCAGAGCCCCCCCACTCTTGCTAAACTTGATCGCTTCTTGATCTCGACCGACTGGGATCTAACCTTCCTCTTTCCTCAGCCTCGGTGCTCCCCAAAATCACCTCGGATCACTCCCCTCTCCTCCTTAAAACGCAAAGGAACCGGTCCCAAACCCCTTCAGATTTGAGAAGGTCTAGCTAACCAGGAGCGACTTCAATTCGTTGGTTCCGATCTGGTGGCAGAAAATCGATGTCAAGCAAGGGAGGCAAGGGAGTATTCTCACCTTCACCGCAAAGCTTAGACACTGCCGCAAGCGCATCAAAGAGTGGCGGTCCTCAAACTTCTATAGCATCTCTAAAGCTAAGAGGGCAACCGCGGAGGAGATACAGAGGCTCGATTCCCTAGAGGAACTCCATTGCCTGACCCCCAGCGAGCAAGCGTTGAGGGTTAAGCTCAGAAGCCACCTGAAAGTTATCATTGGGGAAGAGGAGATACTTTGGAGAGCCAGAGCCAAACAACACTGGCTAAAAGAAGGGAATGGCAACACAAAATTCTTCCAAGCAATGGCCAACGGTAGGCACAGAGCCAACTGGATCGGGGCAATCGAGGATGAGGGCGCCACACTGGAAAGGGATAAGGATAAGAGCGATTACTTCTACCACAAGTTCAAAAATCGGTTCGCGCCAAACAATCTTCCCACCCCCCGCGCGGAGATTGGAGTGACCTCTTCCCTGATAAGACCGCGCTGAGCTCGGAAAACCTCACCTCCCCCTTCACCCTTGAAGAGATCGAAAAAACAACCTTCCAGATGAGTGGGGACAAGGAGCCGGGACCCGACGGCTTCAGCATGACTTTCTATCAGAAGTTCTGGGACGTCATCAAGGCCGATCTTGTCAAAATCTTTGACGACCTCTTCGAGGGTTCTCTAAATACAGGCCCCATTGACTACACGCACATCTGCCTGATACCCAAATCTGAAGGGGCGAACTCGGCGAACGACTTCCGGCCTATCAGTCTCCTCAACTGTGTCCAGAAGATTATCTCCAAGGTGCTCACGAACAGACTCCTCATCGAACTGGACAAGATCATCTCCCCGGTCCAGTCAGCCTTTATCAAGGGTAGATTTATCCTCGACTCCTTTGTCACAGCCGGCGAACTAATCAGCTGGAAGTCAGCAAGCACATCGACTGCGTTGGCGTCAAGGCAGATTTTGGAAAGGCTTTCGATAATGTGAGCTGGAGCTTTCTCAAACACATCCTCCATTGCCTTGGCGCTAATCAGAAATAGTGTGGGTGGATCGATCAGTGTACCTCCAACGGGAAAGTCGCCATCCTTGTCAACGGCAGCGCCACCAATTGGTTCAAAATGAAGAGGGGACTCCGTCAGGGTGACCCCCTTTCACCCTTCCTCTACCTGCTGGTGGCTGAAGGTCTGGCGCGCATGACAAACAGAGCCGTCCAAAATAACCTGCTCACTGGAGTTGGACCATCGAGGGACTCAAAAACTTCCCTCATCCAATTCGCGGACGACACAATCTTCTTTTGTCAGGCAAAAGTCAGACAAATTCACAACCTCCGCTTTATGTGGCTGATCTTCGAGTGGGCCTCTGGAATCAAAATCAGCACGTCCAAGTCGGAACTGTTCTATCTGGGCAACAGAAACAATAAAGGCGAGCGACTTGCAGCGATCCTAGACTGTAAGCTGGGCTCATTCCCGATCAAATACCTTGGACTACCACTGAAAAAGGGCAGCATTCCGAAGGAAGATTGGCAACACGTCGTCTCCAGGATTGAGCAAAGAATTGCTGGGTGGCAAGCTAAACTACTCTCGTACGGGGGAAGGCTCACCCTTGTCAACTTGGTGCTGTCGAATTTACCCCTCTACTACTTCTCGGTCTTCAGAGCACCTGTCTGGGTCATCAGAAGAATCGACTCGCTTCGGCGAGCCTTCTTCTGTAAAGGACTCAGTTCCGCGTCAGGGGGCAGCTGCCTTGTCAGCTGGAAGACGGTCTGCAAAAACAAAAAGGATGGGGGTTTAGGCATCCTGAACTTGGAAAGCTTGAACACCGCTTTACTGGTAAAGTGGTGGTGGAGATTCCTCTCCGCAGAAGCACCCCCTTGGGAACCCCTCGTCAAGGGGCTTTACTATCTCCGCAGAAAACCGCTGAACGAAGGGTCTTCCTTCATACCCTACTCCCACTGGTGGAGAAGTGTGCTACGCACGAGGGAACTCTTCAAGTGCGGCACTGTCACGCCCCGGGTTCGCCAACAGATCCGCCGCCCCTACGGGAAGCCCCATAGAGACGTAGCGTCTAACCTGCAAATAAACATCTATACTAGCAGATATCAGAGCTGAAATAGTATAACTAACCATAAATATAAAGTAAAACTATCTCTCCAAATAAATACAAAGCCACCTCACCACAAATATACACGAGTCTCTCAAAAAGTGAAAATAAAAGGTACAACTCGATACCTCACTACAAGATCTCTCAACATATAGCACTCCAAAATAACCAGGGGTACCTCTAATCACACACTGAAGCTGCGGGGAAGGGATCTATCTCGCGACTCCCTTACCTCGGTCTGAAGGAGCTGGATCAGCAACTGGTGCAGCAGGAACTGGAGCTGAAGTCTCTAGGGAAAAAGACACCACGACGGGTGTGAGAACTACTTCCCACAGTAGTTCTCAGTGGGTGCCGCCAACAAGCCCGACGGTCTGCCCACTAAGTCTACTAGAGGCATAAAGTAACATATGCAGTGCTGTAAGGAAAACTGGAAAAGTAAACTCTACTGCTACTATGCCTCTATCTAAATGCTCAAAGAGTGGAACAGAAGGGATATGATGCCACAACCAACTCTCAACTCAGATCACCCAATCCAAACTGACTGCCACATCGGGTCCAGTCAAACCTGCGCCTACCTACTGCCGTCACATCCCGGAGGATCGGACTTACGTAGGACGTCCGTGACTGCCAAAACTGGCTCAGCCAGAGGGACGGTGTCCATGACTGCCAAAACTGGCTCAGCTAGAGGGACACATGCATCGACAAGCCGCGATAGAAGTATCAGGCCCAACTCCGGAGTGGCACTCGAGGGGCGCGACCCCACCGAGCAAAGTATCTGCGCATCTCTGTCGAGCTCAAATGTGGCTCCTGCAGGCTATGATCCAATCACAGTCTCACTCACTAACTAAAATCCACACTGTCACTAAGACAATCTCCCATGATCTCAGATCCAACATCACTATCACTATCACAATGAGAACTGATCTACAGACTGCTACCGACTCCACTCGGTCCCCAGACGCGAGTGCAAATGCATCCACAGCTACTAGACCTCCCAGCCCACGACTCGGGGAAAACAGCTATGTCCAGATTGACAAGAGTAACAAGTGATGCGGAAATCTAAAGCAATGAATAAATCTAACCCAGGTTAAAGTTTACTTTAGTCCGACTGAGTATGATGTAAATAGGTGACAGGGGAGCTAAGTTAAGTTTTCAGGTTTAAAGGTCTACATGTTACAAGAATCACAATGAGATCATTTAATTTGGCAACTAACAACTGAGGGTACAAACATACAGTTTTCACATGCCATTTAGATCATTTACTAACATGCATGCTACTATGATCACAGAATTAGAGCACAGTCCGTAGATTTTGAAAGCAAGATCACCCACCTGAACACGCTAACAGTCCGGGGTTGTACAGCTAAAAAGTCCAGAAACAGCCAAAACACAGTATCCGCCAAGCTAGAAACACAGTAGTGGTGCTCACAATGCCCTGGGTACATCACAATCCCAAAATTACACTTTAAACTACACAATTTTCCAAGTCCCAAAATTCTGTGTGAACAGTCCCCAAAACACGAAATTTTCACCTGAAAATCACCCTCCAAAAATTCTGATAAAAATACCACGGCGACGCTCGCGAAGAGTAGATGTCGATAGAGTCCTGAAACGTCGAAATCCGATGTCCGGATGAGGAGATAAAAATCCGCGAAGTGTATGCTGTCCAGAAATTCCAACAGTCACAAAGGGAGGTTAAAATGTACCCCAAACCCCTGGAAAAGCTCATTTCCAAAAAAAAACGTCCAACACGGAAAACGTAGATTTACCTCTAGTGAAACCGCTGCCGAAGAAATCGTCCAAAAATAACGTCGGGGTAGCCCGGTAGACCTCCCAGACTAAACTGCGACGAAGATGGGCCTCCAATAGTATAACGTCGCTCCGCACCACGATGCAGGAAATGCTGTCGTCGCGGCCTCCAAAAATTCTGAGCCTTCACCAGAAGATGCACAAGAGGGAGAGGAAGAAATTCTGTAAAGGGATCAAGAGCTAATTCCCTCGGGAAGCACCCCAAAATCTCGGCCCAAGAGGCCTTTATATAGGCTCCAGCAGGAAAGGGAAGAAAAAAATCAAGTGTTGGGCTTTCGGGCCCAACATTCGGGCGCCCGGAACATTCGGGCGCCTACAGTGTTGGGCCCGGCCCAACACTGTGCGCGCCCGGATTGTTCCGGTGCCGCCACGTGTCCCGGCCCGCGCTTTCCGCGCCTGGCGCACATGCGCCAACCAATCATGGCGCGCCACGTGGCGCGCGGTCCACGACGGCGACCACGGGCCGCGGTTCACGGCGGCCCACCCGGGTCGCTGCGCCCGCCAACCAGCGGGCGACACGTGGCCCGGCGGGTCCACCGTGCGCCGCGCCGGCGCGGTTCACGCGTTGTCGCGCGTGCGTTGACCCGCCAATCGGCGCCTGCTACGTGGCACATTGCGGCGTAGCGTACGCCAGGTGCACAAGACCCGACCAATCAGGATCCGCCACGTGGCCCGACCCGGTTCACTGCACCAGCCGCGCGCTTCTATGGACCAAGCTGCGTGAGCCCGCCAATGGGAAGCCGCCACGTGTCTAGGCGCCGGTCCATGCACCCGCACCAATGCTCTGTGGACCGAGCTGCATGCGCCGGCCCAATCCGGTGCTGCCACGTGGCACAGGCCAGTCCACGGCCTCCCCCATGCACCAAAACCCAATAAAAACTTCCGGGGGCCCCTTTTTGAGCATCCGGACTTCGAAAAAGGCAAGTAAATAGCCGATTTCAGGCGTTTTTCCGTGCTGAATCCATTTTCAACCTCTGTTTGGCCTAATTCCTCTCAAAAATTTCGGCAAACTCAGCCGAAAGCCAACACAGCTAAAAATACCTCACATGGTCCATCTGTGGCATCCCTTTGATGCACCATGGGCCAGATACACCAACACTAGGTGTTCTAACAGCGGATTCATCGAAAAAACACTGCATGGGAACCAGGGCCACTACAAGCACGACCCACTCTGTGGGAAATGGAGCTCTGACAGACTTCTGGTCAGATATCTGGATAGGGAATTCGTCTCTCTCAACCCAGTTTCCAAGTATCTATGACTTGACTTGCAACAAAAATCTACGTGTGAATGACTGTTTTGGTCAGAACGGCTGGAACTGGGTGAGAATCCTGGAGGGCTTAGAGGTGGGCACCACAGGCATCGAGGACGTAATTCAGGACTTGAAAGCGACCACATCTCAGCTGTCCCTCACTAACAACAAAGATGAATTTCTATGGCGCTGGACCAACTCTGGGCTCTTTTCAGTCAAGTCTATGTACCGTTTCCTACAGGACAGCGGGGAAGTCGACGACCGATTCAACAGGCTCTGGAGCATCAAACTGCCACTGAAAGTTAAAATCTTTGTCTGGCTAGTGCTCCGAAGGAGGGTACTGACTAGAGACATCCTGCAAAAAAGAAATTGGACCGGACCCAGCTGCTGCGCCATCTGTCTTGGCCCAGAGGAAACCGCTGACCATCTCTTTCTCTCCAGCACCTGCGCCAACTCCTTGCTGGAGACCCTACTACCTAATAAAGTGGAGATCCGAAGCTGCCCAACCGTCGCCAAGCTGTGGGAGGCGACCTCACACAAGAGGGGGGCCTGGGGCAGAAGGACGCTAACCACCATCGCGACCATCTGGTGGATGGTTTGGCTAGAAAGAAACAGAAGGGTTTTCGAATTTAAGAGCCGTAGCTTAGGCGCTATCCTCGCCGAAATCAGGCTCTCCCGCTCGCATTGGACTAGGTTTTGTACCTAGGCCTAGGGTTTTTTTTTTTTTTTCTTTTTTTTTTTTTTTTTTTTTTTTGGCCGGCTAATCCTTTGCAGATACCGGCTCCTCTCTTGCTAAATTCATCTCCGCCTTGAATGAAGCGGCAGCATGCTGCCTTTCTCTCAAAAAAAAAAAAAAAAAAAAAAAAAAAAAAATCTTTCTAATTCATATACACTTTCTACACATTTGATCCAACACTATTAGGTGCCAAACCAGTGAACACACCTATTGAAGTCAGTCATCGTCTTCATGATCAAAGTACAGAGCCACTAAAGCAAAAGCGACTTTATCAACGACCTGTTGGGAAACTATTATATTTAACTATAACACGTCCGTATATTAGCTATGCAGGGAATGTTCTAAGTCAATTTACTCAAGCTCCTTGCATCACTATGATGCCATTCTCCGAGTGATTCGTTATTTGAAGGGTTCCCCTGGAAGAGGCTTAATATATTCAAATCACGGTCATCTAAATATTCAAGGCTATTGCGATGCAGATTGGGCAGGTGCACATGATGATAGGCGATCCACTTCCGGCTACTGTATGTTCGTAGGTGGTAATCTTGTTACATGGCGGAGTAAAAAACAAAATGTGGTGGCTCGTTCTTCAGCTGAGGCAGAGTATCGATCTATGGCTTTTGCTACTTGCGAGTTGATGTGGTTAAGATCTTTTCTCACTGATTTGGGCTCGTCTGTATCAACACCAATGCCTCATATTTTCTCACTGATTTGGGCTCGTCTGTATCAACACCAATGCCTCTCTTTTGTGATAATCAAGCGGCAATTCAAATAGCTGCTCATCCAATTTTCCATGAGAGGACCAAACACATTGAGGTTGATTGCCGCTTCATTAGAGAAAAAGTTGAATCTAAAATTATTGCTACCCAATTTGTTAGGACTAATGATCAACTAGCTGATGTTTTCACAAAGGCCATTCCTAAAACTCATCTTTGTGGGATCACTAGCAAACTCGGGATGTTTGATATACATGCCCCAGCTTGAGTCTTTTGTTAATTACCTCAATTGATGGTGAGTATTTTGGTCAGTGTAAAAAAGAGAAAATGAAAAATATAAATATATATTAGGCTGATAGGTGAAAAAAAAAAAGTTACTTTACTCTTGTTTCTTCTCCCACAGCTTTGTTTTCTCCGCCTACTTTCTCTTGTTCTTTTAATCTTCTCAGGGGTTGTCATTCTTTAATCTACAGATTTAATAATCTGTTATTTTAGATCTGTTGATTAAAACATGAATATAGATGATTAGAACGATATCTCTAGCAACTTAAAAGTTTTCATTTAATTCAAAGTCCTCATTTAATTCAAAACTGAGTTTTGGGCTATCAAAAAGTTTCAAATGGAGAAAGAGAAAAATTGTTGCATATAAATAATTCTTCAGTCACTAAAATTTTGTTTGAACATATAAACATCAATCTATAACTCTATATTAATCTCTCTAATTTTGTCCACATCGCAGGTTTATATTCACTATTAGATATGGGCCCATCTCTTTTATTACTCATCTTTTTTTCTTAAATCTACCATCATTTAAAGATCATGTTATTTCTCCTTTCGTCTCTGCGATAGAAGACAACTTTTAAATAGTTTATCGTTTTCCATTCCATCTGTTTGGCTTCAATGGTCCTATTCTAAACTATTCAAAATCTAACTTGAAATTCCACTCCTCTTTTATCTAAATTGCTTACAAGCCCTCTCCCACTTCCCTCATTCCACTCTCCTCAGCGCGGTGGTGGCGCGATCGAGATCGAGACCGCGAATGCGACTAGGACCGCGATCGAGATTGAGAGCGCGAGAGAGATCGAAAATAGTCCTGCTCCCCGTCTGGCTTCCGCTCTGGCTTCCGCTCCGACGCCACTGAACAATCTAGACGTCGCCATGGCCATAATCACCACCACACCATCAAAATCGCCGCTGCTCCCTCTCCCCCGAGTCCCACTACCGCAAGCGCCGCCGCGAGGGCGGCAATGACCGCCACCCCGCCGCACTATTTCGTTGCTATATAAAAGTATGTATTATTTGAAACTTTTTATATAACAATATGCGATAATAATTGCCAAGATTGCTTTCTATGTGAAATATCGGTGTTTTTTTTTTTTTTTTTTGCCTTTTTAGAAATACCAAATTAGGTTTTAAGAATTGGTAGCTAGGGATATTGGATGAATTTGCATATTTTATTCTGAATTATATTAATATTTTATTAAATCTATAAATATTTATACCAACAAAAATTTATCTGCTGTATTAAGCGGATCCCTATACTAGTTTTATTTAAGCCTTCTTGTTTGGTATAGCTGCCTTTGTTTTGTCTTCCATTAAGTAAAATTTCTATATGGAACTGTGAGAGAGAGCGATAAATTGCTTAGATTCAAAGTATTTATTTGACAATAAAAAAAATATAAAATAATTTTCTAATTTTAGAGATTACTGAGTACATTGTAAGCTTATCAATTATACCAATTAAAAAAAATAATTTTGCAGACATCAAATTATATAAAATTAATATTTATATAGTCAAAAAATCTGCAAAGAGGCCGAACAAGGCTTTAGTAAATCTATTTGGCTTCGTTTGGCATTACCAAAAAAAATATATCTTACATACAGTAAGAAAGTACGATAAAAAAATATTTTATTTATTTTTTTTGTACGTAATATCATATTTTGCATATTATAATAAATCATATATTTTATACGGTTTCATCGAATGAAAAAATATTTTGTTTATTTTCTGTACATAATATCATGTTCTGCATATTACAATAAGTCATATATTTTATATGGTTTCATCGAAGAACGCAAAAGCATATTACTATATACTTTTATCCTAATTCTATTTTATCTAACAATATTAGAACTACCTCAATATCTCTTCGGTCTTTTTTTTTAAGAAATAAATTTAACTGCAGATGTGAAGCAATTAGGCTTCGAACTCGGAAGCTCGGTACCAATTACTAGGACGGTGAATATTAAATGGATTATTACTCAACAAGTTTGTAGGATTTGGCATTTTAGGACTATAATTAAGTATACTATTCTACCTATAAATTATTACCATCAAAAGCATTAAAATGGCTAAACTTAGAACTCCTAGCTTGCAATTAAAAAATAAAGATTTTATAATATAGGATTAATTGCATTCGGCTCTATGTAAACATATCGAATAGCAGATATATCCCTACAAAGTTCAACTTTTCATATTTATCTCTTCAAAAATTCTAATTTGTTTATATATATTACTCTGGTTTATTACCGTTAGTTCACTGTTTATTTTTTAACATAGTATATATGAAATAATAATTTTGCCCTCCTAAAAATGTTTCTTTAAAAATTTTAATTATTAAAATAATATAAAAATATTTGAAAGAATAAAAAAAATAAATTTATCTCACTAACTAATTAAGATTAAATATTTTAATCTATAATTAACTAGATTTTTCTATCAAAGATAGACGGTAGAAATATATTAAAAATATATATGAATAACGTTGAATTTTTAAAAAAATAAATATAAAAAATTAAATTTTATAAAATTATATCTACTGATATCGATAGGTTTACAAGTAACGGTATGCAATAAAAACTATAATATACTTTAGAAAGAATGAGAACAAATTATATGCGACGCACCTGGCGCGTCATGTCGTGGGCGTAGAAGTGGAAGGCGCAGAGATGCTGGTGTATGCTGTTGATGGGGGCGAATCCCT
This sequence comes from Tillandsia fasciculata, assembly GCA_029168755.2. Lineage (NCBI taxonomy): Eukaryota > Viridiplantae > Streptophyta > Magnoliopsida > Poales > Bromeliaceae > Tillandsia > Tillandsia fasciculata. Next base: position 7,751,261 of record CM054946.1, on the reverse strand, counting down.
GGATGGCAGCCGTCGCGGTCTCCAGCAGGGCAGTTCCCGTTTGCGTCGGCTCTCCGGGCACGGCCACCTCCGCTTGGATCCTGGTCGACATATCTATTCAAAAGAGATTGATCTCTTTTTAATGTATATTCTGTTCTTAGCTACCTTCCCCGCCGCCGTTAATGTCCTTAATTTCTTTTGCTAGTGATCGCAGCCGGGAATTGTTCTCGAAAAGCTTTAATTAAGTAGCTGCTGCTGCTGCTGACTGCTCTTGAGGTGAGCTTGTTTCGTGTAGAGCAGACGCGTGGAGTTAAAATACGTACGTGTCCTGCGCTGCTTGACCGGCAAATTGAATTCCGGGCTTTAGGACAACAACTGTCCTCTCACACCGCTCTTTATAAGTGGAGAAGGAAATATTTGGGGACATTCGCCTGCACTCGTCAGTGTGTGAGGAAATTTTAGGATACTTTTTTTTTTATTATTTTTTTAAGATAATTTTTATAAAAGATAATGTTAAGTCCACGTCCAAAAATAATTCAGTTCTTATTAAATTTTTTTAATATAAATATCTTAAAAAAAAAAAAAAAAAAGTAAAATTCTTGTGTACGGATGTATAAGTAATATACACTTTCATTTAAAGTATATCAATAATATTATTATTTTTTTTAAATTTTGAAATAAGCATTGTTATCTATACACTTAAAAAAAAAAAAAAAAAATGTAAATCTAACAAATTCTCATTAAACAATCTATATAAAAAAAAAAAAAAAAAAAAAAAGGTATATATAAGTATAGGGGTGTGTATATCTTAAATCCTATTCCATTCTGTGATGGGGTGAATTTCACTTGTCACTCGATGTGACGAGTAAAATAATACTCATTTCAGGATGGAGTGGGGTGTAAAATGTACACCCCCAAAGAGGTGTACACCTAGCATCCCTTATAAAAAAATTCTTTTCTTGTTAAATATTTTTTAGTATTAAAATTAAATTTCATCTCTTTCCTTGTGTGTGTGTCATATATATATATATATATATATATATATATATATATATATATATATATATATATATATATATATATATGAATACGGTGAACTATTTATTATTTATGATTATTTTTATAATTTAATTTTATAAAAAATTTATTTTTAAAATTATAAAGTTAAATAAAATTATTTAAAATAAAAAATGGATAGAGAGAGAGAGAGAGAGAGAGAGAGAGAGAGAGAGAGGAGAGAAAGAGAGGAGTCTAATGTTTGAAATTCATGCTGTATAAAGCAAGCTAATTGAACTTTAATCCAACCAGGTCAAATTTAAACCTACAGACTTCTTGCCAAATCACACAGAAACGCACAGAAACGCTTGCGGGGGCTACACTCTGAATTAACAGCTCGAAAATCTGAGTGAAAGCACTAGTCAAATTTCCAGCAGTTCACAAGCAATGATCGCGAGAGGGATTTTTTTCAAATTAACCCTCTAAAAATTGTAAATTTGCAAAATAACCCTGGCAAAAAAAAATTTACAAAACTAATCCTACTTTTGCCACCTCGGCGCCACGTAGGGCAGACAGCCTGAAGGCGCTGAAGAGCTCAGCGCCTTCACAATAATCCTATGAAGGCGCTGAACCCCTCAGCGCCTTCATGCCATGTGTTGAAGGCGCTGAAGGGTTCAGCGCCTTCACAGGATTTCTTGTGAAGGCACTGAACCCATCAGCGTCTTCATGGTGTACGCTGAAGGCGCTGTTTCATTCAGCGCCTTCAGCATACACATAACGCGTCGAGGACTTGGGCATTTTTCGCCGCGAAATATGCCTAAGTCCTCAGTGTAAGCGAAAAATGAATTCTCTATAAAGGCGCTGACTCGCTCAGCGCCTTTAGTATAAGACACTAAAGGCGCTGATCCGCTCAGCGCCTTTAGTATAAAACACTAAAGGCACTGAGCGGATCAGCGCCTTTAACTTAATGTTAAAGGCGCTGACCGCTTCAGCGTCTTCTTCACCACCATAACCCCGCGCGGGCAGCAGTGTGAGGCACTTCATCTTCTTCATCTTCTTCATCCCGCACAGAGAGCTCATGCCGATCTCGCCGTCGCATTGCCCCTCGCCGTCGCCGTCGCCGTCGCATTGCTCCTCTCTCACTGTGAGCTTTTGAGTTCAATTTCTTCTCTCTATCTCTCTCTTTCTCTCTCTCACTGTGAGAGATCACTCTCTCACAGTGATCTCGCTTCATTGTGAGAGAGTGATCTCTCACTCTCTCACAGTGAAGCTCTCTCACTGTGAGAGATCACTCTCACAGTGAGAGAGCTTGATCTCTCACTGTGAGAGAGCTTCACTCTCTCACAGTGAGAGATTAGAGTCATCTCTCACAGTGAGAGAGCTTGATCTCTCACTGTGAGAGCTTCACTCTCTCACTGTGAGAGTGATCTCTCACAGTGAGTGAGCTTGATCTCTCACTGTGAGAGAGATTGATCTCTCACTGTGAGAGAGCTTCACTCTCTCACAGTGAGAGATTAGAGTGATCTCTCACAGTGAGAGAGCTTGATCTCTCACTGTGAGAGCTTCACTCTCTCACTGTGAGAGTGATCTCTCACAGTGAGAGAGCTTGATCTCTCACTGTGAGAGAGCTTCACTGTGAGTGTCTCTCACAGTGAAGCTCTCTCAGTGATTAACCCCCCCCCCAAAAAAAAAAATTAAACGATAAGAACACAACTTATAATTTTGCTGCAAAGTCTATTTAAACAATACTGTAATTTAGGGCTAGAAGCACTGTGAACTTACTATGAACTCACTGTGAGAGAGTAAACATCACTCTCTTACAGTGAGAGAGCTTCCCCTCACAGTAGTGAGAGATCGCTCACTGTGAGAGATCCCCTCACAGTGAGAAGTTAAAAGTAGTATTTTGAAGTGGTTAAATTTTGTTTTGTAGTTGAAATTGCTAATCGTCGCATGCCCATAAGTGTTCATTGGGATGGACAGTTAGTTATCGATGGGAATGGTCCAGGATATATCGGTGGTCAAAAAAAGTTAATCGCGATACCTTCTGATTGTACATATAGTAGGTTTGAGACGAGAATGTATCGTTTAGTAAATTGTACAAGAGAACAATTTCGTTTAAAATTTACTATTGATTGTCCCACGATCGGTAGTGGATATTTAGCTCACGAAGTACTAGATGATGAATCATTGGAGGGAATGATAGGATTATGTCAACATCATGGTGTTGTGACGGTATACATTGAGAAAGAGTTACAACCGTCGGAAAATTTTGAACCGCAAGGTTATTACACGAGAATGCTCCACAATTATATTGATTTGGGTCCTTCCGCCAATGTAATGAGTGATCAACATATTCCACACGAAGGTGGTGTCAGAATGACAAGGTTAGAACAACAACCTAATAATTTTGTCATTTAGCATATTCTTTAAATGGACTTAAATATTGTATATATTGCAGAAAAAGTGAGTATGACCCTATTGAGAGTGTTGTACCTTGCTCGTTTAGTAGTGTGCCACCAACGACCACATGTGTGGCACCTACGACCACACACACGCAAGCCACGACCTCACGCGGACACCGCACGCATGCCACGACATCACGCGAACAATGCACGACCTCCCGTATTGAACCAAGGATGTCTCATTTACAACTAGAACCTTCTGATTGGGGGTAAGTACAAATATAAATTAAATGTTAAGTTTTAAATTAATGACAATGTTGGAATTTGAGATTTACCAAATTTGCAGGTTATCTAATTCCTATGAACATTGGAATCCACCTACTATTAATGAATTTGATACTAATGTAGAGGAAGGAGGTGATAATGTTGACAGGGGTGGTGATAGTGATATTAATCATGAGGATTCACCAATCCATGATGATCAGAATAGTAGTGAGGATGACGAACTGGATGTTTCATTTCCAGATATAGATGAAAATCATGATGGAGGGTTAAATGATCTTGCAAATACAATTTACAGTCAAATCGACAACCCACAAATCAGCAATGATTACGTAGACAATCCTGACGAGGAAAATGAATTTATTGATCATCCGGAACATTTTCTTTCAGATACTGATTGGATGAATCAGTATGCTGTAGATCATACAGATCTTAATATTCGACAAATCAATACTGGTCGACCTAGCATCGACGAGAGTTGGGCTGGACGTGTCTTTCAAGATAAGCCATCTTTATTGGATGCACTAGACCGGTGGCATATTGAGCATAATGTACAAATGAAAGTATTGAAATCTACAAAAATGACTTACACTGTCAAATGCTTAGTAGAGGAATGTTCTTGGAGATTACATGCTTCAGTACCCAAAAATACGACATATTTTAGGGTAAAAACATATGCTGGTCCACACACATGTGTAATTCCAATGCTGAATGCGGCGAACCGTAACTGTAATTCGACCCTTATATGTCAATTGATCCTTCCGATATTAAAAGTTAGACTTAATATAACGCCAAAAGAAATTCGAGATATGGTGCAAGCAGAGTTCCATACTGACATAACATATTGGAAGGCTTGGCAATCAAAGAGTAAAGCATTACAAATTATTTACGGGAGCTGGGAGCAATCATACACTGACTTGCCTCGTTACCTTTCAATGGTAAAGAATTATAATCCTGGTACTCTATGGCGTCTGGATCATAGGTGGCCGCAAGATGGCATTTTTACCTTTGGTCGTGTTTTTTGGTCATTTGGACCTTCGATCCATGGATTCGCACATTGTCGGCCGGTGGTTAGTATTGATGCCACACATTTATACGGCAAATACGAAGATCATGCTTTGATAGCGACGGCTGCAGATGCAAATGATTGATTATATCCTTTGGCATTTGCAATTTGTGAGGGAGAGAATGCCGGGAGTTGGCAATGGTTTTTGCATAACTTGCGTCACTATGTTACCCGTGATAGAGAAATTTGTTTAATGTCTGATCGATTTCCTGGATTGAAGGAAATAGTTGCTGATATCTATCGTCCAGCACGAGGGCACTCGCATCGTTGGTGTCTTCGACATATGAAAGCAAACATGAAAAAACGCTTCAAGACCGACATATTGTTAAATAAATTCTGGGATATCGGAAAGGCTGCAACACCGACGGCATATAATCAGCTGAAGGAAGAATTAAAGGTGTTGGATCACGATGCTTGGGAGTGGGTCCATAATCTAGACAGATATAAAGAGTACTAGGCAAGAGCATTTGATGGAGGCAGACGGTTTGGATTGTTGACTACAAATCTTTCTGAATCCTTAAATGGGGTTCTTAAGGACACTCGTGGTTTGCCTATCACAGCTTTTGTTGCGTCTACTTTTTATAAGCTTAATACCTATTTCTGCAATCGCCGTGTGGCCGGTGAACATTCGACGGACGCTTTTGTCACTAAAGTAAAAAATCTGATTACTGAAAATTTAGATACGGCGCGGGCACATAATGTTGTAAGATTTGGAATCACATAATTTGAAGTTCAAACTGGAGATTTCGACTACAAAGTGACCGTCAATGGAACAAATGTCGAATGCTCATGTTGTGAATTATATCTAACAGGAATACCTTGCTCGCATGTCTTAGCAGTTTGTAGTACATCACATATGAGATTACCATACGAGAATTTTACTTCACCCTGGTATAGTACAGACTGCTATCGTGCGACGTACGCGCCACAATTTCATCCTGTTCCTGATAGACGGCACTGGCCACGACCCCAAGGTCCCCCGATTGTACCGCCCCCTTTACGAAGGAAGAAAGGTCGTCCACGATCTACACGTATTCGTAATGTAATGGACGAGGGGGGTGGCCGACGAGGGAAATGCTCCATTTGTAAGCAGGCAGGCCATTATAGGAGCACTTGTCCACAAAATACAGAAATAGCGCAACGAGGACGCCGGCGTATGATTTACACAATTATATTTATCTTGTCTTAATATTTAATTATTTCTATCTATCATGTTACTAATATGTAGATTGCTAATTGCAGATGGCAGATCACGAGGACGCGGGGCCAGTTGATGGGTCTGTACTGGTAGACCAGCATCGCCATAGGTCGGCCTTTATCAGGACTGAGGTAAGAGATATAATTTTTTATTTTTTCAATATTATAAATAAGCTGACTATATTTTATATGTAAGAGCTAACTATATTTTTTTTTGCATTACAGGAATATCGTCCCGTCCTGTTCGCAGAGCACGGTCGCAAGATGAACCAGTGGGAGCTTGATCATCCAGCGGTACTCGAGCTGCTTCGCCAGTCGGGATTCTACGGGTTATCCCGACTGCGACGGTTGGTACTGGATCAAGCTCTACTGGGCGCTCTTGCCGAGAGGTGGAGACCAGAGACCCAGACCTTCTATTTCGCCACGGTGAGATGACCGTCACACTCCAGGATGTGGCGGTCATCTCGGGTCTCCGTGTGCATGGTGCACCGGTCTCTGGTTCCACCCTCCACGACTATCCTGCTCTGTGTATGGAGTTATTGGGGGCGCTACCTGATAACATTCAGAGGTATCAGGTTTCACTTGATTGGTTATATCAAAATTTTCATGATATACCTCTGGATGCCCCCGCCGGATTAGTCGCAGCTACCGCCCGCGCTTATATGCTATATCAGATCGGCGGTAGTCTGATTCCAAACCCCAGCGGATACAAAGTTCATCTAAAGTGGCTCCCACTTTTAGCTGACTTTGATATCTGTGGCGCTTATGCGTGGGGCGCTGCGACACTGGCGTATCTATATCGGGCACTAGCAGATGCCGCGGTGAACGGGAGGGCCGAATGCTGTTGTTTTGGTACCCTATTGCAGGTATAAAATCTGATTTCTGGATTTCAGATTTATCTTTATATTGGTAATATATATTTGTTTAATTAATTTAACCTGTTAGCGTGAATTTACAGATCTGGGCTTGGGACCATCTTCACATCGGCCGACCTACGCGCATCCTAGATCAGCCCGAGATAGTCGATCGACCCCTAGGTTGCCGGTAAGATATTTTTTTTCATAAAGTAGATTTTTGTATTTCAATTATAAATGCAACTATTATATGTTTTTTATAATCTAGATGGGGCAACACTGGAGGGCTGCGTTACGGAACCAATGTCAAGACGTGTGACATTGAGTTCTACAGAGACGAGCTGGATCAGCAGCGAGAGGCGCAGATATGTAGATTTTTATTAAATACTTTAAGTATGTAGATGTTTTATTCAACACTAATCATTTTGTCGATTAACAGGTTATATGGATGCCCTACACAGATCAGGTTATAGAGACATTACCTGATTTCTGTGTGCATGGCTCAGCGGTCTGGCGTGCACGGACAATCCTGATATGCTTTCATATCGTGGAGATGCACGTGCTAGACCGAGTCATGCGGCAGTTCGGTCTTCTGCAGCATATACCTGTCAATGTGGAGTCCATCCCACGCATCACAGGACGTGGGCGTGCGGATGAGGATTGGATAGCATTTCATGCTGCCCACATTGAGAGGTGGTCCGAGAGGCTTGATCACATTTTTGATCAAGCCCCGGCTGCTGGTGAGGACCCACTGCAAGCGGCATCCATATACATGCAGTGGTACTGGAGCATTACACGACGATGGATTTCTCATCCAGTACAGCGTCCTCCGCTGACTTTCCACCCTCGTGGGCATGTCGAGAGATCACTGGTATTAAAATTTATATATATAAATTTACTATATTCAACTTTCCTCATATAAATTTAATTTTAATTTCTAATTTATAATGCAGGCCAACACACTACGACATGTTCAAACCATTGTCGACCAGATAGTGCAGGACCCACCGCCGACTGATACTATTCTTCGGACTTTGAGAGAAATGAGCGGCGATATTCAGATGGTACTACAACATGTACCATCTGAACCTACGGCCAGAGAGGCAGCCCGACCTTCATATGAGGGAGCGACCTCGAGTCATCAGGTACCATTTAGCATAAAATTCAAATTAAGATTTCAAATTCATATTAACAAACTATTTACACTCTTTCAGGTGCCACGATCTCCATCTCCTACCATTCAGGTACCGATGACATTTCCTTCGACGTCAGCATCGCTCCCGCCGCCAGTCTCACGGACATCTTTTGCATCGACATATTCACGCCGTCGTCCAAGGTCATCATCGCCACAGGAGATCGAGCATATTGCGTCACAGGATGAGGGTGGTATCATCGAGGAGCTCGATTAGTCGGCAGCAGTCGAGCTTCTCGATGATATACCTATCATCGACCTTGCTGTTCCCCGTGGGCGAGGGCGAGGGCGAGGGCGAGGGCGTGGACGTGGACGTGGGCGTGGGCGAGGACGTCGAGGTCGAGGACGTGCTCAAAATTGAGCTTTTGAGTTCAATTTTTGTAAATTTTATTTTTTGATGTTACTCAAGCCTCAATTTTTGTAAATTTTATTTTTTGATGCTATGAAATGATTGTTGGTTGATCAATTACTCTTTGTGAATGTAGTTTTTACTTTTTCAATGTTATTTGTCAATGTTTGAACTTGTTGTACAAATTTGGAATTTTTTTAAGGTGATCTTAAGTACTGTTAGTAGGTGCAGGTAAAGGCGCTGAGCCAGTCAGCGCCTCTACAGGGAAGCCAATTTTCGCTTGCACTACGGACTTAGGCATATTTCGCGGCGAAAATTGGCCAAGTCCTCGACGCGTTATGTGTATGCTGAAGGTGCTGAAGGAAATAGCGCCTTCAGCGTACCATGAAGGCGCTGATGGGTTCAGCGCCTTCACAATAATCCTGTGAAGGCGCTGAACCCTTCAGCGCCTTCAACGCATGGCATGAAGGCGCTGAGGCGTTCAGCGCCTTCATAGGATTTTTGTGAAGGCGCTGACCGCTTCAGCGCCTTCACGCTGTCTGCCCTACGTGGCGCCAAGGTGGCAAAAGTAGGGTTAGTTTTGCAAATTTTTTTTGGCTAGGGTTATTTTGCAAATTTGCAATTTTCAGAGGGTTAATTTGAAAAAAATCCCATCGCAAGAAATTATTACCTGATGATTAATATCTTAGAATCAAAACTTATCATCAAAAAGGTCTTCGTGTAAAGAAGTCGTTAAGGTTCGAAAAATTAATACTAAGTTGTAAGGTAATCTCAGAAGTTGGACAAAAAAAAAAATTGTCCAACTCTGACGCAGCACATTTGCCAGATGTAACAGGCTAACAGATACTCCAAACACAGACAGCATGAATGTATTAAAAAGCTCGAGCATTGTGGAAGCAGACAAGAGTCCACTAATAAGTAATGGGGTTGGTAATAAATAATAAAGCCTTCCAACTAAAGGTGCACATAATTTCTAAATTGACGTAAGAAATTGTTAATCTTATAGGCTCATAGGATTATTTCTTAGGCACTATTTACATGTTCAAATAAGATATTGAACAATAATTATTGAACATAAAAAATAATAATTTATTCTACTAGAAAATTTCATATGCAATTGAAAAATAAAAGTCTAATTTTTACTTCTTAAAATATATTTGACAGTATATTACACCAGCCAGATAATTTATCTTATTATTCAGAAATGGCTTAAAAAGGCTAAACAACATATCCCTTCTAAAGTATGATCATACTTCTTACCAATCAAATACTAAATGTTTCTTAAGTAAACCAAGATAATATACCAAATAAAAAAACATGTATATTCTTATGCCGAATAAACAGGGCCTCTCCAGAGGAATGTTCTCATATATCATTACAAGCATAAAACATTATATTATATATAAAATAATTTTACACAAAACGTGTATACGCTATAGGAAGGGACAATCATAATCATAAGAATGAAAAACAACTAATTCAGTCGATCATAACCAAAATACAACAGAAAGAAAGATCGCAGCCATCCGGCAGAACATAAAAGTATAGCAGACGAGTCAGAAGGCAAAACAGCCAGTATCGTTTGTCCTATGATTTACTATGCTTGACTCTGTTTTACCCCCAGCAGTTCTAAGTGTAACAAGCATACACTAGCTTGAATCTGTGCAAACATGTAGACTATAAGGTTATGAAGATAAGTTATCGACGAATTCTCTCGGAGCAGGCAACAATCAAACGTATATTGCAGATTCAAATTGCTGAATCAACTCTTCAAATTGCCGATAAAATAGGAAAACACAAAACAAGGCACCAAAAAGAAACCAATATATGATGACTCAAGCAGTAACAGTAAAAAAAATAGCAATAGACTTACTTTATGTGAAAACAAAGAAAAAGAAAAGAAATAAACACCAGTGGTTCACACAAAACTCACCACCCTTTCAAGGGGCAGACCATCCTCGTAACATTTGACCCCACCAAACTATATTTCACAGACTTCCACATGTCCTTGTATCTTGATACAATAATAAAATCATATACACTTTGGACCCAAACCCTGCCATCTCGAATAAAAGACCAAGTATATCCAAATAATGTACTCTTCGACGGGCAGACGAATGGAAAAAATCATCCCGAAGAAATAATAACTCTCATACAACCGAAGAGGGAGGGGCGTACCACGTAGTAGATCAACAACTTCGTATATGGGATGCCACTTCCCACCCAAAAAATATTGTGACAACAGCGATAATAGAGCATTCATCCTCGATGCATCCATTATCAGCTTCTCCCATCTCAGGAGGAGAAAATTGATTTAGCCTAGAAAAGCCCTATCCAACCTGGGGACAAGACCATGGCTCTACAAATTCAGAAACCGAGACGACCAAGACATGAGAAACAGTAAACTACCCCAGTTTCAACCGCATTGAGAATTTATTTTCGACAATGAGAACATCAGAGAGTTGTTCACTGGGTATTTGCCTTTTGCAGTTTCTCTTTCTCAATCTCAACTCTTCTCATGTCAGCTTTTTCAGATACGGCATTGGCAAGTGCGTGGCAGTGGATATCAAAGGTCTGCATCACACTCTGGAATCTACCCGGGTTGGATGCTTGGAGAGCTGGAAGTAGGCGTCATATTATTTTTTTTTCCGTGAATTTCTTTTGCAAGATTGAAAGAAAATGATGATTAAATTACCCTAGTGTGGTGGAGAGATGCTTACCTTGGACAGTTTCAACAAAGAAGACAAAAGGGTCCACCTCATCAATTGGTGATTGCAGCTCCTCATCATCACTGTAATCATCATCTGTATCATCGTCATCATCATTCGACTGGAACCCTCTTGCCTGATTGTAGCATTACAGATAAGATAAAATAATTAGTACTAAAAGACAATTTCTGTTAACAATATGCTAAGGTGAATGGGAGGATATATGCTACATTTTACCTTGTAAGGAAAAATTACAAGAAAGTAAATATGCCTAAACATATGAAGTACAATAAGGGTGCGTTTGGTAAAATAGGAATTGGAATCGAATGGGAATCGGAATGGACCAGAATCATAAACAGAATGGTAAAATCCTCCAATATTTTTGGTTTGAATAACAATTGGAATCGGAATAGTTGATTCCTGTTTTCATTGTTTGGTTGAGATAGATAAATTTTAATTATCAAAAAAATAATTAAAGTATAAAAATATAGTCGAGATATTTTGGGAATAAACATTCATTCCTCCAGATTCAACTTTCAATCTGGCCTCCAAGGCTGGATTGGAAAAAAGGATGATTGGGGGATTTCCATTCCACCTGGGAATCGGAATCGAAATAGGACTCCCACATACCAAACACCCACAAACGGAATCGTCCATTCTGATTCCAATTCTGATTCCTGGGTAAAAAATGGGCGAAACCAAACACGCCCTAACAAGTATCAGTACCAAAAGATATAGAGTACAAAAACAATTCAACTGTTTACTATAATTATCTAGTTTGCCAGAAATTAAATATCCTCAAGGTAAGGTAAACATCAGGTACTCAAGAATTAAAGTTCCAGGGCATGGGGGAATGCCAAGATCTGGTTGACACGGCATACAGGCATGTTGCCATGCCAAATGTGGCTATGTTGGCATGCTTGCCGCCAGGAAGGACCAAACTTTGACAGTCTTATATTAGTTTCTTAATCAAAAGGTATTATAATATTGTTTTGCCAGATTTTTTCTCGTATACACAGTTCTTGGGTCATTTTTTATAATCCACTAGTGTATATGCTTTATATTTATAACATATACAACTTTATTAATGTAACGTCGTACAAAAGGCATAAATCATTTACACCGACCGTAAAAAGAACTTTAATAAGATCTACTAATCTACCTATCAATTCCTTTCAATTTTTCTTAAATTTTTCAAAAAAGAGATATTTCTTAGAAGAATCCTTAATTTTTTCTAAAAACATGGTTCATCAATCTGTAAAATATATGAGTGGATCATGCGATGAATAGACCAAGTGGATCAACAAATCACTTCACTTCTTATTTCGTTTTTAGATTTTAAAAAGATAAAAGAAAAATTTTAGACAAAAATTCTTAAAAACTCAGTGCTATTGTGAGTGGTATGTATGAAGAAGATAAAGAGAGATGGAGAGAAAAAAGTTTGGAGAAAGAAAAAAAAAAAAGTCGTATTGCAGCACCTTCTCTGCACATACCACAGAATGCCAAGTGTACCAAAATGTTAGGCTCGATACACTCAGGCATACTGAGGCACAGTGGCAGGTTGGACAGCCCCTATGCCACATGCCATAGGTCATCGAAAAGGTACAGCACACTCGATACACAATTCCTCAAGTACCATGCATGATGCTACTGAACAATCTATAATCTATAATCTATAATCTATAATCTATAACTATATATTAATCCTCAATCTCTTATACACATGGCATAACCACATTGATTTGAAGTCGTGGGACCCACATAAACCCCTCTCAACTAATAAAAGTTGTTGCTTGCACCCGGTTTATAATCTTATATATACACTGAATAATTTTTAAAAAATTGCTATTATACAATAACAGTCTAATTCAATAAATACAATTTAAATCATATAGAAAGTCTATATATGAAAAATTTATAGTGATTTAAATTTTTATAATGATGTTTAAGAATTGTTGTGTATAAAATATACTTATACACATGGTGTTTTTTTTTCCTTTTATCTAGTCTCTTCCCTCTCAACTATGAGAAATTATTTAGTGCACCCGGTCTATTAGTGCACTTCATGCACCAAACAATTGAGTAATGATACGCATTGTAAAATCAAATCTAATTCAGTCGATGTAATCTAAACTATATTACAAGTTTCTGTATAAAATATTAAAAAATATAATATATTCTTATACATCCGGCACATGGAACCATTTCTTCTCTTTTTTTCATCTTAAATTATTTTTTAATTTATTTGAATTAATTTTTCATAATGCTTTTTCACATATTCCTTTATATATGATAATTAATTACTAATAGCTATCATATTTCTACTAGTCTTTTTTTCTTAATTCAACTTTATTTAATTTTTAAATAATGTTATTTCTTTTTTTATAATTATCGTCTTATAAAATTATCTAATTACTAATTAGATCCTACAAAACTTTTTTTAAATTATTTTAATTATTTAATACCTATATTATTTGCCATTTACTTATATATTTATCATAATTAATTAGTTAATTACTAATAAGTTTTTTTAAAATTTAAAATTGAACATATACTGAATTAAATTATTTTTATTTAAATTAACTTAATTATTAATCCGACTAATAAATTTATATAAAATATAAAAAAATTAACTAAATTTTATTATTAAAATATATTATATCCATGGCATCGCTCACGTTCTTAACTAGAATCTATGAAATGTTAATAAGTGCTAACCTCTGCAGCTAACTTCTGCAGCCTGAGACTGTCCACTTCATCCCCATCCTCATCATCATCTCCCATTTCCCTGTCCGACTCATCTTCTTCCTCGTCATCCTCATCAGCATCGAAGCCATCCATGTCATCATCAGCCGCCTCATTTTGCTTCTTAGCTTCTGTACATTTAAAATGAACAATAAAAAATTGGATTCGAAAGAACAAAAATGTGGTCCGTGTTAAAATAACTGAAGTGATAAACGTAGCTACAACATAGTTCTAGTAGGTCAGGGGTTGGGATAAAGAATTATTTTATGTGTTATGTAATCTTAAGAAGATGTTGCAGGACCTTCAACTTGGTCCCTGTAAGCAATAAGCAGCTCGAGTGTTGCTTTTATGACACGCTGCAAGGCTTCTACAGGTAACTGCTCTGCTGGAAGGCCAATCAGAGAAGTCAATCCCAAGCAACAAACTTTCTTGTCATGTTCCCTGCAGATTCGAAAAGTCCATTAATGACAAATAATTATTGCAGAAGTAATTTTTTTCAAAGCAAAAATTATGTAAGTGGCATTAGATGACATATATACCTCTTGAAATTCGCACGCACACCACTCTTTTTAACTTGTTGTAGCATCTGGAACCAAAGGTTGAAAACTTCTGTTGCAACCCCAAGTCTTTGTAAAGTGGACAGTGTCAAAGAAGCATTATAATAAAGAGCATCAGCAATCTACAAAACACACAGGAGGATAATTAGTATTATCATACTCCAAAGGATAGACTTATAATCCAACTAGTAATGAACACAAGAATGTGTCTGTTTGAAACATCACAAAATGCGAAATGCAAAATACAAAAAGATTAATCATGGTAGAAAGAGAGAACATTGAGGTGGTTAGCTTGAAATCATGGATATATATAAGTAATGAAACCACCGTCAATTTGCAAGCAGTTAGATGATAAGATGGGACTAGATGCATATACAATGTGATTACATATGTACTGTTTCTTTTTTCAGCTGTGAATAGCACAATGACCAGTCATATGCATTATAAAAATTTATCTAAACATATGCAAAAAAAGAAGAAGACTATCTATGAACATTGGTTGTGTCGCTAGATAATTGCTAAAATGAAATCTCTACATTTTAATCATCCGAATAGATAATACAGTACAACAAAGAACTGCAAAAGAACGAATAGTAAAAAGACTAAACTCTCCACTACTAATAATTTTATGAATTGAGGAATGAAACCAGTAGACTAAATCCATCAAAATGTCAAACATATTTGATTTCAGTTTGCTACTAATTTAGTTTGCAAAAGCCAAAGACCAGAACCAAATCCACAGGCAACAAATGAGCAAAAGTACCTGGGCAAGTTAACCCTCATAAGTCTCATTAACAGATATCACGTTCTGTCAAATAGTTCACATTACCATAGTCGCAGACCTCTTCCAAAGGGAAAATACGACCAGCCAAGCAGATACTTTGAGATGCAAAAACATGGAAAGCAAGTACAAATTTGGAAAGCAAGTGCATATTTGCATTGTGAATGTGTTTAAATTAAATATGACTGAACCAGGCTTGCCAATGCATAAATCAAATAAACAGAAACTACTGATATTAAATGCAGAAAAATAACATAATTACTTGTCTAGTAGGAGACATAAATCCTCTAATTCAAGTGTTAGTGCCAACTGTCATGTAGAAAGCATGTTCAAAAGAAAAGAAGCAAGATAGGCTCTGAACTAACTAAAGAAACAAAATTTTCAAGAATGGTGTTTACCACTTGTATTAGCAGGCATTTCAAGTATGGCTTCTCAGCACGACGCAATCGATCAATCGTAATCCTGAGATATGGCTCAACCCAGTGATCTACTTGACCATTACAGTTCTGGAAGACTACTTCGATGAGTTTAGGTGCAGGTTCAATATCCGAGTCTTCCATATTTTTATCCAACATTATCTGGATATCATGTTACATAAGTAAAAAATTATGATGAGAACCAGAATTGGAGGGATGAGACTCCATTTCTACAACTTTGATGAAACATAAGAAGATTTCCTATATGCTTGTTAAAATATATTAAACTCTGCCACTCACAGAAGAGAGTGTATTCCATAGGCTTTGCTGGTAGTCAGGGTCTTTGCACGTAAGAAAATGAGCAGTACTGCGGGATATGTAGTTATCCAGGGGAACAAGAATATCTGCAAAAGAAATGAGAAGAATTAAACATGAAAGATATCAAGGTGCACTTATATATAGATTCCGTACAGACCAAATACCATAAAAAGTTCAATTGAAACAGAAATCATAAGCAGTGTAGAAAAATAGAAGATTTCACTGCCGGTGAGGATGAATAAACAACTTGTTCAGCGTATCTCTATTATCAACTCGCCGAGCATTTGGTAGTTAGTTGATATAATGTATGAAAAGATGCCTACAACTGGATAGTAGGTAGAATGCGTTATTCTGAATGATCATGATGATGAGGACTGAAATGAACTAAAATCAAACACCTAGGTTAGACTAACAAAAAAAGATCACCACAAGGCACAAGTTGTATTTGACAACATGTTCCAACATCCAAACAGACTCTCAATGCATGTCTTTTTCTTAGATACAACTGCAGTTGTAAGAGAAAAGTCGGAAAGTTTCACAATCTAGTAAAGCTAGAAAAAGATACAAAAAGTGACAAAAAATAAAGGCATATTCACAATATAATAAACAGGCATAAAAAGGCACAATTGCGAGCGCCCTTTCCATAAATATTTGTACTTACTCTCAAAGAAATCTATAGCCCAATCGTTAAGGGCTTCCATCATTAATGGCCACAGGCTCCACATGTCCAAGGAAATTGTTGGTGAGAAAAATGTCATATAGGAGACAATTTCGAGAACTTCTTCAAAAACATCTGCAGTAAAATAAAGAGGGGGAAAAAAAAAAGGCATCAAACTGGCAAGATGAGTCAAGCTAAAAAAAAGTTTACAAACATGCAATCTGTATTACATGTCATACGCTCAACAAGAAGTGCTGGAATTCAAAAAGTTAGACCCATTGAATTAAGCTGGTGTCATCTAAGCTGTGTGTAAGAATTGGGATGCCATAGAGGCTAGTACTAGAAAAAAAATGAAAAGGCACAATACATTCGATTGAGTACTATCAAAATGTCATTTAAAATAAGGGATAATTACTTATATACCCCTCAAAACTTCTGAAATATCTTATGTACCCGAACTTTTTTTTTTGTTTCAAATATGGCCATCGTATATTTCTCCGTTATTCAAAAATAACCCCGCTATTAGTATCCGTTAAACCAGTGTTAAATTTCTACTAGAGTTAAAAAGAAGTCAAAATTCCTCTTTTGCCCCTAACTTACTAACATATTTTCTTAATAGGTAATTATCCCTTTTAAGGGGCAATTGCTTATATATACCTAAAGAGTTACAGACTTTTTATTTACCTTGCTTATAAGACTAATATAAAAAATACCCTTCTGACGTTCCAAGTTCTTTCAAATATACCCCTAGAGTTAAATTTTATTAGTGATTTACATGTAATTATGAAGTTGTGAAGTTGTGATGATTTACATGTAACTGTGTTGAATTGTTAATTTAATCATGGTAGCTTAGAGAAGGTGATCGTTGGAAGATGACTGTTGGAGGGTAAACAAGAAAAGTATTTCACATTTTAAAGGCAAGTAAGAAAAGTGGATGACAATAGAAGGATATATTGGAATGGACAAAATAGTAATTTCACAGAGAAAATGGTTATTCCTAACAGTTCGCAACCAAAATATGATGTCATGATAAACGCACTCCAACATAAGATCTCTACAATACTGACTTACTATACACAATAGGGCTTACAGAGTAAAACAACCTACCCTGGAATCGCAGACTTCAAAGCATGCACATTATAGATGCAAACAAGAAAAGGAAAAGAAGTACCTTGACCATCTGTAGTCAACATCTTTCGCATTATTGGCAACAAAGTAGGCTCGATTTGAACAAAAAGATGGGGAAGGCTGCTCACAGATTCAAGAATTGTGCTTATGGCACGCAAACAACCAACTGCAGCCAAAGCACCCGAATCATCAGCTTCATCATCGGCTTCAGAGGTATCTATGCACCTCCAGAATGCAGCAGCCTGTGCAAAGAGTCAAAGAAAAATAAATTACATATGGTGCCCATAAACAATTTTGAGGAAATCATTACACATGAGAATCCAATACCAGATTCTGACACAAGCCAAAAGCATATGGTGCCATCTCTTCACCAAATTTATCCACAATAGTCTCAAGAGTGAATACAAGGTCCTCATTTTCAACCTCATTCATAAGTTTAAAGAACTCTGTATATCAAACAAAAAGTAGTGTAAATTTCACTCTTCAAGCAACATAAAAAGAAAAGGCGTAAATATCCATCTTCAATCAACATGTTTATAAACTAATATGCATGTATTCAAGTATACATGTGTGTGAGTGTGTGTGTGTGTGTATATATATATATATATATATATATATATATATATATATATATATATATATATATATAGTTTAGTTGGAATGCTATCAATAGCAAACGGACTCCATTGTCACCCATTTGTTTTCGATGATGGAGCTTCCAAATCAACGATCGGTACCATTGAACATAATCTAGACCACTGGAAGTATCTAAAAATTAAATTTCAAATCTTTTCGACATCATTGATCTAATGATCAAAGAGTTACAAATTTGTAATTTTAATTATAGATATGAATCTTTCCCTCGTTTAACGGTGTAAGAAATCTAAATGAATTGAATATTGAACAAAAAATTCTTTAAACTATTTACAACAAAATCTATACTCTCGATCTTAATTACCAAACTCCTATCATCACTTTTTGAAGAATATTTATTTCAGCCGTTCATTTTTATGTCCACTTTATGGACAAGAAAAGAATATCATCACTTTTTGAAGGATATATATATAGAGAGAAGAGCTTATATACTTTTAAAAGCACAAGGCCAAATATGCTTGTGAATTTTTTACCATAGGATTTGCATTGAGATTTGTACTATTGTAAAGTCAACTAAAGAGAAAGAAAGAGAAAGTGCAATAGTACGGATCTCAATGCAAATCCAATAAGTAAAAATATCACAAGAACATTTGGGTTTGTGCTTTTGAAATATATAAGCTCTACTCTTATATATATATATATATATATATATATATATAGAGAGAGAGAGAGAGAGAGAGAGAGAGAGAGAGAGTAGAGCTTATATGCTTTCAAAAGTACAAGCTCATCCATGCTTGTAAATTTTTTACATAGGATTTGTATTGGGATTTGTATTATTGTAAAGGCATTTGAGGGAGAGAGAGAGAGAGAGAGAGAGAGAGAGAGAGAGAGAGAGAGAGAGAGAGAGAGAGAGAGTAAAATTGTACAAATCCCAATACAAATTCTATGGTAAAAAATTCACAAGCATGGTTAAACTTGTACTTTTGAAAGTATATAAGCTCTACTCTATATATATATATATATATATATATATATATATATATATATATTTTGTATGTACATATACATATATGTATGTACAAATAAATATACATGGTGTTTCTGTGTGTGTGTGTTTACGTATTTAACATACCATCAAGTAATTGAGGGAGGATTGGACGAATCTCATCTAAATCTGCAGCAAGAGAGTGCCCTTAGATGCTTCGAGGGGTGAAAGAGTAAAGGAATCAATAAGTAATTATACAAGTAGCAAGCATAAAGAAAAAACACCTTTGCATGCTTCAATAAACGAGCGAAGTGCAAAAACTGAATCAACTCGTACAGGAAGTTCTGGATCACGCAAACCAGAGACAACCCATTGCATTGCTTTGTGGAAATTCTGCTGGTTTGAGAAGTTGATATGGGCATATTGTCCTGCAACCCATGCTGCCTAGCACCTCAAAAGAGAAATGAATTAATGTACATAACAAAAAATATAAATATCAAAGTGAAAAGAAATTTCGTTGTAATCACCAGGTTGGATACTAAGGAAAACAAAAAAGAAATCAAAATCACAACCTTTGAAACGGGAAAGTTGAACCAACTTCAACTTAACCTAGTGCCAAAACAGAACAGTAGAGTAGAAAAATGAGAATAACTGCATAACTTTTTAACAGCCAGCATTAGACAGGACCATCCTCCAATTTTTATGTTAGGCGTTATATTGAACAATTAACAGAACAAGATTGGTGGAGAAGAAGATTGGCATTAGACAAGACAAAAAGAAAAGCAAACTGATTCAATGATGTTGATAAAGGAAATTTTTTAATCATAAAAAGAAGCATAGAACACTGTGTTATAATATTTGCAACATGAGAGATTAGCAGTCAAGAGTCATAGAATACTCAAAACACCCCATGAGAAACAACGGGAAGCATGAGAACAGTTACACAACTTACAAAGGCAAAAGCATTTCTAAAACTACAGAAGCCACTAGTTTAACAATCAAATTTACTACTCTTCTGCGGCATCTAATGTTTTAAATCCTTCTTTTTGATAGTCGACATTAGTGTATATCACACCACAGAGCATACATTTGCTTCATGAAGGAAGAAAGCATAGAATTGGATCACTAACTCGTCAGTACTAGATTTGCCATATGATTGACAATTTTATTCAGCCACATATCCCTTTCTTTCTCGCCTTTTCTTCTTAAGCTTCTCATCATTTCTGTCTCCTCTCTTCTCCCAATGCCACAAACTATGCAGAACAATTCTCCCCTACTTCCACCTTCTCTATCCCACTTCTCTACTATGCTCTCCCCCTTTCTATCCTGGTCCATAGCTGCAATTAATCTTCTACTCAATAAAATCAGCAGAACAATCAACAGAGAACCCCCTTGATCAATCCAAAAATTATTTACGATCAAGTTGAACCAAAGCAAGCTAATGGGCATACTAAAATGTATTAGCCCCATGCCATAGGCAATAAAAATTTAAGCCATTAACACAGAAAATTAAAAGTTCAAGAATTGATGTCTGAATGGCATACTAATTTTAAGTATGGAAATGTTTGGTTTTAGAGGTCCACAAGCTGAAAGCTATTAAGGGGTTCCAGTTTCTATATTAGCACTTCAGAATGAGGAAATATATCAACCCAAAAATAAAATTAGCTTCCACAAAGACTTCGAGAACTTCTGTACTAAATTACTAGAAAAATCCGGTAACATCACAAATACAAGCTTCCATGCACAAAAAAACACCCAGAAAGCAACTGTGCAGGCCAACACTCATCTAGAATGCTATCACCAAAGACTTGTAAAACAGAAAATCTCCTAACTCCTAAGAAACATTTAATAGCTCCAAGATGATCCGGTGCATCAGTAGACGTATATTTTCATTAAACCCATACTTCAATATATATCAAGGTTTTAACTGCCGCCCCATGCCGAGCGGCACGGAATAGCACGTACCGTGCCCCTACAATAGGGGCACGGTACCGGGGGGGTATCTTACCCAAGGTTTTAAGTGCCCCCCGTGCCGAGCGGCACGTACCGTGCCCCTACAATAGGGGCACGGTACCTGGGGGGGGGGGGGGGGGGGGTATCTTACCCCCCCCCCCCCCCCCCCCCCGTCTCGGCGATACCCATTGGGTATCGCTTGAGACGGAGCGATATCCAACCATGCCGTGCCAACATGCCGAGTTTTTTTTTTTTTTTACATGGTTTTACTGTAAACACATGGTTAATACTTATTATACTTGAGAATTTTATTATTATATTATTATTTCTATTTTTTATTAGATATAGTTGTACTTTATATATTAAAAAAAGTTATCAATATGTTAATTGGTGAGTATAATAAGCTATATATAGCCAATATTCATAATTTTTTGACTAAACATTTCAAAACAATATTATAAGAACTTATTGGGAACAAAAAAAATTAAAAAAAAAAAACCGTACCAGAGCGTGCCACTGGGAGGTCATGCGTATCCATTGGCACGCAAGCGTGCCACGTGTCAGCACGGAAGCGTGCCCGTACCGTACCGTACCGTGCCAGGCGGAGAGCGGCACGCCCCCGTGCCATGGCACTTAATTCCTTGATATATATATATATATATATATATATATATATATATATATAGAGAGAGAGAGAGAGAGAGAGAGAGAGAGAGAGAGAGAGAGAGAGAGAGAGAGAGAGAGTAGAGCTTGTATACTTTTAAAAGCACAAGATAAACTATGCTTGTGAATTTTTTACCATTGGATTTGCATTGAGATTTGTGCAATTGTAAAGTCAACTAAAGAGAGAGAAAGAGAAAGTACAATTGCACAAATCTCAATACAAATCCAATGATAAAAAATTCACAAGCATAATTTATCTTGTGCTTTTAAAACTATATAAGCTCTACTTTATATATATATATATATATATATATATATATATATATATATATATATAGAGAGAGAGAGAGAGAGAGAGAGAGAGAGAGAGAGAGAGAGAGAGAATTGAGCTCCTATGCTTGTAAAAGTACAAAGTCATTGGTGCTTGTAGGTTTTTAGCCCTTGGATGAAAGGATGTGTGGTTAGGATGATAGTGGGCCCCTTGTGTTTACTGGGTGGTTGGTGGAATAGTATAGTATGATCTAATTGGTAAAATTAATCAATAGGATAGATCTAACGGTAGAAAACTTACAAACACCAAATGCTTGATACTTTTACAAGCATAGTAGCCGGACTCTATATATATATAGCACCAAATGCTTGGTACTTTTACAAGCATAGTAGCCGGACTCTATATATATATATATATATATGAGTCCGGCTACTATACTATCGATAGCACAAAGCACTTGGTGCTACCAAGTTTTTCACCGTTAGATCTACCTCTTTGATCATTTTCACCCCTTAGATCATACTATTTCCCCAACCACCCACTAAACCCAAGGGGCACACTATTATCCCAACCACACATCCTTTCATCCAAGGGTCAAAAACTTAATAGCACCAAGGACTTGGTGCTATCGATAGCATAGTAGCCTAGTTCCATATTATATATATATAAACATAACATATATATATATATATATATATATATATATATATATATATATATATATATATATATATATATATATATATATAGAATTGAGCTCCTATGCTTTTGAAAGTACCAAGTTATTGGTGCTTGTGCGTTTTCGGCCATTGGATGAAAAGATGTGCGGCTACAGTTCAAAACTCTCTTTTCTTTAATTTAGTAAGTAGTTTTCTTAATAAAGTTCAAAAGATTTCATAAAGATATATAATAAGCGATTCTAATATTTCGTTGCTAAAGAAAATAAATATTTCATGCTATTATGTGTCGGCGCACTTGTGTTTTTTGTGACCGGCACGCATTGGCACAGTTCGGCATGCATCGTGCCGTACCGTGCCAATAAGTTTTCGGCACAATCCTGTACCACGAGACTTAAATCCTTACTTCTACACCATTAAACTTGCATACGGCACACATCAACTGTTAAAAATTATTGATTTTAAACCCTTTCGATCATTAGGGAAATGATATTGAAATACTGCAAAGTTTATTTTCTAGATACTTCAAATATACTAGATCAAGTCGAACGGAGCTGATCGTTGATTCAAAAGTTTAATCATATATATATATATATATATATATATATATATATAGAGAGAGAGAGAGAGAGAGAGAGAGAGAGAGAGTCCGGCTACTATGCTATAGCACCAAGCACTTGGTGCTACCAAATTTTCCACCATTAGATCTGCCCTTTTGATTATTTTCAACCCTTAGATCATACTATTTCCCCAACCACCCACTAAACCCTAGGGGCCCACTATCATCCTAACCGCACATTCCTTCATCCAAGGGTCAAAAACCTAATAGCACCAATGACTTGATGCTATTAATAGTAGCCTAGTTCTATATATATATATATATATATATATATATATATATATATATATATAGGGAAAAAAGCGGGGCGGGAAGTTAATAATAGGTGTTTGATCCTTTAAACCAATTGATTGAAATTGTTGTTGGCAAACGACAATGTAAAATAATCAATGATAATTGTCTGCAAGGATATGAAAATGAAGCAAAATTCCACAATTAGTGTTCTGATCCTCAATTCAACTCAGTTTGATATCTGATCCATAAAACCAATTGATTAAAATTGTTGTTGGCAAACTACAATGTAAAAAAGTCAATGATAATTATCTGCAAGGACATAGAAGTAAAGCAGAATCCCACAATTAGTTTTCTGATCTGCAATTCAATTCAGTTTGATGAGATTCATGATATATCCACACATTGGCAACATTAGTCGAAGTTATCAGCATACAGTCTTGGGAGCCTGATGTGGTAAAAATATTGATTGCAAACAAATTGAAGCAAATAAAAAATTTATCTGCAGTAAGCAGTCACTTGTACAAAATTCAGTTTCAAACATCAGAAATACAAAAACAGTAAACAGTAAACAGTAAAGCAGAAGGCAAAGAAATTGCCATTGTAGCAAAGCTAATTATTAGGAAAATCCGCAACAGAATTTCAATTCTCAAATGGAAAATCTATAAAGTTTAAACAGAAGAATAAAAAAAAAGGAAACTAATTTATCAAATGCTTTAGGTACAAAATACATAGCATAAGGAAAGCACAGTACCTTAGCCCGGAGATGCCCGACAGGGCTTGTGAATTCAGGGAATACATGCTGAACTAGCATACGTTCTAACTCAGACTTATATGGCTCAGTTTGTTTTAACTTATCACATAATGCTCCGATAGCAAGAAGAGCGCCATCTTTCTGCCGATATTGTTTAAACTCAATAGATGCCTCATCGTATCTGATAAAAATAAATAATCCTAATAAATATATATTCACTTTGTGCATAATAGATTCATGAAGGCAATGAATCAGAGTAGCACCACATGCATCACATACCTCCTAAGAATCTCCACAATGAAATGAATGAACTTTTGCAGGTTACCTTTTCCACGTTTTCTAACTAATTCACTCACAAAATCCATAGCAGCTGTTCGGGGACTGTATAAATCTTCAATAATATCTGCAGTAGAAAACATGTTGGTACATCCAAAAAATAGTCAAACAATACCGAGAAAATAATAACAGAAAAATACATTTCCGTAATGCTGTTTTTTAGAATAAACCAGAAAACATTCTAATGGCTCACCATAGCCCTTCCTGACATATTCATGAGGATCTTCATTCCATAACTTCTGGTCGTTGTTATTGAAACACATCAATGGAAAGATTATCTCAAAGAGAACAATGTCAAGCTGTGGTTGTAGCAAGTTATACATGCTATTCTTGGAAATGCTGCAGTGAATAAAGGGGCTTCAACTTACTTCAACTTTAAAAGAAAATCTAAATTTTGCTCACCACGGTTGGACATAAGTTACCAAACAGTCAATGGTTTGACTTTTTATTAATGATCATTGTTTGGTGCTGCAACTAGATTAAAAACAACCAAAAAAAAGGTACTAACAGTTAATATATCCATCCAAAATTCCACTCAGGTCAAATGTTTAACCACAAATCAAAACAATATAAGGTCAAATACAAATCTCTCTCCATCTATCCACGTGCATTTTTGAACAAGTACTGTACTTATTAGCTGGAAAAAGAAACCAGCATAAAAGAGATTTTACAGGGTGATACCAAAAGATGAAATTATTGGAATTCTTCAATCTTCTTAGAGATAATTGATAACTCTCCTCTCTCTATTTATTAAAACATCGGAAGTCAAGAAAAGGATTGTTCAACATGATTCACTTGTATCAAATTAACTTTGAAAAGTATGACACAAGAAGACACAAAAGCTTTTTCTAAGAAGTACATTTATTATCAGAGTTTGCTCTTCAAAGTTTCCCACCAAAGTTTATTCTTTAAGGTACCATTTGGGTACCGGTATAAGGGGGGGGAGGGGGATAAGGGGGTTATCACCCCCTTTGTACCCAAACGGTAAAACGGGAGGGGGGAACAAACAGATGTTACCCCCTATCCCGGGATAACCCGGGATTGGGGGGGCAACACCCCCCCACAAGTGGAACAACTGTTCCACCTGAGTTGTTCCACCTTTATAACCCGGGATTGGGGGGGAACAGCTGTACCCCCCACAGGTGGAACAACTGTTCCACCTGAGTTGTTCCATCTTTTTTTTTTTCTTTTTTTTTTTTAATTAAAATTTTTTAAATTATAAGATATTTAAATTTATAAAATTTCAATTTTATTTTTTTTATTTTATAAATTTTAAAATTTTTAACTTACCTTTTAATAAATCTAAAAATTTAATTTTTTTAAATTTTTTTAAAAAGTTATTAATTTTTAAATTTTTAAATTTACACAAATATAAGAAAAAAAATTTAAATCTATACCAATTTTAAAATTAAAATTTTTGCTCCCACTTTTAATTTTTTAACTTTAGAGAATTTTTAAATTTTATAGTTTTTAAAATTTTTAACTTTAATTTTTAATAAATTTACAAATTTATAAAATTTTAAAATTTATTATTTTTAAAATTTATACAAATTTTTAATTTTAATTTTTAATAAATTTATACCAAATTTTTAAAATTTTAAAATTTATACCAATTTTTATATACAAAATTTTGAATTTTTAAAAATTTATAAAGTTTCAAAAACCAAAAATTTTTTAATAATTTTTTTTATATATAAGTAAAATATAAATTTAAATAATTTTTTTTAATAAATATTTTAAATTAAATATTTAAAATCATACCAGAAAAATTTTTATCTTAAATTAAAATTTTAATCCCCTCTATAATTCTTATTCCTCTTTAATTTACCGAACACAATTTTTCTTATCCGCGGTACAACTCTTATATTTAACCAAACACAAAATTACTTTAGTTCCTGCTAGAACCTGAACTTATACCTATCCCGGAAATAACCAATTTTCGCTTATACCCGAACCAAACGCAGCCTAAGGGTTATAAACAAGCACAATCAACCAAACAATATAATCAAATAATGTCTTTTCCTAATTCAGATTAGTTCCTTGAAATTTCACAAAAGAGTTGGCGAAACAGCTTTTCGCAAGAGTAAAAAAGAGCTGAGTAAAAGTTTAGATAAGATTTTTTTAAAAAAAATAGCACCAAAAGCCCAAGTCAAAACAGACCTCTGAAACCAACAATGAGGACATCAAAGAAAGTCAATGGTGAGAAACAAAATATCAATAGTCAGCCAAATCAAGTTCAGCAAATCTTTCTACGTTATTTTCCTCAGAAGCAAAATAATATAATTCAAGAAGGTCAAAGAATATCAGGAACAGATGGCTAAGATCTTGTTACGGCTAAGTCCTTGTTAAGCAACGGTTATGTTTTCTTTTGTCCCACTGGAACTCTATGTTAATAAATGCACCAAAGGATTGACTCAATATTCTTTTTATTGTTGGTTAGCTTGCATTTCACAAAGGTTATTTTCCTCGGCGATAAATGAATATAATTCAAAAAGGTCAAAGAATATCAAGAACAAACAGATAAGACCTTGTTAGGAAATCAGGAACAGACAGCTAAAGCCTAGTCAGGCTGAAGCTACGTTTTCTTATTTTCCTCTGGAACTCTATGTTAATAAATGCACAAAAGGGTTGAGTCTATGCTTTTTCTATTGTTGTTTAGCTTGGAATGTACATATGTTATTTCCCTCAGCGGCAAATTAATATAACTCAAAAAGGTCAAAGAATATCAGGAACAAATGGGTAAGACCTTGATAGGAAATCAGGAACAGACGGCTAAGGCCTTGTCAAGCATCAGCTACGTTTTCTTATTTTCCTCTAGAACTCTGTGCTAATAAATGCACCAAAGGGTTGATTCTATGTTCTTTTTATTTTAGTTACCTTGCAATGCACCTTGCCTAGACTACGGTACGGCATCTCCTTGTAGGTTTTTATTAATAAAAAAAGAGAGACGAAAAAAGGAAAGTTACTACAAAATGTTTGTCTTTTGTTGCCAAAGAAAATACATAGGTCCATAGGTAGCCAACAATTCGCCATCCACCAGCTCATCAATTGCATAGAATTTAATTTCTTTTTCTATAAAAAAAGGGTGGGGGCGGAGGGAGCATAACTAAACAAGGGCTAGATATTTTCTTCTGCCAACATGCGTATTATGAAGCAATTGGTCGCAAGATCCCTGAAGACAATATATATATATAATGCACATGGATTATCTTTCATCTAAGAAATACTAACCTGCTGCTCAGATATTGAAGGACAAGGTTGATAACTCTATCAGGTAAATATCCCCCTGTGCGGATTGCATTGAGCAATTGCAGATGGCATTCCAAAATTTTACCAGCATAGTTCTTCTGAAACATTTGAGCAAAACCTTTGCCCTCTGGTTTTTGAATCTTCAGATCTCCAAAGCTGTGGAGAAGTAAATTCAAAGATAAAAAATAATAAGAACCACAATAAACACAAAAACGACGCCAGCTTACTACAAGACTCACCGGGTGTATAGACGGTTTAATATGTGGATTGTCCACTTTTTAACTTTCCACCATCCCCAAGATTTCCTGACTTCTGGATCTACTGGTTGACCCTCCATTGGAACAGGCCTTTCCAGCATATTTAAGAATAAAACCATCCATGCATGGAAGATATTTGGATCAAAAAGTTGTTTTGGAATCTCCAACTGTAAAGCCAAAGTTTAAAGAGGAGGAAAAAAGAAAAATATTAAATTGTACTGAAGCTTTAATGGTGGGGAGTGGAATAAAACCGAACTTGCCGTATTAAAGGCACATACATATATTGATGACCAGAATATTTTACATATGAGCTTGATTAAATCAGCTACTTCTACAGAAGGGTTGACAATCTGAACAAGCTTGCTGAATATGCCCAATAAAGAAGGAAATGTCTCTTCAACAATGAGATATAGAGGGGTTCGTTCTTCATCCGACTTGAACCTTAAAAATGGAAACACAAGTGGAAAGCAAATTAGCTTGATGCCGTCAATAGTTAAAATACTATGAAGGCAACAGAGACTCGTCATGTAGCATTGATAATCAAAGCAACGTATACATAGTTATACATTAATAAAAATCATGAGTTAACAATATCTAAAGGGGAAGACGATTTTATTATATTTAATCAACTCCATAGAAACATATCAGACAAAACATGCTAAAAGATAAGAATTTAAAGATGATGCAACATAATTTGGAACAAAAAGGCAAATTTTGCATGAAAAACACTTTTATGCTCATTCGGGTTCACATGTTATACTAAAATGAGTTCTTTTAAGAGCAAGCGGGGCACTATTAGTAAGAATAACTGAAAGAGAACCTTAAAACTCATATTTTATAAGAAAACAGCACCATCAAGTCTGATTACATGCCGATAGGTAGGCACCAATAAAATTCAAAGTTTTACGCCAATTCATTAGATTTTACATTAAAATAATTTTTGAGAAATTAACACAAACTTTCCATGAGGGAAAAAGTTATTGCATCTGCAAATACTTAATAGCAAAAGAATTTGGTGGCTTTAGAGACGAAAGAGAACCAAAATAAAACCAAATTGCTCAGCACAGGTTCATTCACAAGGTATTGAATCAAAGATGGAAATGAGATTGCAGGATGGATATCAAATTTTCAGAGTCATCCCTTCAAAGACAAATTGGGATTTATCATGATACTTACTCATACTTCCTAGCCAAAACTCTCAGTACATACAGAGCTCCAAATACTTGTTGATCCTGCAATTGCAAATTGCCTTTAATCCAGTGGAGAAGACCCGGCCACTGTTCGGGGTAATCAGCATGAATTATGGTTTTCATACATTCACCAAGCTGCACTCTGTACATAAAGTAGCTAATTGCAATTAATTACAAAAGCATAGCGAACATACACATTTAAGGCAAGGGCAGACAAGAGAAAAAGAACCAATCTCTATTATCATCCTATATTTGGAATAAAAAACCACACTGTGGCACATAATAAAGATGTTGAAGAATGATAACAAAATAAGAAAAGCAAATACTTGATTGAAACAGGTTTCTTCATACCAAAAATATCTTAGGCCCAAGCAATAACTTAATATTTCTAAAATAAACTCATTATGTGAGGCCAATAGAAACATCAAAGCAAAGTACTCCCTGGACAAAATGTAGTAACTGGTTCGGTGAACAAAGCATTGCCCAAGTATCTTTTGCAGATTACGCATCAGATAAAGTTAAACAACTAAAATCAAATAAACAAATAATGGATTTTCCACATGATGATTTGAAGCATTTTGATTATTCCTAATAGCCAAGCTAGGTCAAACTTCTTAAGGATCAAGTAATCGTGGTTAAACACAGCAAAAAAATGGTACAAAAATTAATTGAACAGGTAAAGAAAAATTATGCACATAAAACTAAATGGAGATCGCCGATAGCAATTTCATAGTACGGCCAAAGGAACAGATGAGAGAGAGGGAGAGAGACGGAGAGAGGAGAGCAAATAAATCACTGAATGAACAGGAAGATTATATTTTCAATTTGATTAAGAAGCTAAAACCAGAATATATACAAAATGATACATAAATTAAAGTGCGAAGAATTAATGAATCTCTAGGAGAGTAATCAGATTGGTAAGAACAAATTTCATGCCTCATCAGAACCAGCTATATCAGTTAGCAGGATTAGAAAATCAAATGACATACCTCAACAGAGGCGGAACTTGAACTATAAAACCAAGGATATTTTCCCGGACCATGGCCTTGTCGCTTTCTGATATCTTTTGGGGTTCACCTACAGTAAGCCAGAAAAAAGTCTATTAAATACTTGAACAAGCAAAATAATAACTTAACCGTGAGACTTTCCACATACCAGGCTCAATAGGCGACCAATTTTTGGCCACAAAGTTCTTGAAATGAATGCTTGCAACCTGGCGTACAGCCATATCATTGTTCCCATCTACAATGATCTGTAACAATCTTACCAGATGTTGCGGTGTATATTGGAACTGCATCCCAAAAGAAAAATAAAAATAACAATAGCATCAGCAGAATATACTGTCCACATACAAAATAGTATTAATGTGCTGTGAAAGCAAAGATTAAAGTGCCGTGGCACGGAGGTGTGCCGGCCGTTGCCTGGCACGATACGGCACAGACACGCTTGCGTGCCGACGCATGGCACGCTTGCGTGCCGACGACCTCCTAGTTGTACGCTTTGGCACGGTCTTATTTTAATTTTTTTTGTCCAATAAGGCTTTAGAATATTATTTTAAAAGTTTTAGAGTAATATTTATAAATTTTGACTTTTTATTGATTTGTCTTGATTTAATGTCAATAATAGCTTACTAACTTACTATAATTAGTAGCTTCATATAGTAGTAGTCTTCTTTATAGGTGAAGTTAAATACAACAACAACTCATAGAGAAAATTATTTTTTCTTACAAATTTTTATAAAAATTTGTAAGATCCATTCTTATTAATTCGATACTCGGAGGGTATCGCGGCACAGGAGGGCCAAGAGAGACCCCCTCTGTACCGTGCCGCCTAATTGGTGGCACGATACGTATCGCTCAGTGTCGTAAAGCACGGATGGATACTTAATTCCTTGTGTGAAAGGTAAATATATAATATAACTTCATGTTCAATACGCTTCAAAATTTTCCTATGAAGTTCAATAGCATTCATTATATGCAAAGAAACAATTACAGTAATTATAAACACCACATTAGAAAAAAAATGCCAGTTCATGTAGAAAGGAAAGAATATATGATGCAATAGCCAATTATACATATCAAGTTTCATCATAGCAGGATCACTATTCAAAAGTCAAAACTATGGAAAATAATAATGAGTGCTAGGGGCTGCCATCTTCAGTTTATCAAGTAAGAGCAATGAGCTAAAGGATATCAAAGGAGGGATACCAAGAGGGCAATCAACATTAGTGTCACAGAATGGATATGCTAAAATAAGTATCAAACTGCAACTTTTCATTTTACTAATATTCAATGCCTACGACCAGATTAGCATATGCCATTTAACCAAGCAAGTAACAATACAACAAAGAATAAACATCAAACACTCCAAATTAAAGTTTTATGTCAGCCTGTCAGGTTGAATCTCCAGCACAACTGTGGAGATTTGGTTCGGTCCATTTGAACAGCTTTAGTGTTTCTAGTATTCAATGTACAATCAGCTTGTAAAAGATAGAAAAGAAAAGTACACAAAATGAATAAATCCATAATGAGTTTTTCTAAGTCTTCCTCTTAAATCCTTGTTTACAGGAATTTGTTGAGGATCAAAAGTCCCCTAAATTGTCTAGTAACTAATATTCTAAGGCCTCCAAATTTCAATTATTATTTTTTATTTTCCTTATTTGGGGTTTCAGTCTCGTGCAGATATTTTTAGAGCAGGCTAAATACACCTATGTTCTCTGAGACTGGGAAAATGCACGAATTTGATTTCTTAGGCACCGTTTGGTTGCGGGGTAAAGGGAGAATAACCCCCTTTATCCCACAATTCCTGCCAAACAGGGGCTTAAAAACCGGGTTTAAATTATCTCTGGCTTAACGGGTTATCCTAGGATAACCCGTTAATTTTTATTCCAGGGGTCCCATGGAATAAGGGTTATCCCCATTGAAAATTTAGGAGGTAATGAATGGAATTTATTTACTACAAAAATATACTATAAAATATAATTTATTTACCCGTATATTTACTATAAAATATACTATAAAATATAAAATATTATTTTTTTTATGTAAAATATAATTTATTATTTATTATTATATTGTTTCAAACTTACTATAAAATATAAATCATGTTTTCTATATACAAGGTAAAGGCAAAGTTGGCATTTTGTAAAAAATTCTATATCTATTTTTACTATTCTCTACTATTTCATAATATTAATCAAACACAATTTTATTTATTCCAGAGAATACCAACTTTGTGTACCAAACGCAATTTAACTTTTATTCTTGATTATCCTGGAATAGCAAGCTATTCCAGGTATAAAAAAATTTATATCTTTTAAATTTATACTCGAACCAAACGGGACCTTAGAGAGCAAATAAAGTTGGTGTCTCTTTTTATTCCTAAAGGGAGGCTAGACAAATCATTAGCACAAAGCTTACATCATCACAGGTTAGAAGCCTAAGTCTATTTATTTTTAGCCTAGTTATTTTTTGGTAAAAAAAAATTAGCAAAGGTATCGAACAAGCGTAGTAAAAATAATAAGAAAAAAACTTAGATCCTTCCTCAAATGTAGTCAGCAGATAGTCTATATTAATCATACCCCAAAAAAGGATTTAAGTATCGTGGCATAGGGTCGTGCTGAAAACTTGCGGGCACAGCACATGCCGGGCTATGCCAATGCATGCCGGTCATAAAAAATATATGCATGCTGACACATAATGGTATAAAATATTTATTATCTTTAGCAAGAAAATATTATAATTGCTTATTATGTATTTTTATTAAATTTTTTGAACTTTATTGAGAAAATTACTTATTAATTTTAAAAAAAAAAACTTGAATTGTGTCATAGGTGTATGGGGGCTGTATTGTGCCGATATCTTGTTAGCACGATACAGCACGGTAGATACGGCCCATACCGATGAGCACTTAAATCCTTGACCCCAAAGCAAATAGTAAGATAGTTGTTGAATCAGAATATCGAGATGTTCTAATGCAAAATGTAGAGATGTCCAAATTACTCATTTTCTCTGAGACTGGGATCAAAACTTAACATCTAAACCCAAAACCGAGAAATTTCCAAAATTAATCACTTTCACTGTTAATGAGGTGGATCGAAATTGAACAGCTGCTACATAGAGGAGATTACTTTATTTAGCATACAAAGTAATGACTATATTTAAAAGACAAGGAATGAACAAAGACACAGAATAATAACCATAATGATTATGAAAGTTGGACACCTTATACATATTCTAAAAGGAAAGAATGAAAGGAACAGCAAACCACTTTTAACTTCCACTATTCAGGGTACATGAATTTGATCACACGGGTTTAAATGGACAATACTCAAAAATAATCATGACATGCAAAGAAAGAATGTAGAAAAACTTCAACTTTATGCTACCAGTCATCCCACACTGTTTCGTAAAAGCCATAAAAAAAATATTAACTACTGGCAAGAAAAGCAAAGGAATGAATTCAAAAGTCAACAGCAAGATGAATTCCTCATTTTCTAGATATCTCGAAACCCAAGAGACAAATTGAACAGAGAAGCTTAACATTCCAACAGCACCACAAATCCTAAATAAAGATAAGAGGAAAAAAAAAAAATCCCCAACCATATCAGTTCACCAGAAAATTAATAAAACTCGATTCCTTCGGTAAATCCCTAGGCTGATTCAGATTAAACGGCCGCAAAGTTACCAAAAAAGGTATGTCTTTGAAATTGAATTCGATACAAAACGCAAGTTTAATACCAGAAACACACCATAATGCTACATAAAGGATAACCTAATCTAACCAAACACACGGAAATTAAACAGTACATCGCACAACCAATCGCATCAGAATCGCCAAAACTACTAATTCACCTGATTGAGGCTCTCTTCGGCCGCTTTGCGCTCCTCGGGGATAGGGCTGAGCGCGGCGCGGAGGACAACGGCGAGGCTCGGGAGGTCCATGGCCGCGGGAACCTGAAGGAGCCGCTGATCCCCTACACGATCGAGAGGCACCGCGGAGACAATGGCGGAGGACCCCCGAGTTAGGGTTTCAATCGCCCCGCTAGGGTTTCCTAGGAGGCGCAGGAGAGGGTGGAAGAGAGAGAGAGAGGAGAGGAGAGGAGAGAGAGAGAAACAGAGTAGAGAGTTCTCTCGCTTTGATTTTGGGTGTAGCGAGAGAAAGAGAAAGTCGGAGCGAGATCAAACGGTATTTAACGCTAGGGTTTGGGTCGGGTCAGGTGCGACGATCCGCCGAAATCTCACTAATAGGGGTCGGACTCATGTTGTTCGAATCTAGCCGCACCGGATCTCCCGTTCGACTGTACCAGTGGAATATTTTACCGGCGTCTCCGCATACGTATAGAAGAATCGGTGCGTCCAAAGCCGAATGCACGGTCCAAATAAAGCGTTCGTATACGAGGTGCTTGGTAGAAAAAAACCTCTATGCGGCAACGGATGACCGCACGTGGACATCCCATCGCACAGGGCCTTCGCGAGAGATATTGCTTGCACCGAGTGTATATCTCTCTCTCTCTTTCATACTACCATCTCAAAATTTCACCTTTTTAAGATTTCTTTCACACAAACTATAATAATATTCAAAATTCTCACACTTTAGACACTATTTTTTTTATAATAAACAGTAATTTTTTCCTTTAATTTTATTTTAGAGTTATTATTAAATATAAATATTTAAATATATAATAAGGCTATTTAAATGTTATATAAAATATATGTTAATATTATATTACATGTTATGTTATGTTATATATTAAATTAATACCGAATATATCATATTACGTTTTATTTAGACATCCAAATAAGATTTACAAATAGTACATGTCTTTTGAGTAAATTAAAAATATATATAAATATATAAGAACTCTTTACATGGGCATGTTGTGCATAGTACTGATACGCCCGGTTCATGCAGTAATTTTTCTCAATGATTTGGCTCGGACGCCGCCGCGAGATTTTTTATGCGCTGCACGCGGAGGGTGCATGCGGCTGCGGGCGTCCTGATTGGTGGACTCGGAAATTGGGTCAACTATTGCTTCGGTGTAACCGTGATGTGTCACGGAAGAGGCTTCCTGTTAAGACTTAAGAGCAGGACTAACTCAGGGGTGAAAACGGTTAAAAAACATTATTCGATTGAATTTGAGCAAAGATTTCGTCGGAGTCGAATTCAAATGTCAAAATTAGCTATTTTTTTAGATTCAGATTTAAATTCGGTAATAATAATTAAAAAAAAATTGAATTTTCATGCGATTTTGATTTTTCTTTAGATACAGATTTAAAATTGGATACGAATTTGAATATTTATTATATTCTGCCTTGTTTTTTATTTATATTACTATAAAAGGGATTCAAATCTAATGAATTCGAAAAACTAATCATATATAGAGCTTATAATATAGAACTATTTCAAGATCCAAAATATATTTTTTTAAATGATGCCTAGCAATTTCTTATTGTTGGTACTTTAAAACTTGAAAATTGGATTCTTCTCAAATTTATTCCAAATACGAATTGTATTTAAATCCATTTTGATCAAATTTAATTATTAAATTTAATATTAGTTTGATATCTATGTTGTTTGTATCCATACATTAAATATAAATATAATTACGGTTTTCTCAAATGTCCTCCAATATTCAATATCAATGAGTAAAACATGAACAAGCTAGAATAGATTTGTGATCATCTCAAAAGTAATTCGAGCCACTCATGTCCCGCTAAAACAAGTGAGGATAATCCAATTCGTTTTTAGCTCAAAACTAATTCAGCTGGCTCTTATCGAGCCAACTTGAATTAAACTTAATAAAATATTAATACTAATTATAATTAAATTGAGTTTTTATATTTTTAAAAGCACCAAATCGCTAGTATTTATGAGTATAAAACATTTGAATAAAAATTTATAGAATTAAAATAATAGTGGTCTACAAGTGGCCTATCTCTTTTGTTGACGTCATTTATTCTTGAAATACAAAAATCTACCTTCACGAAAATTTATTTTATATATATATATATTTTTTTTTTATTACATTTCTGACCATATGAAACATTTAAAAACAGCAGCCCAGTTTTGCAAAATTATAAATCCAGTAGTACTTTTATACAAAAAGACCATAAATATGAACTATGTGATCCATTTTCAGATGCAGACAAAAGTTTTCATTTCACTTCCGTCAACCTCTCAACTGTCAATACAACCAGCATTCTAATCCAATCTTATATTTTCAATTATTCATCATTTCAGCCATTAAATCCGCCATTAAATAATCAACCAAATCATTCAAGACGAACAAGTCAAGGAAATTAAAAATATAAACATCAGTATTATCTGCAAATCCATACGTTCTCAGCTCCAATATATATTATAAAGAACTAATACAGTAATTTGACACTTTTTGAAAACACAGTTACCTTTCCCTTTACCTTTTTTCAGCTTTTAGTTTGATGAGTATAGCTACAATGGTGTGGCAGATCCTATTTGTTTCCGCTCTTCGAATAGGAGTCGCGTAGTGTAACGGTCCGGTTGAAGACGAGCTTTCCGGGCGTGGAGTCCGGATCAACTGCAAAGTAACCTGAGATAACAGAAAGGGGAGAATGAATGAAATGTTAGAATAAATAGAATTTTCAGATCGATATTGGAATATTTTTTTGAAATGCCCATTTACAATTTTATAATTCGCCGAATGACTCTAAAAAAAACATATTTGGCCACATAATCCTCTTTTTGCCAACACAGCACCAGATGAAAATTTTCTTTGAAAAACGGTGAATGATTCATCGTCTTCATAAAATTCTACAAAGACGGTCAATCGTTCGCCGTCTTCTTAAAGATGGTGAACGATTCACCGTCTTCAAGAGGTTTAGGCTACAATGAGTCGGTGTCCATCTCCTAATGGCCCGATATCGAAGGCGGTGAACGATTTACCGTCCACAAAAGAGGTTTAGGCTATGGTGTGACGGTCTCCATATCTCCTTCGATATCAAAGGCGGTGTACGATTAACCGTCTTCAAGAGGTTTAGACTATGGTGTGACGGTCTCTATATCTCCTTCGATATCAGGCCTTAATCAGATGGAGACCGTCGCACCATAGTCTAAACCTCTTGAAAATGGCCGCCTTTGTAGGATTTTATAAAGGCGGTGAATCATTCGCCACCTTCTTGAAGACGGAAAACGATTCACCGCGTTTCAAAGAAAATTCTCACTTGGTGCTAAATTGGCAAAAAGAGAGTTATTTGGCCAAATATGTTTTTCTAGGGTCATTTGAAAAATTATAAAATTTTTAATGATCATTTTGAAAAAAAAAGGTCCTCAATATTGCATGGAAAGTTTACGAAAAATTAAAAACTTGCAAAAGGTTAAAAATCTGTTCATGATTTAGAGTTAATACAACTGCCATTCACAGTTGCTAAACAATATTTAATTCTTAGAGTCACCTGTTACAAATAAAGACGAGATTGGAAAATCAAATATTAGTGAATCTATTGGGTGAAAAGCTGTAAGAATCAAACCAATACTCCCTAGGAATCAGTCCTCAGAAAGGGAGAAAACCAACTACCTATTGCTCTATTTTCTTTTTGAGAAAAAAAAAGGCTAAAGAAAAAAAAAATTTAAAAATATTTATCTCAATAGAAACTCCAAGATGAAGCTGCCACCAAGGCCAGCATTAGAAGTTATTGTTCAAATTGAAACTCTTACGAACAAATCTGAAAAAGCAGTGAAACTCTGGGGACTCAATTTGCGTATCAATAACAGCAATCATACAGAAAGTGCAAGTTTCATTGGAGTGCAGTAAAGAAAAAAAACAAACTGAAGGAAAGCAAGAGATTACCAAGCCTTTCGAATTGAAATTTGTCGCCCAACACCGCACTAGCAACCGCTGGCACAACTAATGCTCCAGGTATCACCTCTTTCGAATGAGGGTTCAGATCAGATAGCCAATCCTCTAGCTCAGCTGGATTCTGATGAGCAATTATGACAATTTAGTCCCAAACTATGCATAATTATTAGCAAAACAAAACAGATAGTCAAGTAATGGTAACACTGACCTCTGAAAGAAATAATTTCTCAAATAATCTGACTTCTAC
This sequence comes from Tillandsia fasciculata, assembly GCA_029168755.2. Classification (NCBI taxonomy): domain Eukaryota; kingdom Viridiplantae; phylum Streptophyta; class Magnoliopsida; order Poales; family Bromeliaceae; genus Tillandsia; species Tillandsia fasciculata. The sequence continues at coordinate 7,712,771 of CM054946.1, read as the reverse complement.
CTTGAGAGGATCAACTCCAGGCGAAGGTTGAGCCACCCAATGAAGAACACCCTCCATAATTAAGAGTTGAAGTGGTTAGCAAAATACATAGTAGTATCTTCAATTTGGAGTATATCTTAACAACCAATCATTGGTACAACAGAGTAGAACTAGTACCTTTGGTTTTGTCTTCTTCAAAGGATCATACTCAGCCCGGATTTCAACAACAGTATCCGAGTTATCACCATAAACAACATCAGTGCATTTTATGGGAAAAGCATATCTGCAAATTTAGAAAAAAAGTAAACGCCACTTTAAAAATTTGTAGATATGAAGTTTTAATAATTTGTTACTGCAAGCTATGAACATCATTCTTCAAAATCACTTACCTGAGGAGAACAGATTTACCAGGGGCAAGCCCATAATAATCTTTAGAATCCTTCAGGCGGAAGTCCGTGCGTTCAATGTAGACAACATTTGTGAAAGGAACCTAGAGACAAGAATACTTAAGACACTGATTGAGATAACCGTTAAAATTTGGAGTACATCCATTTCTTACTTCTGTTACCAATCATGCATTCAGATAATTGTGTCAAGTTTCTATGATTACTGTACGATGCGAAATAGAAAAATCTCAAGTTAAACAAACCAGAATAGCTTTCAACAAAAAGATTTAAGATTCCCAACTAACTGAGAATTTGGAGGGAAGTTTTCAACATCATCGTACTCTTAGCCATGTTAGAGTAGATCAAAACAGCAATCAAGGGATGCAGCTAAATAAGCAAGTTAAGGGATATGCCTTATAGTAGGAAGAAGCATCATCTGAAGGAGCATCAGGCCACATTTTTGCATCAAGATCTATTATTGATCCACTTTCAAGATTTGTGATAACAACCTGAAAAGACAGATGAAATCAAGTGATAACAGTAGATACAGACAGCAAATGATAATACAAATGAAGTGTTATCCAAAACTCGATATACCTTTAAAGGATTCAGCACGACCATCGTTCGAGGTGCCGTTTTGTTAAGCTCTTCTCTAATGTGATACTCAAGGCGATCAATACGTATCAAGCTATTATCGCTGCATGATAAGAATAAAGAAGCAACTATAGTGAGCCAAAACAAGACCAAATAGCAAAATATCTAATTACTAACATAGAACATTGGAACAATGATAACAAATAAAGATAATCATCTGAATTAGATACCCCAATCATTACAAACATAAATAGCAAATTTCTACAACTCCAAACGAAACCACATGAGACATTTGTTTTACAAATAATAACTAGACAGTGAGCACTGTGGAATCATAAGTAGTAAAGGTATCGTTGAGATGGGATCTAAGCGTCAAGGACACTGACACGAGACACAACACAGCAACTTCTAAAAAATTTGGACACGGACACGACATGAACATAGATAACAAAATATAATATTATTAACATAATAATATATATTTATTATATATAAAATATAAATTTTGGTAAAATCTATACCTATAAATTAATCTCGAAAACCTTATGCAGACGTAACAAAACCTCCTAATTTTGAAATCTTTTTTAATTTTTTTTCTTAAATGAGGAAATCTGAAAGCAAAAACGCCTCCTCATCTCCTCTCCCCCTCTGTCTATATTCTTTCCCACCCCATATTTACGTTCTTCTCCACCTATGTCTTCTCATCTTCCCTCCGTTTTTTTTTCTCAAACTTTTTCCTTCCACAACCCCCCATCTCCTTCCCCTTCTCTCTTCCCAACGACATCGGCTGCGGATCCCACCCTACCACCGTTCGATCCCGCTGCCGCCGCATCAAACGGCGGGAAAGAGGAGTATCATTGGCGCGACCTTCTGGATTTTGAGCGTTGTGGATCCCGCCCCACCACTTGATCCCGCTGCCGTCGCCGCATCGGACGGCAGGGAAGAAAAGGATCATTAGCGCAACGTCCTAGATTTTATGTGTTCCCGTGTTGTCTATTTTTGTATGCATCTCCTTCTCTTCTTCTATCTATTTCTATATGCTTTGTCATTTCCTACCTCATTTTATAGAAAAAAATAAAATAAAATAACGATAAAAAGAGAGAACGAGGGTGATCGATGATGATGTTTTAATTTATTTTCTTTATTTTTGATCGAAAAATAATGAAATATATAAATGTGTATTTTTTTTTTTTTTTTTCCTGCATATTTGGGGTGGTAATTGATGAATAGGTCGATTCTACGCATTCTTGAAGGCACATCGATCTAAGCTCTAATGGACATTGAGTTCGCCGGTTTAAAACTGTACTTCTGTAGTGTGAGATTATCATATTTTAATTTTATTTTATTTAAAATATTATATTTATTTAATATATATACAGATAGACTTGAAATTTTGAAACTTATTCAATTATAGAAATATTATAATTTTAAATTGAGTTGCTTAAAAGTTTTTGTTTTTACTACTCATTTACTAAAAAGGATATATTATCATTTTATCCATTTATCCCTGTACCATAAATTTATGGTACAATAATTTTTGAATCATATGGGAATTAGGAATTATTTTGAATCATATGTGGTACAATAATTTTGTGGGAACAGATGAGGTTATGGAAAGGCATGTAGATCTATAAATTACCTTATTATTCTTTGCAATATATTCTTTATATTTTTTCATATGGGGTTTAATTTATTTGCTATTATTGTTTTTCCTAAATTATTTCTCTATATGATTGGAATATGATTGATTGAAGAATATATTTGATTTCATGTACAATGCTTTGATAAAAATCTCTATACTTTACATATATATTAGAATACTGGTCAATAACATTTTAGTCTACAAATAAAAATTTCAGGGTAAAATTCAAAAGAAAAAATAAATCAAAGATACACAAAGAAAACAGGTGGACTATTTTTTAAACAATCCAAACTAGCTAGGCATTGAAGTTGTTGCATGATATTCTCTGAGTTGCTTCACAAATTAAGTTGAAAATATTTAAATTTAAGTGGTTTTCTTATTAGAAGTACTATGTTTAGTTTTTTTTTCATTGTTTATATAGTCTGTTTATTAACTAAAAATATTATGATTATTATATAGTTTTGGTTTGTATCTTTCATTTTATTTTATATTTATAGATACACCAAATGAACGGCAGAACACCAAGCCAAGTGATGAGCAATTAAAGGAGGCAACAGATCAGCATAGTTTTTGCTATATTAGTATACTCAATCTCCTTTTTTTGCTGTTGTTGTTGTTGATATTTATGATTCTAATTTTTTTTTTCTCTTTACATTTCTACTATTTTTGTTGTTGCTATTTTTTATTCTTATTATACTTTTACTATTGCTATAAATGTAATTTATCCTTCTTATAGTTTTATCTTTATCTTCTTTTATTCTTCTTATACTTTTACTATTGTTGCATCTTCATTTTCATATTCTTTTGTTTTTATTTTTTTTTATTCTTCAGCTTCTTTTATTTTTCTTATATTTTTACTATTTATTTTCTCTCTATCTATTTTTATTCATTCACTACTATGGAAACGACTCGCCGCAACGCGCGGGCATCTTCACTAGTATTGTTATATTTCGCATACGAATGAAAGTTTATAAAATTTTTCACTGATAGTTCATAAAATTTTTCACTGATAGTTCATATATTTTAAGAAAAAAAATTCTCCACCATACATAATTTATTTATATTGTCCAAAAAACATTTGTATGTGCTTATCAAAAATCTAAAATATTTATCATCTTATATTATATATGCATAAAAAAAAAAAATATATATATATATATATATATATATATATATATATATATATATATATATATACACACACTTTTTTAGTTGTATGCGCTATGGATCGATATTGAACGCGCGTCCAAAAAGTGTCCACATCAGACACGAGTCCGACACGTACATGCGAGTGTCTGACACGGACACGCGAGGCTTATAGAAGTGTCCGCGATACATAGGGTGGGATTCATTCAAATTAAGTAATGAGGATTTGACTATAGATCAAAAAATAAAATCAACCCGTCCTCATAAAAATTCACATGTCAATTGCACGTTCGAAAAACAAAAGGAAGAAACGACTTGAGAAAATGCAATACCAACCTTCTTGTTATACCAATTCCTCGAATAAAAGAATTAATTGCAGTTGAGGAGACTCCTCGGCGTCTCAATCCAGCAAGTGTCAATAAACGGGGATCATCCCACCCATCAACCCACTTCTCAGTCACTAAACGGTTCAACTGCAGTCCAATAAGGGCATACAAATGATTAAAGATAGATCATGCAACTCATTACATCTCAATACTCGACAAGTACGAAATATACCTTACGCTTAGACATTACAGTGTTTGATATATTCAGCCGTGAGTACTCCCAAACATAAGGTTGGTAAAGGCTCAGTGCTGCTAACAACCAGTAGTATGATGGTCGGCGTATCTCAAATTCGAGCGTGCATAGCTTCACAATGTAGAAACAAAAATATAAGAAGCCAAGCATACTAAACTCCAAGATGATTTATTTGCATATCTATAAGATAGAAACAATACAAAGAATTACAGAAATATGAGTGATATCTAAAAAATAAACAAACAGAAGAAACCAATACAAGTACAGCAAAATAATAATAAGGGATGCTATTGTACTCGAACAAATGTGAAGGAAACAAAAGAAACAGATTCATTTCGACCCATGAGTCAAGCCATATGATCACAGATTGTTTTTGTAGTAGGAATCAAATAATACAAACTTTTAAGATTGAAAAGAAAAGATGATGGAGAACTCACAGAATGGGTAATATTTTCAAGGGAATCCACTATGCAATGAGAATAATCATAACTTGGATATATGCACCACTTGTCACCAGCATGCGGATGTGGAGTAAACTGTCGAATACATTAAGGAACATGTTATGTTCAACTTACATAACCTGTACATAACCTATATATCAGGAAGTTAACAACGTGACTACTTACCTTTATACGATATGCTATCAAATCATACATATTTTTATTCTCGCTCTGCATATCTTGTTTCATCCTAAGCGTTGCCTTCCCTTCGTCGATCAACCCCCTTTTCATATCATCAAACAACTTCAATGATTCTGCAATTGGCCTATCCCTCCATGGACTATTCATCTGCTTCTCTCTGTATTCCTTTATTTCGTCTGGGGTCTAACAAAGATAGATAAGAAAGGAAAAAGGTTTAAACCTACTCCTAACAAACTGACGACACAGCAGGAACACTTGAGTACCAACAAGAATACCGGTCACAGAATGGTGAATAACTTGCATATCATGAATACACACCTGGTGATCAACATATGCTAGACCCATTCTTATCAGCTCAACAGCCAGATTATATAGATCTTGAAAATAGTCGCTGGTATAGGTAACCTGTAAGGCTAAATCACTGTAATATAATTCTTTATAAGTCTGAATTACAAGCTGAATAAATGTATACCTTAAATGGCTTCCAACCCATCCATTCGACAATTTCCATGATGTGATCTATGTATTCTTGTTTCTCAGCTTCAGGGTTGGTATCATCAAACCTAACAGCGGAAAGAAGAACTTGAAGAATTTCAATTGGTAATAACTGGTATCAAAACACGCAACAAAACCAAATGCGCCTTATAGTATCAGATAAAAAACTAAGGGAATCCCTATTACTCAAGAAAACAAACTATAATTAGCTTAGCACAGTATCTACGTGCGATATATGGAGCCTGCTTGGGTAGATAAATAGAACAAACCAAAAACTAGTGAATATGCACCCCAGGAGAACTCGAACTCGATTATTTCAGAAGAGGACCATTTGATAAATAGAGGAGAAAATAATGCCAACCTTAGATAACAATTACCATCTCGCTCCTTTGCGAGACCAAAACTAACAAACATAGCCTGCATTAAACCCAGATGTAAGAATATTACTTTTCCCAAGTAAATATGGTGCTGAACAAAGCTATGTTAGTATAAGATCATCACTACCTTAGCATGGCCAATATGCAAATATCCATTAGGCTCAGGGGGAAAGCGAGTAAAAACTTTCCCTCCGGTTGCCTTAAGATGCCTCTCTAGTATCTCCTTAATGTTGTGAGCTCTCCAAATTGTTCCATCACTGAAAAATATCTCTGTGTGGACCTAAGACATTGCAAAAGAAGAATCTTACTATAGAAGGAAAAAAAATTGATAATACATAATTATACCTGCAGACAAGGAACTGGCGAATAAAGAAATGAAATGCCTGAATGATTAATGAAGAATAGCAGTATAGCACTGATTGCATCAAATAACAATTATACTCCTAAATGATTTATAAATTCACATTTTGCAGGTAAAAAAATTTTAATATGGTTGTCCGATGTGACAAAAGATTATGTTCAGATTTCCGATGTGACAAAAGATTATGTTCAGACTGCAGAGAATTATCTGTTGTCAACAATTATTTAACATGTTTCAACATGATACTTTACATTTAAAATAGTAAAAGCATAACAGAGGGAGAAGGGTGGGAAGATCAATCATATTACTATTCTTCAAGTATATAAAGAGAATATGATGTCTCATTCACCAGGACAAAGTGATTCTATTAAAAGGCTAATCAAAAGTCAGTAGTTACAGCCAAGTAAATAACACCTTCCAAGCATATTTAAAGAAGAGAATATAGAATTCTGGAGAAGATAAAAACATAAATCAATAGTGTACCAAGTCAAAATGGAAAACAAAAAGGGAAATTAACTAAGTGTAACCCCTTGTTAGAAGTACCTTTAAGTTTTCCTCTGGCTGTGGAAATATAGAATATGGATTCACTTCCTCTTCAGAAGGTGGAGCGGAAGCAACAACAGCATTCTTTTGATCCTAGAGATAGTAGGTTATGTAATAAAATGGTGAAAAGAGCCAACAAACTAATCCATGACAAAAATATCTGCAGATAAGCAACCTCAACTTTTGCGGGCTTTTCCTTCTTCTTTTTTAATGGCTTTTTATCATCAGCTTCTGTCTTTTCACCCAGTATCCCGAAAAGTTTCTCATCAATAACTTCCTGCCAGAGAAGGAAAAAGTAAATATAAAACCCAAAAAATATATTAGAAAATTTTTTGCAGACTATTCCATTAGAGTGTTTTTTTTTTCCTTCTTGGCACCTTCACAATTTTTGCATCAGCCCATGGGTGTCGCTTTCTAACCTGTCCACACAAGTTGCCAACTGGAGTAAAAAAAAAAAAAAAAGAGGTGAGAAATGAGCATCAACATTAGAGAACTAGACATATTAAACAAGAAAGAAAGTTGACCATTTATATGGTAACGCTGCTCCAATATTGCATTCATATTCTCCTCTAGGACTGCAGTAACTGTTGATTGAATTTCTTCCATAGAAATATCGACACCTGCAAGCATAAAAAATTATCCGCCTACTGAACTTTGAACAACACAAACAAATCCGAAATTTCCAGCTGTACAAGGATTACAACAGAAAAGCATGGCAATTCCAGTTCCAAATATTAATAAGTTTATGGATGTTTGGGTGCCACACATGAAAAATGAAAAAGGCGTGAGAATTTGTAACAAACAAGCATACCTACGCCACAAGCTTCATCAAATTTCTCCACAGAAAAAGATTCTGGACCTACATTAGAAAGAAATGAGAGAGCAGCATCTAACTGCGCTGAGTTCTTAATCTGCAAAATACGTGTAAAAATTATATTAAAAAATAATAATAAAAGGTCAGCACTAAAGAGAAATCTGAGCTTCTCATGAATTCCTAGTAGTTAAATATCTCAATACAGCTGCAATTTCTATTATATATATATATATATAAATAGTTCCACCAGAATCCAGCATAATCAGCTGAAAACTTGAGGACTGTTTCAGAATTGCATATATTGAGTTTCGCAAACAAGGATTGTTGGTTGTAAAGTAGCTGTGGAGATGTTACCTTTGAAGAGACTACATATCCAACTAAAAACGGGCGATGGACGAGTGCATTAGCGGGGTGCTTTGTTGCTACCTATAGCAAGAGTCAAAAATGGTAAAATATCAGAAACTACTTAACGAATACACTCCTCTAATAGTTTTCGCTCATGATCGCAATAGAGAGTACCGTGTAAAGAAGGTTACCAATTGCCTTGCTACATCCGTTAATACCAGCCTGCTTAAAATTAAAAGAAAAGAAAAAAAAAAGAAAAAAAAATGCTCAAAAGGGGGTAAATGAAGGATAGTAAGTTCCCTTAAGTAAAGTATATCAATTAGAAGAAGAGAAAGATAATGAAAGCGAAATTCCCCCAGTAAAAGCGGCATCAATACAGGTATAGAAACAGAGCAAAGCAGAGTAGAAACCCTAAATCCACTCCAATCATCGAGAATCTCACAAAATAAAAACCCGCATTGAGAGGATTAAGGAAACCTCTCGAGAAAGAAATGGAAACGTAAGAAAACAATAGTGGGGATCGATCGGTAGAATACCTCTTTGATAACGGCGGTGAGGTTGGCGGTGACCTTGCTATTGACGAGGGCGTTCTCCGCCGTGCGCTTATCCAACCCTATGGAGAGGAACAGCTCCAGCTGCGGCGGCGGCGGCGACGCGTCGCCTCCCTCCACCACCATCTCCGCTGCTTCGCCCCGATCCGAAACCCTAGAACAGAGCGAGGAGTGAGAGAGAGAGAGGGAGCGAAGGAGAGAGGAGGAGAGAGAACAAGGCTTTGTTTTTGTTCTGTGTTGCTTCTGATATTTTTGCGCTGGTTTTCGACGCGCATGGAAATCTCGTCACCGGTATTGGGCCGAACACTGGAGTCTATACCGCTAGATAAGAGAGAGAGAGAGATTTGCGCTTCTCTCTCTTCTCTTTGTGTGTGTCTCTCTCTCCTCCGATCTCGCTTCCGTTCAAAGGGGGAAATAGTCGGGAAATGGAGAGAGAGCGCCTCGTTCACGAAACCCTATAAGCACCTTCTCGTACGATCGAGGGGGGGAGAGAGACACGATCGGATATTGGATTCACCTCCGCCACTTGGGAAAGAAGCCCCCCGATCGGATCGATCGGTATTGGAATCGGAATCGGTGTGATTGACTGATCCTTGGCGAGATCTAAGAGCCTTGCTGTTGATAGTTTCGATTTGATCCTCGGTGATTCCGAATTTCTCCGGTGCTCGATCTCGGTAGGTTGGTTGATTGATTTGTGTCACTTTTGGTTCGATTTTGTAAGCCGAGATTTAGGGCGTTTCGGAGGAAGAGTTTAGGGCCGCCGTCGGATCATGAAGCGGGGAAACGACCGCCTCGCGTTCATCACCGGCGAATCCCGATCAATAGCTCATTTTTATTTTGAATTTTTTTTTTTACCATAACTACTTCCTTGAAAAATTGCAGGCTAGCCATGAGCCTTCATTGGAAAGGGCTTTGTTTGTGGGCTATCCGAGATTGCTACCTGTTGGAGCCTCCTGCTGGGCCCTTGAGCTCTTTATATTGAGAGCAAGAGAGAGCTTGGTTACTATTTGAGCTGCAATATATACTCTCCTCTATCTCTATTTTACAAAGTACTACTATACTGAAATTTATATTTCGATTTCGAATTTTCTCTTTGAGTTTCTATTTTTGCTGGATTTTTGAAAGACGTTGAGTTTGCTACGCACCATCCTAGACTCGTGCCGACATGGTAGACCGTGGTCGTTGTATCGCTAGGGGTGATTGCCGAAGCCTCGCACGTGGAGTAGCAATCTCGCTTCTAGGACAGTGCTCACGCACGTCTCGACATTCATAGACTTCATATAAATTTTGTTATACAGTATTTCGAATTTAAATTAAATTTAAATTATTTAAAAAAATTAATTTGAAAAGATAAATTTTTTCAACACATTTAATTGCATGTGATGCCATCTAATTTTAGTTAGGATTAATTTGAAAAAATTCTCAAGTAGCGGTAGCCACTTGAGATGTACCCGATATCCAGTGGAGTTTGGGAATAAGCTGCATCCAATCTGAAATAATATATATGACAGTAGCTGCAACCATGTCTGGCGGAGCATCTAGTGGGACATGATGAAACTGCTGAAATAACCAGTCTAGTCGGATCTGACCTGCGACGACACTATCTGGCTGCATCCCTAGAAGTGTATGACATAAATATGGCCAGTTGACAGATGCTCGTCCCGTCACAGGCTCGCCAGATACTCGTAGTCCAGCTAGAATGGCCACGTCGCGTAGTATCACTGTCATCTCGCCGTGGCGTAAATGGAATGACTCCGTCTTGCGTCTCCATCGCTCCGTCAATGCCCCTAACAGAGCCTGATCTAGCTGAATTCGTCTGAGGCGAGAGACATAGAAAAAACCAGCCTGTCGTAGTAGGTCTACCATCCCCGGATGCTCCACCGTCCACGAGTTCAGTTTACAGCCATGCTCCCGCCACAAAAATATGTAGTATGTAAATTTCATAAAAATATATAGTATGTAGTTTATAAATGAACTGACCTCGGCTCGTACATAGCTCGAACGGTGACTCGCCTGGTCTGATAGAACTGAAGGATCAACTGGCCCGATCTCCTCGCGATGGTCCATCTGCAAACAAAGTATACAAACTATTAGCCTTTGATTAGAATGTGGTAATATAATTTGAAAATTTTTAAAATTATAAGTAGACAACCATAAGCAAACAACCTAATACTCTACGTCTACAACTTTCAGTTCTTCTATCTTGATTATTGGGACAAGTACGCTTATAATGTCCCTGTTGTTTACAAATAGAGCATTTAGTCCTTCGCATCCCCTCTCTATCGTCTATGGCATTTCAAATACGTGTGGATTTGGGACGTCCTTTCTTCCTTCTTATAGGTGGGGGCGCCAATGGTGGTCCTTGAGGTCATGGCCAGCTCCTTTTGTCAGGAACAGGGTGGAATTGTGGGGTATAAGCATTACGGTAATAGTCACATGTATACCATTCAGAACATAAAGTATAGTAGTCAATGTTCATATGACCATTACTGCAAACAGTTAAAAGATGTGAGCATGGCAATTTAGTTAATTCAAATTGTCGGCACGAACATGTTGAGCTTCTCCCATTAAGAATTACCTTATACATTTTATCTCCAGTACTAACTTGAAATTCCATTGGGCCGTACCGAGTTACAACATGTCCTCTAGCGAGTGTCATATATTGTCTAACTAGGGCTTCTTGTTTTGGTGCCAATATTGTAGAGTATGTCTCACCCTTCTCACGACGCTTCAGAAAATAACTGTTCACCTTATAAAATGTAGCTACCACAAATGCCGTGATAGGCAAACCACGTACACCTTTAAGTACTCCATTTAAACTCTCTGACCGATTGGTCGTCATTATCCCAAAACGTCGACCTCCATCGAATGCCTTCGCCGAATATTCCCTTTCTCCTTGAAGCTCGTGCACCCACTGCCAAGCCTCCGGATTCATCTTTTTTAATTGGTCCTTTTGCTCATAATATTCTCTTGTGATTGCAGCACTTCCTATACCCGTATAAAATTTATTGAGTAAGTTTTCATTTTTAAACCCCGTTTTTTTCATATTAGCTTTCAAATGGCGGAGGCACCAACGGTGAGTATGACCGTCGGCTCTCGGAAACTCCTCAAGAATAATCTCTTTTAGCCCAAGGAAGCGGTCTGAAATCAGACAAATAGATCGATCACCTGTCACAAAAAACTTTAAATAACGTAAAAACCAACGCCAACTAGCCGCATTCTCTCCCTCACAAATAGCAAAAGCCAACGAGTACAATCTATTATTTGCATCTACAGCCGTTGCAATCAATGCATGCCCCTGATACTTTCCATACATATGAGTTCCATCGATGCTCAACAATGATAAGCAAGAAGAGAACCCGGTAATTGACGGCCCAAACGCCCAAAATAAGCATCCAAACTGCCTAACCCCATCTGGCCGGGTCCTGTTATCGTGCCGCCATTTACTCCCCGGATTCGCGCGCTACAACACGGATAAAAACCGACCAACATCGGTGTATGATTCCTCCCAACCACCGTAAATGATCTGTAATGCTTTATTTCTGGCCTGCCACGCCTTCGAATATGGTATCGTCACGTGTAATTCAGAACACATTTTTTCTTGTATTTCCGCCGGCATCAAAGAAAGTTTGACTTTCAATGATGGAAGAATGCGTGTACATATAAGAGATGATGTACAATTTCTATGGGCAGTGTTCAGCACCGGAAGTAAACAAGTATGCTGCCCAGCATATGTTTCGACTCTAAAATAATTCGCATCCTTTGGTATCAAAGCATGTAATCTCCAAGGACACGAGTCAACCATGTGTCTCACTGTATAAGCTTTTGTGGTCGACTTTAACACTTTCATTTGCATGTTGTGAGAAATGTGACATTCCTCAAGAGTATGCAATAAACTTGATTTTTCACGAAACACACGCCCAACCCATGATCCATCAATAGTAGGAGGGGACTCTTCAATTTGAGCACGATCGAATTCAGTGTGATCGATTTCATACTGATCCATCCATTCGGCATCATCTACAAACTGCTCTGGATGATCTATGAACTCGACACCTTCATCTGGATCATCTACATATTCATTATTTGTGGTTGGATCAGCGCCATCAGCGTATATGATACCTGAAAGGACCCCCAGTCCGCCGTCATGATCCGCATCACTGTAGTGAACTTCCGCCACATTATCATCATCCTCATGATCATTATTATGCTGTTCTTCAAAAATTTCTTGTTGCACCTCCGCTTGAGTCTGATTTTGTATCCCCTCAAACTCGGTTACCGCATGATAGGATCCAAAGTTATGTATATCTCCCAACGGATAGGATCGCAAGTCATGCACCTTGTGAGAAGACGGATTTCTGCATATATTTTTCATTATTAATCTCTCACTACAAAAGTTATATAATAAAAATAATTATAATATATGCTAACCCATTTCGTATGTATCGTTTTGTTGTCCACTAAGTGGAGCGAGCGATCTGGATGTCGTAGCACGATCACTACTACGTGGGAGAGACAGAGGACGGACATCTACATTCGAAACTCCGTACTCTCTGCAATTAAATAATTAATCAATTTTAATATTTATTTTAACTAAATAATTATATAAAGTCACAATTTGTAATACTAACCTAGATATATTTGCTCCACCTCCGATGTCATCATGAAATGATTATCTTTCAACCATAGGAGATATTACATCTACGTCTAATTTACTATTTAACATTCTTGAAAAATAGCAGTGAGATGCAACCATCTGCTTCTCAATGTAGATTATCAAGCATGAACAATTCTGAGATAATGCCATCATACCACACAATGAGTCATCATCCGTAATTTCGATCACATCATATTGATTTCCTCCCATTGGATATCGAACTTTAATAATTAGAAGCCACTCATCTCTTCTTATATTGGTAATTCTATACATTTTTCTCTCAAAATCCCTAAATGTAATATTCATTGGAATGCCACTTAATTTCTTACGACCTCCAATATACTGTGGATTATAATCTTGCATAACAAGTTGTCCATCCCAGTTAACACTAATAGCTACATTATGAGCCATCCTAATTTCAACAAAAAAATAATATTCACAAAATAAATACTAAAAAAAATTTAATATCGCAATTAGATATTATATAATGCATCTAATTATATAATAATTTTCTATTTAATTTTTATTTTAATCCGCATCACTAAAGTAACTCACTAATTTAAATTAATATATTAAAATAACATACTAAAGTAACTCACTAAAGTGACTCACTAATTAATAATGCATCTAATTATACTCCATTTAATTAATATACTAAAGTAACTTACTAATTCTCTAATTAATTAGTGATTTTCTACTTACAAATTTTTTTTACTATCGATTAGTGATTTTCTACTTACTTAATTAGTGATTTTCTACTTACTAATTAACATACTAATTTTCTACTTACTAATTCATTGGAATGCCATCTAATTTATTCTCTAACAAATAATAAAGTTAATTAATTTTCTAAACCCTAAATAAAATAAATTAAACTACGAAAAAAATATGTAGGGAAGAATGTACCTCAAGTAAGAAGTAGAGAGAGAGAGCTCGAGCTCAAAATGCGGAAGAGAGACAGAGCACTGTGCACTGTGCGTGAGAGTAAGAGTGAGAGAGAGTAGAGTGTGCGTGAGAGAGAGAGTGTGTGTGTGTGTCGGCAGGAGTGTGCGTGAGAGAGAGAGAGAGAGAGAGAGAGAGAGAGAGGGAGAGGGTGCGAGGAGAAGAGAGAGAGGGTGCAGGCACTATGCGGGGGGAGAAGCTCGAAGGGTGCAGGGAACTGTGCGGGGAGAAGAAGAAGAATAAGAGAAGAAGAAGAGAAGGGTTGTGCGGGTGCGGGTGCGGGTGTGGCGGGACTAGGTATAAGTGAATGAAAGCGGTGAACCATTCACCGCTTTTAAAAGCGGCAAATAGTTCACCGCTTTTAAAAGCGGCAAATGATTTACCGTTTTTAAAAGCGGTGAACCATTTACCGCTTTCATAGGACTTAAAAATTTCTGGAAGCTTATGAATGCGGTGAATGGTTTACCGCATTTAAAAGCGGTAAACCATTCGCCGCTTAAGACTATTTTTGTAAAAAAAAAAAAATTCAGAAGACTATTTTTATAATTATAAAAAATTTTAAGATTATTTTTTTAAAAAATTCTTTGCAGCACCTTATGTTGGGGACGAGGTTTCGTCCAAAGAAAAAAAAAAAAAAAAAAAAAAAAAAAAAAAAAATCAGTCACGACAAGCTAAGGAACAATTTTTTTTTTCTTTTTTTTTTTTGTCTTGTTATTATTATAATTATTTTTAAATAAAAAAATAAACAAAATTTTAAAGAAATAAAAGTACGATAAAAAATTTGACTCTGATACAAGATGTAATATCAAATAAAAATTTTAGATTATATCTTCTGTCATGCTTTTTATTTTTTTTAAATTAGTTGTAGATGACGATTTTTTTTTTCGATTCGTTCTCGTGGGCAATTCAGATTATGATTAGACCGAAACTCCCGTTATATATATATATATATATATATATATATATATATATATATATATATATATATATATATATATATATATATATATATATATATCTCGTAGGACTACTATACTCTTACGAGTAAAGACCTCTTTGTACTCATACTTGAATAAAGAGATGTGCGGTTAGGATGATAATGGTCTCCCGAGGATTTAATGGGTTGTTGGTAAAATAATATAAATCCTAGGGACTACTATAATCCCAACCACATATTTTTTCATCCAAGAACCGAAAACTTATGAGTACGAAGGAGTTTTACTCATAAGAGTATAGTAGCTGGACTGGACTATATATATATATATATATATATATATATATATATATATATATATATATATATATATATATATATATATATATATATATATATATATAATCTAATGTAAAAATATTTTAATCACATCCGTCTATTAATGACGTGTCCAGATACATTCTAACCGATTGGATTGACTGTATCTCTAAAGATCGTCTTGAATAAATCACGTGGACTACATCTAATAGAGTTGAGTCTGATCGAGATTCGTGAGCATTGTGTCTGTATGTTTTAAATAAATTGATCGTGTATTCCTAATAGCTCGAACTTTTGAAATTTAATGCTAATGATCCGACACATGTGTGAAGAAATTTTATATAAATGAAAACACACCACACTAATTACCAGTAAGAACATCAAACCAGTTAGTAACAGAGAATGTTAAATGTAAACGTATCCAACATTTGGTAGTACAATATGTATTTTTTTACTTCGATAATATATGCACGCATTACCATCATACTAAATAGAATATAGAGCATTCAACTATGGCAGTAGCTGAGCATAGAATATAGGGTATGCTGGAGGGTGAGACCAACAAGCATGGTAACTGAGAACACAGAAAGATTCACCAGTTGGGGAAGCACTTGAGAATGGCATTGGCGTAGAATCGACTCATTCGACGGTTGTGGTAAAACTGGACCTGACGACAAAAGACATACACATCGATTGGCATGTCATCCTTTTCGATCGTTCGGCCCAAGCTTTTGAAGAAATTGACGATTTTGTAGTCGGCCATGCACGTGTTCACCAAATTAAATGCCACATCGCGGAAGTAGCTTCACATCTTCCTCACTTTGCAGCAAGTTCTGCATAATTGCAGAAAAGAACAAGGTGTGGCGATCTGATCTTGGACATTGCTTCTCAAAGGCAATGAGGTTATGGAAGATGCGATTGCTATATATATTCATGGATGTGTAAGCGTTGGGATGTTGATCACCAGGACAATAGGTACGTACGTATAAGCCCGCTCCTCCGAAATGTGATATCCAGTGAGCTGCCTAATGTCTTCTTTTTGAACACTGGCGGACCTCGGATGGATTGTCTTGAAGAACTCGAGCTTCTTAAATAGTTCCTCGATCACACAGAAAGGGATTTGGTTTTTGAGGATCAGCAAATCCATCATGATCTCGTGTTTGTGATGTAATATGTTGGCAAATCTAGGCACGACGTCTAGACCCAACATAATCTCCAGCGTCTTTGAAGAATCAGGTGTAAACAGCTTCACTCCATCACATGTCACTCTACTGCGTATCTCAATGATGTACATCAACATAAACAAGATGAAGTGACTATCTAGCAGCAGCATCGATCTCTGCAAATTTATTTTCATCTTTAGAGTGGAAGCTTAATTTGAGATACATCTACATCAGAGTAGAATTTGCGGGCTTCTGCTACTTGATTTTTTTTCTTTGTGAGCTAGTCTGCCAAGTCAAGATCATACAGATTTTTTTTCTTCGTCGGCAATAGGCATGCTCTCGTCCCTATGAAATGGCCCTATTGTCACCACCCCTGGCTGAGAGAACTCCTCGCTCGGACTGCCATGGCACACCTTTGAATATGCGCTCGCATTCTTCTTTCAACTCTTTAATCCAACGCACATCCTCATCCATATATATACTCGATTCGGTGACTAGACTAGTAACCTCCTCAGTAATTCCAGTATTGATTCTTTCACCAGAAATTATTCTGTAAACAAAAATTGTAATGAACCTCAACTCACAGATGTGGATTGAAAATGGAAACAGTTGTGTATGAAACAAAACAGAAAAAAAAAAAAAAAAAAAGGAAACTTGATGAATAAGAGAAAGAAAAAGGAATAGAAAGGTGTTATGATTTGATCAAATTCAACAAATTCAATCTATTCCAAAAGTGTTGCTAGCTTCTTAATTACTAGCATCACCCATCAAAATTCTGTTAGGAAAAAAATATGCAGAATATGATTATGATTAATGTCTAACTAATTTCTTGATAAGTTAAAATTAGACTTACAGATAAACGTAAATAAATCAAAATATTTGTTTGATCCGAAAGCGTGCGTAGTAATGTCCTAGAATGTATTCCCGTCCTTACGCGTGAGATTAACCAAGAAAACCATTCCAAGATACGACTAGAATTTCTTCTCCTGTGAATACGATCGTAGAGGAGGTTGAAGAAAATTCTTTCAACACCCAGTATAAATAAAAGATAATTAAGAATTTTTTTTTTAATTCACAAAATTATATATATATTTTTTCATGCGGTCAAAAAAACTGGAGTGAATATCAAGAGGAAGATGAACGTTGGGACTCGAACCACGTTCTCTTCCCTTTCCTTCTTGCGAAAGAAATGGAACATCCCTCCTTTAGGCGAAAGAAACGAAACGAAAAAAATATTCTGTTAAATTTTCTTTCACATAAAAAAAATATAAATAATAATAAATAAATAATAATAATAAATAAATAAATAAATAATATATAATAAAATAATAATAAATAAAAATTTTGAATTTTACTCCAACAAATTCTCTTCCTGTGTGAGGGGTGGGGGTGGCGAGTGGGGAATACATCTTTGTTATCCAACCTTTTGTTCTTTTATGTTTAGATTCAATAAATCCAATTTGTTTCGCAGTAAAAATAGAAATGTTAATAGCATCACACACCTAAATTCATTAAAAGCATCACACTCATTGAAATAAATTGCACCAACTTTAACCACCTTTTTATTTTAGTTTTCAATTTTTTTTTTTTTTTTTTTTTTTTTTTTTTTTTTTGTTCAATAAAATCTCTATACATAGTTAATCTATATCTATACTATTTATACAAAAGAGATCTTTAGATTATTTACTGTCCCAAAATGTCACTTTCTATAAATGTAATTTCAATCGTGTACTACCATATTATCCATTTCATTTTTTTGGGTATATCTCGCAGCCATTCAAATTTTATTATATTTTTAAATTATCATAAAATTAATGTATTAATTATTAGCCGTTGGATCTAATCTAATTACGGACAGATCATTATTTTTTATACCTAAATTGTCCTGATACATTTAATAGTATTAAATTCTATTTTTTAATCTACTGTAATTCCCAAAATACTTTGCACATTCCAAAAAAAAAAGCTGGTTATAATTCCTTTGCATTAAGTCTTGGATTAATAATAACAAATATAATAACTTTTGAAAAATGAAGTAGACCCTATAACATACAATACATTAATATCATAATTTACTTTTTTTTTTTTAGAAAGCTATAAAACTCTCAAGCTATATATTTTAAATTTGATTGATAAATCTTTTAATTTTAATCTTTTAAAAATTAAATAATTTTAACGAAATGAATTAGAAATATTGTCAAATACATTTATAGTTCACCATATCAATAACCACTAAATTAATAAACATTTTAACTTATTTAGTATAATCTAAATAAGAAAAAAAAATACAAATTTAAGAGATGTCAATAGGAAAATAAAAGGGGCAATTGCCTATATACCCCTATTAAGTTCCCAACTTTCATATCTACCCCTCAAAAAATTTGCTCTCTAATATACCCTTCTAAAAACCCAAATTCTTTCTTATATACCCTCAAAATAGGGGTATATCAGAAAAAATGTGGAACGTATTAGGGGTATATTTGAAAAAAAAAAATAAGAAGGGTAAATCAGATATTTCATCATATTTCAGGGGTACACAGGCAATTATCCCAAAATAAAAAGTACAGGAGCTTATTTCCGAAAGTTGAGGGGATTGTTTTCAAATGTACTGATACTTAGCATTCTTTTATTTAAATTTTCTAAATGGACTTTTGATATTTCAAAATGTTTAAAATTTACATTTATAGTTATTTTATCTTTATTTTAGAAAGGAATGGATTGATATCTTTATTTTGAATGTTGGGAAGTAAAATTAAATATTTGAAGTTTGGATAAAAAAAATCAAAAATGATCCACAGCTCAAACAAGTTCTATAAGTTTTTACCCAAATTAAAAGAGAAGAAGAAAAGAGGATAAAAAGCAGTAAGAACGAAAAAAAGAAAGACAATAAAAAAAAAGATAAAAGCCGTAAGAACAAATATAGAGTAATTTATATAGACAAAATTTTATTTCTACTGCAAATTAACTCTCCAAATTAAAATATTGTATAACTATAATAAAATTAAGTTATATGGATATATTTTTATGATAATTTTATATAAATTTTCTATTTATATTCTACCTATATTTAAAATTAGATTATAGGGTTATATCTTTGGGACATATTACAATAATATGTTATTATACATTATAGCAACTGCATATATAACGACACTAATAATAAATATCGATATTTTTATAAATAATATTTTTTTAAAATTTTAAAAATATTTAAAAATATCGCTATATTATAATTTTATTATAATGTAGACCAACCTGCTAGTATGCTGGATGATGTGTACTATTTTGAAAAAGAGTGGAGAGTGACGAAGATCAATTATTCGATCTCCTGTGCTGTAAAAACAATGAAACAAAATATAACAAAATCCAATTGCAAAAAAAAAAAAAAAAGGAAGGGACCAGCGGTGAAATCAACTCCCGAAGAAAAACAAAAAAAAAAGAAAATATGAAGATAATAAGTGTTGAGTACAAAATAAAATGATTATTTACACATGGGCTTTTTTTTAAAATAACTTTGTAAAAATTTATATTTGTAAAAATGGTCTAAAAAAATTTGTATTTGCAAAAATAGTCCTATACCAGCCAACTGGTGGGTGGGGCGGATGAGTTGGAGCGAGTTAAACACGCGCTCTGAGAACGCGTGTTTAGATTTTTTTAATTTTTTTTTTATTTTTTTTATAAGTTTGATTCTTTCTCAAACAAACAGATTTATTATTTTTTATTAAAAAAAAATAAGTCAAAAAATATCTACCTAGAAAAAATAAATTTCACATTCTAATTTTTATTTTTTTATTTATTAAATATTTATATATTATTTTATATATTTTTTATATTTTTAAATTATCTCAAATAAACGGATTTTATTATTATTATTTTCGTACCGCAAAAAAAATTTATTTTTATCCTTTTGACGGGAAAAAAAAAATTTTCGCCAAAAGGATAAAAATAAATTTCTTTTTGCGGTATGAAAAAAATAAATAAATAAATAAAATATCCGTTTGTTTAAAAAAATTTAAAAATATAAAAAATATATAAAATAATATATAAATATTTAATAAATAAAAACATTTTCTTTCACCAAAGAATAAAAATAAATTTCTTTTTGCAGTATGAAAAAAAATAAAATAAAATATCCGTTTGTTTCAGAAAATTTAAAAATATAAAAAATATATAAAATAATATATAAATATTTAATAAATAAAAAAATAAAAAATAGAATGTGGAACTCAATTTTATTTATAAAAAACAAGGGCTTTTTATTTGCAAAAATAGCCTCAAAAAATTTGTATTTGCAAAATTGAGTTCCACATTCTATTTTTTATTTTTTTATTTATTAAATATTTATATATTATTTTATATATTTTTTATATTTTTAAATTTTCTGAAACAAACGAATATTTTATTTTATTTTTTTTCATACTGCAAAAAGAAATTTATTTTTATTCTTTGGTGAAAGAAAATATTTTTATTTATTAAATATTTATATATTATTTTATATATTTTCTATATTTTTAAATTTTTTTAAACAAACGGATATTTTATTTTATTTTATTTTTCATACCGCAAAAGGAAATTTATTTTTATCCGAATTTTTTTTTTCCGTCAAAAGAATAAAAATAAATTTTTTTTTGCGGTACGAAAATAATAATAAAAAAATCCGTTTATTTGAGATAATTTAAAAATATAAAAAATATATAAAATAATATATAAATATTTAATAAATAAAAAAATAAAAATTAGGATGTGAAATTTATTTTTTCTAGGTAGATATTTTTTGACTTATTTTTTTTTAAAAAAATATATAAATCTGTTTGTTTGAGAAAGAATCAATTTTATAAAAAAAATTAAAAAAAAAATAAAAAAATCTAAACATGCGTTCTGGGAACGCATGTTTTGACACGCGAGAATGCGTGTCTAAACACGCATTCTCAGAGCGCGTGTTCAACTCGCTCCAACTCATCCGTCCCGCCCACGTGGCGGGAACACGTGACGCCCAGTTGGCGGGTATAGGACTATTTTTACAAATATAAATTTTTTAAAATTATTTTTGCAAATAAAAATTTTTACAGGATCATTTTCAAAATAACCCTTTACACAAGCTATTACTTATACTGTAAACTAACTAACTCCCTTACATTAAAGCATAGCACTAGCTAGCTCGCTCTTAAGGCATACGCCGAGAGTCTCTTGCCATTTGCGTGGAAGCGAACTCTATCCCAAAAGCAACAATATAAAAATAAAAATGCTATTCCAAATAGGGTATATCCCTGTTTAATCAAAAAAAAAAAAAAAAATAAAATAAAAATGCTATTTGTACATCGATCTCAAAAAAAGTATGTATTCTATATTTCGTTCATCTAATGGATAAAGTGTTACTCACTAGTCACATGATGTATGTATAGCATTATTCATATAAAAAAAAGAAAAATTCTACTTGTATACCCTAAATAGGTGAGGTGTGACTCACTAGTCACATGATGTGGTCAGTGAAAACATCTCACTTATTGGATAAGCGAGATGTATATCATACACCTCTTTTGAGGTGTATATATGTATAGTATTACTCATATAAAAAAGAGAAAAATTTTACTTCACTACAACACAATAAGGTTATAGCGACATATTGTTGGGACATTTTTATACAAGTGTCCCATTTATAAATCAAGAACCAAATTTAAATCCAATCAAAAAATAAAAAATATTATTGCTACTCAACCCACCACACACCAACCATAAATTTTGGCCCCAAACTTGACAAGTCCCCCACCTTCTCCCCTAAAATCAAAAGCCCAAACACCATCTCCGACGCTTTTTGAACGACACTTTATATATAAGCGTCGTTATTATAATGTAAATTTCCAGATTTTACAAAGTGTCGCCATATAAACTATCAGAATTTTTTTTTTTATTTTTTATCAAATTCATTTACTTCACTTACCTTTTTTATCATCAATTTTTTTTAGTCAAATTTTATGATTCTAAAATTTTTAATTTTAAAATTTAAAATTTTAAAAATTTAAAATAAAATTTTACTTTAATTTTTATATAATATTTATTTTTATATAATTTTATTTATAAAGTATAATAAATTTATAATATTAAAATAAATTAGATTTAACTAATAATTTATACTTTTCAAATAAAAATTAAAATAATATTTATTTAAGTTTATATCGTAAAATTAAATCTATAAATAATTTATAATTTAAATATAATTTTAAAAATTAACTTAACACCCTCAACCCCTCCCGTCTCTTTCTCCATAGCCCCAACTTAAACCCCCCTTCTCATTTTCATTCCACCTAAACCTTCTCTCTTCCACGACGAAACGCTATTCACCGCCGATCTCCTCGCCGACGAGCCCTTCACCGTCGATCTCCTCGCCGGCGATCCCTTCACCGCCGATCTCCTTGCCGGCGAACCCTTCACCGCCGATCTCTTCGCCGGCGAATCCTTTGTAGCCGATCTCGTCGCCGGCGAGTTGGTGACCCCTTCGCCGCACAAGGTCGTCGCCGGCGAGGCCGAAGGCTCCGTCAAGTTCTGCCAGGCCGAGGGCTCCGCCTTCTTGTTCGATCCCGACATCACTGACGGCCGGATCTCCGTCCAGGGCATCGTCCAGGGCATCGACGCTGTCCTCCCGCTCGACGCTGCCCTCCACCTCTCGTCAAGCGCCGCAAGCCCAGGAAAGGTCTGTCGCTCTCATTTTCAGATCCAGTACGTTAGATAAACTTCTTCGATCTTACGCTCCTCTTCTCATTCGGTAGTTTCGTCCAATTGTTGTAAAATTTCCAGATCTTACTGATTAATTGAAAGATTTTGTTGGTTAAAATGATAATCTGTGTTAACATGTTGATGGCATTTGATGTTGGTGGCTCAACTTCTTATTATTATTCAGTAGAAATGTGGATTAATGTCATTGTCTTGCATTATTGAATGATACATGTTTATATCACTTAATTAGTTTTCCGGATACAAATTAGTCTGGACGATTTTGTATATTGTCACTACCACTGAGGCAAATCATTGAATCATCTGTTCTTAGTAGTTGATCATTTATACTTCTTATAAAGAGAAAATTTGATTAAGTAGGCATTTGTTGATGCAACCTTTTTTGGAGTTCACTTCTAATTTTGTGCATGTTTGATCATATATATATATATATATATATATATATATATATAATTGATCCGATAATTGCGAGTGCCGAGGATGGTGTTAAATATACTTTGAATATTCACTATGAAAAGTAACAAAATCTGAGGCATTTGCTAAGTTCTTTCCTGCTTTATTGCTCTGCTAAGTCTTGTTTTTATTTTTTGTATTTTCTTTCTTATTGATTTGCTTAATATTTAATTGGTTACATTATTGCTTTATGCCATACAATTTACTACCAGTTTTCAAAATTAATTAAGAACTTATCCACCAATGATGCATAACATGGATGCCATACAATTTTAGTATTGATGTCTCTACAATCAGGTTTTAGGTAGATCAAGCTGCGGTCAAGGCGCTAATTTTTCACTATAAAGTCTGAATAAGAAGTGGTGATAGCGAGAGAAAGTGAGGGAGTGGTGGAGATATATTTGCAAGGCCTCAGGATAGGTAGGATATATAAATATTATTCTTCTTAATTTCTTATGGGGAGGAGAAAAGGGGATCCAATTATTTTTCTTGACAAGCTCCAGATATATATTTTATGAAACATAATTTCTGTACACTTTTATATAGGTGTAAATCTTACATTCTTTTTCAGTTATAAAATTTACAAATATTCAAATAAATTTTAGTAAAAAGGAAAAAAAAGAGTTGCTGAGACCTGAGAGAGAAAAGGAGTCCTTGATGGATGGAATGTATTATATAAGTTGCATTCCTTATATTCTATGGGGGGATTGGCACAGTACCAAAACGTTACTTTGGAATCATATGATTGGCGTGGGTTCTTATTCTTCATCAACTATGAAGTTGTTCTGTAAAGTGAGAAGAGATAATTGCCATTTGGTTGTTAATTTAGATAGTAGACCTTACTAGAAAATGACCTTGAACTTTCGGTAGGGATTTATTGTACTTGCTACATATGTGAGGTTTACCCGGAGAGAAGGAACAGTTATCTCAGGTATATTACTTGAAGGTTGCTATTATAGTATTATCTTAACTTTTCTTTTCTCAATGTAATTTTGTTGTTTTCACGTAGCAAACCCCAATTAGCTACAAAATTTGGTATATCACTAACCTTGCTTATCTTGATGCTTATAAATTGCATGACTAAATGAAAATTAATACTGTGGTTTTTGTTACGTACTTGTGATAGCCTTTTATGATGATGTGTTTCTCTTTCAAGAGTATCTACTCTCATTGCTTTTTTTAAATAAAAATATTATCAAGTTTTTGAGTTTATACTTCAGTATTTGATACTAGTTTTCTTACCGCAAATGTGTTGCAGATAAAGCTGATAGGCCAGACACTTTATTACCTATTGACGACAGGTTCAAGCCAGCAGGCACTCGGAGAAGAATACTGCGATATATTACAGGTATTCTTCGTTATGCTTGCATTTTGTTAGCATGATAAGTTGAGTGGATAATTTACACTCAATTGATGATACTCAATAAAAGCATCGAGGTTTTTGTGCTGTGAATTTTATCTTTTGATGCTATTCATTATTCCTAAAGTCATGATAACAGAGTGGGACTTTCAGCTACAGTGGTCTCATTTATAGTTTGTCTTGGGTTCTTACTATATGGAGGAAGACTCGTTTATATGAAACAATCTTTTACTGTCTTGTTTTTGTTTGTATGCTGTCTTATTTTTATTTGTATACTGTCTTGTTTTTGTTCTTTATAGTTTTTGTAAGTGATATTTGTTTTTCTGTAGGCTATTCTTCCTTCTGAGGCGCTTTCCTATCCAATCAAAACGGCGGAGAAAGAAGCTTTCACGAGGTACTCATTTCTTGGTTATCACTCGCATAGCACTCTAGATGACAAATCAATCTAATATAGGACAAATTTAATCTAGATCTGCAAAATATTATATATTGAAACATTAGAAATTTGTTATTCAAGAACCATATGTATCATTTGAAATGGGTAAAAATGGCTTATATCTGAAATCTGTTGAGTTTCTTATATGATGCATGGGATTTTAGTACTTTATTAAATCTTCCATAAGTCTATAAATCATCAATCCATATTTTAGTCTCTTGATATTACATGCTGTGTAATGTCCAATTGTAAGGCTTTTACATGGGCTTAATGTTGGCTGATTAGGCCGAAGGTATTTTTTGTTAGCTTTTTCTCTCGCAGTGCTAAGATTATATAGATTTTATAATCTTTTATTTAATCAGAATGCGGTTTGGCCTAGTTTGTGATATCTTTGTGTTAAGTGGGGGTGGAATAATAGATCACTTCGACTTGTCATATATTTTGAAGAAGTTGAACACATGTTGACCTTGAGCTTTGAATTATTAAAAATCTATAAATAAACTAGGTTTAATTTAACTGAGTCAAGTTGAGTCTAATTTATTTATATTAGTTTAATGTCATGGAGAATCTCAATCATGTTAACTGCAACTGCATACCATCTTAATTATCTGCTACTAATATGAAATAACTATAATTCGAAAACGGTCGCAGGTGACGATGAAAGACGTGTTCGGTTCGGCAAAGTTGAAGGAGTATGTCTACAAGTACAAGAGTAGTTAGAGAGTTTGGTTTGTAATAATTACTATAACATGTGAGCGAATATTATTATTTTGATGTATGGATATTACTTTGTGGATTTATCATTTTAATGAGAATTTTTAAAACTTTGTTGATTGTTTTTTTTAGTATTAGCTTAACTAAAGTTTAACACTAGATATTTAAATATAATATTATATAATATTATTATTTTTAATGATAATGGGACACTTATAAAGTGTCACTATGCTAAAAAAATATAATTTCTTTTTTTTTTCAAATTTGGGACACATAAGTGTGTCACTAAAAGTAAAAAAAAGTGTTGCTAAATTGCAGCACTTTTTTTGGGATATACCATCATTTAGTAATGTGTCGCTATATACCCTAACGACTGCACATATAGCGATATTATAATAAGTGTCGGTAATTTTGCTAGTGACACTTTTTTTAGGTTTTAGGGACACTTAAAAGTGTCGCTATAACCTTATTGTGTTGTAGTGCTTGTACACCCTAAATGGGAGAGTAGATTTTACACTCTCCATCCTAGGGTTCACAAAATTCAAATTATTTTCAAAAAAGTAAAAAAAAGTTGATGCGACAAGTAAGAAATGATAATCTTTGGATTGAAAAAGGTGTAACATGTTGTTGGGCCAAAAATGGCTGCGGGCGATCGGCCCCAAGGAGTGACCCTTAGAGATTACGAATGCGTTGCGTGCCAACAGATCAAGTGATCGGGCCGAGGAGGGATCTGCTCGGCCGGGTTCTCTTTTGATAACTCTCACGACCGTTCGGCTTAGAGTAGCCGAATCGGGATTATGGAGGTAGAAAGGGATTGTTGGGTTTGACTAAGAGTAGCCGTACCGCGTACAAGAGACAAAGATATTGACACGGTTGATAAGCCGATTATAACTTTATATTGTTTGGAAAGGAAATACAAAGAAGAAGAAATGGATAGAAATTACAATTAAGGCTACTTCTAGGAAAGCAGTAAAGGAAAGAGGTAAAAGTTAAGTTAGCATACTCCTAGATATGAAAAAGCTGGGGTGGTATCGGGCTTACGAGGTTGCTAGACCCCATTTTCTTCGATGGTTCGGATATTTATACACTTCCGGAATCATATTATTAGGCGCCGATTTGAATTATCGGCGTGATTTGGGGAGAATTATCGTGAAATTCTCAACGACTTCCTTTTGAGCCGCAACTTCCTCAAATAGGATACCAACCGTTTTTTCGTTTAGGTTCATCCCCTTATCGTTGCGCCAGAGCGTGATTCTTGGCACTTTCCGGCGCTGGGCGCTGTTTGCCATTTCGGGTTAGTTGCGGGATTCGTGCCCAAATCTCACACTCCTTTATTTCGAAGTCTTCCAATTTCTCGGCTTGAGCAACCGAAAAGCTATCTTCGACCCTCGCCTCTTTCGTTGCTTGGCTGGTGAGGTCTGGTGGCAACTGAAGTTAGTCTTGGACGAGGCATTACTCCTCCTCGTCGGCTGTTTCTCCTATCGGCTGATACTTTTAGCTGATAGCATATGTCACGTTCCGCATTCTTACGCGACTGAGACCGGTCTCAATCGAGATGCGATTCTCCTTCTTCTAACTCGTTCTCCTGCCGACTAATGTCTGACGGCCGATGGTATCTGCCACGTGTCGCTCCCTTAAGTGGTGAAAAATTCTAGCCTCAACAATGCCCCCTCGGCAATCGGCTGATGTGCCGTTCGGGCGATTGTCGAAATTGGACCAACTTCTGGCACTGATAATAATGTCCAGCGTTTGCAGCCCAAGGGATCCATGAACAAATGCCTATCTTTCATGATTACTCGAGTAGTAGGAGTGTCCTCTCTTTTATCTCTCCTGATTACTGGAGTAGTAGGAGTGTCCTCTCTTTGATTACTCGGCTGATTCGGAAAATTCCTTTTCGTTGGGGGACCTTTTTCCGTACAATCAGGCTCTAACTGGGGGAACTCGCCTTTCTTGATTGGCGTATCCTATTTTCCTTGGTCTCTTCGGCCAAGTCTTGGGCTTGTGGTGCGACAGCCGATCTCACATCTTTGCCGGCTTTTTGTGCCAGCTCTTTTTTCGGAGGCCTGTATGTGGCTTCACAGAGGAGCTTTACTGGTGCTCCCTCTCAGTCACCTGAACGAAAGAGGTCTCGTCCAGGTCCCCGTCGACCGACATGCTATCGGTCCTTGCCTTCTTTTCCCCAGTCTCTGTTTCGGCCGAAGATAGAGTCAGAACTTCTTCGTCCCCCTATCTTTTGCGTCGGGCCACCCTTCCGGTGTTCTGCTCAATGGGTTCCTCGGCTTCCTGCCGCTCCCCCGGCGTCTCTTGGCTATGCCTCACGGCGTCTTCCAAAATTTTTAAGTGGGCGTCCAATTCCCACTCGACGGCTTCATCTGTCGGCTTGACCACTACTGTTTGGATCATCGGTAGCTTATTCTGAGGCGGTACGGTTGAAGCTCCCACCTCTTGTTGGTGCGTAGGCCATTCCTGCCCCGAGGTCGGCCGCATCACTGAGCCGTGACGCCGTTATTGTGGGCGTCGGTCTTCAACCTCTGAGCTCGACGCTTTTGCGTCTTAGTCATGACCGACCCTCGCCATTGGGCCAGTCCTGTAGTCGTGGGTCATTTCTCCACCGGCACGTCTGCTGGCAGGTTTATCTCTCTCAGGTGCCCCCTGAGGATTTCCTTTCTTGCCACGGCTTGGGCCATGGTTGGACTCTTAGCTCCCGGGCTACTTGAGTGCCCAAGGCCTCCACTTCTCCCTTGGTAAGCCAAGGCAAGTCGGAGTTAGGAGGTGACGGGGCTTCTCCTGTCCCAAGTGTCTGTCAGTGGGGAGGTCACGGAGTGGGCCTTCTCCCTTAGTACCTAGCTGGGCCCTTCCGTGTCTCCAGTGATCCGAGCCTCTGGTGGGGCCTGATCCGTTCTGTGTGCTGCGAGTGCCTATACGCTGGTCTTCTTTCGGCCTGCCGGCCGAAGGGTCTGTGGGGAGCCCTCTGTACGTGACTTTCGTTATAGCCGCAGTGGGGACCCTGCTATTGCTGTGGGGTTTGCTGCCCCTTATGTCCGACTGATGTCGGCCTCGGCCTATCCTGGCCGTAGAATCCTTCTGCTGAACTTGGGTTCCCTTACTCTCCTTTCCTGTCCTTTTCTCTGGATGACCGTTTGCTGTGGGGTTTGCTGCCCCTTATGTCCGACTGATGTCGGCCTCGGCCTATCCTGGCCGTAGAATCCTTCTGCTGAACTTGGGTTCCCTTACTCTCATTTCCTGTCCTTTTCTCTGGATGACCGTTTGCTATATCCTTCTGCTGAACTTGGGTTCGACCCATGGACATGGCGGTGTGCACCTTTGCTGATGAAGGCAAACCATATTTTTACCTCCTTGGGCATGTCAGCGAGGAGGACGTCACAGTCTCCCTCCGAAATTTCGGCCTTGCAGCGAATGCAAAGCCGAAAATCGTTCCGAGCTGATCCTTCTTTCTCAGGGGACTCGAACCCCTGCATCGGCTCCTTCCCCGTGGGGTTGACCATGTTCGCCTGTAGAGGGAAAGGGTTAGTGTCGACCTCCATTTCTTTTTTCTCTTGGCCTCATCGAGGTCTTTCTGAATTTATTTTTTCAAGGCGACGCATTTGCCTGTGCGGTGGCTCCATGAATGGTGCCACTTGCATTATTTGCGCCTCCTGAGCTCCTCATAGGGAGGAATCGTCTGCCCCTCCTGGAGCTTGATTCGACTGTCCTTGTACAACAGATTGAATATTGATCGGTCTTGGTCGTGTCGAATGTAAAGGTATTAGTCGATGCCCGAGCCTTGCGATCTCGGGCTTTACTCGGCTTGAGAATCTGACATGTGTACGGCTCGCGGCTTGGTAACATTTCGGCCGCGCATACCTTAGCCTCTTTGGCCGAAGACTCACCCTCACTTGGCTCGCTCGACTCTTCATGAACCGAGCTCCGTTCTACGAAGGAGATATTATGCTCCTTTGGCTTCTTCCAGTCTTGTCCGCGGCCCCACTTCGGCCGTTCCTCCTTATTGTTTTTCTGGAATTGCTCATATTGAACAACCAGCATCCCCAAGTCAAAAAGATTTGAAAATTAACGACCCTCGAAATGGTCTCGGGTCTTGAAGTGTAGGCCGTTAAACGCTATTTTTGCAAATTCGGCCTCTGGCATCATGACAAAACAACGATTCCTCGTTGCCTTGAACCGATTGAGGAATTCTTCGACCGATTCGTCAGCGTTTTGCCGAAGTGACGCTAAATTGGCAATCGAAGATTCGGGCACCGCCCCATAGAACTGCTCGTGGAATTTCGCCTCGAGTTCATCCCAATTTCTAACGGAGTTGTAGGGCAAGCTAGTATACTACGAGAATGTCGTCTTAGTTAACGACGTACTAAAAAGCCTCATTTTTAGGAATGGGCTGGTGGCCGCCTCTCGGCATTGTGCCGTAAATCGAGCTACATGCTCGATAGTGTTCTCATTCTTTTCCCCTGAGAACTTGTCAAATTTTGGCATTTTTTAGTTATCAGGGTACATATGGTCCGTATCTATGTCAGCAGGATACGGAGACTTGGACACGGGTCGGGTCGTCGGCTTGGCCTCTGTGCCGAATGTGTTGCGAATTACTTCCTCCACTTGGGTGTGTATGTCGGCGAGCTCCATCGGAGGGACCGGGGTCACCGGTTGTGCTGGAGGATGTGGCGGCCCGTATTGGCTGGCCTGATTATAGGGCGGTCCTTCTAGATGGGCTTGCACGTTGCCCCTGCCCCCAGCTCTTTCAGCGAGCCCGGCCTGAGGCACTAGAGCCGCTGGCGGCGCTGGAGGTGGTGGCGGCCCATATTGGCCGGCTTGGTGCGCTTGAAACTCAGCGGGCCTTACTTGTGACGCCGGGACTGTCGTTTGCGCATGTGGAAGCAGCGACCCACCATGGCCTCCTGCTACTGAAGCGGTCCCTGGAGAGGGACCTGCCAGCCGTTCCTGCCCTCAACCCGCGGCTGAACGAGCGACGATCGAGGAGGTAGGGCAACCCCCTAGTAGGCACTTGATTGTTGGCCGATGTCCTGCCACATCGGCCACGCCCCCGTCTGATACGGGGTCCATTGCGGCTGTCCTATCCGAGCCACTTTCTCGCTCGAGGCCGCTACGGCGGCCATCATTAAGTCCAAGCGAGCCTCCTTCGTCTGGTTGCATCTATCCGAGCCACCTTCTCGCTCGAGGCCGCTACGACGGTCATCATTAAGTCCAAGCGAGCCTCCGGTGTCTGGTTGCTCCTGTCGAGGGACGCTTGGGTTATCTCGGCATTTTTGAGCATTCGGACTATTTGTCCGAATATTCCGGCCAAGGTTGGCTCGTGTGGTGCCGACCTCCCGCTGGCCTCAGGAGCCTCCGGTAGCGTCGGTGGCGGTTCATCCGCGTGTCCGGCTCTACTGGATTGGTCGTTCCCCACATGTCGGGGGACAACTCTATTTCTGAGGCTGATACTGTTGTCCTCTGACATTATCACGGTAGGATTAGATTGAAATTACCTGAGTGTCCACCGGGCGTGCCAAGAAAGTTGTTGGGGCCAAAAATGGTTGCGCGCGATTGGCCCCAGGGAGTGACCCTCATAGATGATGAATGCGCCGCGTGCCAACAGATCAAGCGATCGGGTCGAGGGGAATCTGCTGAACCGGGTACAAGAGACAAAGATATTGACACGGCTGATGAGCCGATTATAACTTTATATTGCATGGGAAAGGGATACAAGGAAGAAGAAAGGGATAGAAATTATAATTAAGCACACTCCTAAAAAAGTAGTAAAGGAAAGCGGTAAAAGTTAAGTTAACCTACTCCTAAATATGAAAAAACTGGGATGGTACCGGGCTTATGAGGTTGCCGGACCCCATTTTCTTCGATGGTTCGGGTATTTATATACTTTCCAAACTATGTTATTAGGCACCGATTTGAATTATCGGCGTGATTTGGGTAGAATTATTGTGAAATCCTCAACGACTTCCTTTTGAGTGGCAACTTCCTCAAATAGGATACCGGCTGTTTTTCCGTCTAGGTTCATTCCCTTATCGTCGCGCAAGAGTATAATTCTCGGCGCTTTCCGACGCTAGGCGCTGTTTGCCGTTCTGAGTTAGTTGCGAGATTCGTGCCAAAATCTCGCACTCCATCCTTTCGAAGTCTTCCTGTTTCTCGGCTCGAGCAACCGAAAAGCTATCTTCGACCCTCGCCTTTTTCATCACTTGACTGGTGAGGTGTGGTGGCAGCCGAAATTAGTCTTGGACGAGGCATTACTCCTCATCGGCTGCTTCTTCTATCGGCTGATGTTTTTAGCCGATAGCATATGTTGCTTGCCGCATTCTTGCGCAATTGAGACCGGTCTCGATCGAGACGCGATTCTCCTTTTTCTAACTCGTTCTCCTGTCGACAAATGTCTGTCGGCCGATGGTATCCGCCATGTGTCACTTTCTTAAATGGTGAAAAATCCTAGCATCAACACATGTACACCTCACTTTGAGGTATATGGTATACCAGTAAGCATTGCTAAAGAAAAAAGACAAATTATATTTTTAGTCCTCAAACTATTAGGCGCGTAATATTTTGGTTCTCAAACTTTATTTATTTTAATTTCTAACTCGACTTTCTAAATTATTATAATCAAGTTTCACAATCTAATTAAATTAATTAAATATTAATATATTGTTATTATAAAAATAATATAACAACGTTATGATTGATGATGCAATACTAATTAAGATTCTACACAACTTTTGACGACTCACCATTATATAGCCAACAATATTAAGTTGTAGGACTTAGTTATAATCTATAAGAATAATGAAATGTGAGTTTGTTTGGGACACGTGTCAACCCTTCAGGGAGTTGAGGCTGGTGAGAGAGGTGTTCCGCACATGGCTTCTATTTCTTCCTCTCTTCCATTTTCTCCGCGCTTCTTCTTCCCTCTACCTGGTTACCTACACCCTAGCCATAGAATACCTCGGGTTCTAAAGCTTCGACGTGTCGATCTCTCGCCCGTTCTCCCCCTTTTGGTCGCATTTGGTGAGGGCAGCGGCACATGCCCGCCGTACGGCCCCGCGCGACGCTGTCCCCATTCTGCCCCGGCTCGCCTTACCCTATTCCCCCCAAACCCTAGCGGCTTTCATGCGGCCACCCATAGGGTTTCACACCTCCCACATCACGCGCGGGTTGGCCCGGCTGCGCGCGGCGCGCGGGCGCTGTCTCCATTCTGCCCTAGCTCACCCTACCCTCCCCCCCCCCCCCCCCCCCCCCCCCACACTATACTGATTTTCGTGCGGCTACCCATGAGGTTTCACACCTCCCGCATCGCGCGCGGGCTTCTACTCGTACCCTCGCCCATACGGCCCGCCATGGCGCTTCGCGTAGGCTCCGTGTGCGCGTGGCGGCGGTCACGGCTCTGCCTTGGCTTCTTCTTAGCTCCTCTCTCATCCCTAGTGTCCTTGCTCGTCTCTCATCTCCAGTAGGTCGGAGGACGGCTGCTGATGTCGTGAAGTATGTTGGTAATGATGACCCTACACCTCTCAGAACCCTATTCTCCTCTCTCTCCTTACCTTGCCAACCTTCTCCACTCTTAGTATTTTTTCTTTATAAATTGTTACCATTTTGTGGAGGCTATGGTGGAGGCCCTCCTGCTTTCGACTGCCACAGGTTTGGTTTTGGGTCGCTCCCTTTATTAGCCTTAAAGTAATATTCTCCTCCCTCCACCCCCCTCCGCCTTCCCCTTCCCCTTCCCCTTCCCCTTGTGGAAGAAATATATTGATTAATACTTTCTTCTTTGCCGTTAGGTTCTCTCCTCTAGCTTTTATCTACTTACTCTTCGTGGTCTTGGTTGGTGCGCTGTTCGCAAAGGCCCTACAGACTGTGCAGGTTGCGTGTTATAATTTCTTTTTTACTACTTATTTTCTATAATTACTATTTCTTTTTATCCTCTATTTCTTATGTTAGCCGTACAGAGTGGCCTTACAAAGTGTGTAGGTTGGGTGTTATAATTTTTTTTTTTTACTATCTATTTTCTATGCTTGCTGTTTTTTTTTTTTTATCCTCTATTTCTTATGTTTGTCCTACAGAGTGTGTAGGTTGAGGCTTATAATCCCTCCCCCCTCCCCCATTTTGAATCATAAGTTGCAACGTATTAAAATTTGAAGACGGTCACGTGCTTCACAGTTTTAGGAGAAAAAGTGTTACTTAGTTTTTCCCCTCCTCAAAATAAAAGTGTTAAATAGGAAAATATGCAAGCAACATCTCTGCCGGCTTAAACTTCTAGGGACTAAAGCAAACAAAATAAAAAGTTAGGGGACTGAGTGTAACAATTAAAATTTAATTCTTTTAAAATTAAAAATTTAAATTTGAATTAAAGCTACAATTTTGATTCAAACTTAAATTAGAAATTTGAATTCAAAATTCAAAATTTTAATTTGACTTTTTAAATTGAATTTGATTTTTGAATCAAAATATATATTAAATTTGAATTTTGAATTTAAAATGAATTTTATATTTTAATAAAAATATTGGAATTTAGAACTTAGATCTTCAATTCGATTATAAATTCAAATTTAGATTTTGAATTCAAATTTTTATTTTAAATTTTGATTTTGAGTTCAAATATCAATGGATTTCACATTCAGATTTTTGATCTAAAATTTAAAATTTAAATTTAATTTTTTATTTTAATTTTAAATCTGAAATGTAATTTTGATTTTGAATTCAAAGTTTGATTTTAAATTCTATTTTAAAATTTTAATTTATATTTTGAGTGCAAATACAAATTTAGAGTCAATATTGACTACGAGTAATGTTAAATTTTAAAATTTGAAATCAAAATTCAAATATAATGGCAAAGTTAAATATAAATTGTAGCTTTGAATTAAATTTTAAAATTTTAATTTAAAATTTTTAGTTTAAAATTAAATTTTAAAATTTAATTGCATTATTGGTCTACAACCATTTTTATATATTTTTTTAAGAATAATATTATCTATACATTCTAAATAAAATATATAATATATATCTATTCATCCAAAAATAAAATTATTTTTTATTAATTATATTAAATAATTAATAAAATTTATCTGGATAGGATGTAATATTTTTTATTAGTAAATACTTTTTGTACGCATTAAAATGTATATTTTATATCGTATTTATTAGATATATATAAATAGTATTTTTTAATTTTTAATTATTTTTTTTTCTGATGTTGACATGACATTGACATGATCGCTCGGGTAATCTTAATGGTCCTTTTAACAGTTGGAATCCAATCCAAATGAAATGGATAGGTGGGCATATGACTAAGGGTGTCAACGGCAGATCACATGCGAGTTCTTGTTTGGTTGGTTTAATAAACGAGCCCAATTCGTTTAAATATTGAGTTTAAAAATTTGGCTCTTTTATTAATGAGCTGAACACGAGCTGACTTATGAACAATCAGTTTAATTTTTATTCTTATTATTAGATATAAAGTTAAAAGAAAAAATTAAAAATTAAAATTTTAATCTAATAATTAAAATTCATAAAAAATAAATGACTTAAAATCTAAATAGTTATATATATATATTCGATGCGTTATCGAGCCGAATACGAACGAGCTGATCCCAGCTCGTGTTTGACTCGTGTATTAAACAAGCTGAAAAATTTGGTTCGTTTACTAAACGAACGATTCGATCTCGAGCTTATTTCGAGCCGAACACGAGCTGATTCACGAATAGCGAGCTAGATTGCCACCCTTACATATGACCACTGAAAAAAAAAAAAGAAGAAGTAAAGTTTGGGACCAACTAAGTAACTAACCCTTAAAAAAAATTTAAAATTAAAAAAACAAAAAAAAAGGGTAAATGTGTAGAACCTATGCACTATAAATTATTTTGAATTGATTATTTAATTTTTTAAAATTTTAATTTTATTTTTAAAATTTTTAATTTATTTAATTTAAATTAGTTAATAATATTTTAATTTTAAGATTTAAATATATTATTTATTTTTATATATTTAGATAGTATATTTTATACAATTCTTGTAATTGTTAACTAATTAAAAAAATTAGTTAGCTTAAATTTTAAATTTAAAGTGTTCGTTGACTAATTTAAATTAATAAATTAAAAATTTAAATAATAAAACTAAAATTTAAAAATATTAGATTATTAATTTAAAATAGTTTATAGTTCAAAAAATTCTATACGTTTTTACCAAAAACATTTTTTTTTTTTAAAAAAAATTTCAAATAAATTGTTATTCATCACTTAGTCTGAATCCATTATAAATTTAACCAACCGTGAAGGTAAGTGAAAATCTCTTCAACTAGCATATCAAATTATATAAAATTAATATTAAAAAAAATAAAATAATAACAACAACAGCGAATGAGGATTTGTCTTAATATTTTATTCTTATTTGTCCCTTAGCAAAGTCACAAAATTCTCTTCCTATTTTATACAAAGTATGGACAAATAAAAAGCCGGAATTTTGGCCAGAAAGAGAGAAGTCATGACAAATAAACATGATTGTCGGCAATAGCTAGATCGCAATAGATAATGAGGCCGACGTGGATGATAAACAATGGACGGTTGAGGAGGTACGTGGTCCGAGTTAACAAATTGATGATAACAAAACAATAAATAAATACTTAATATATATATATATATATATATATATATATATATATATATATATATATATATATATATATATATATCAAAATTTTAAATATCTATTGATACGGTTCGTATCTATCGTGTCCAAGAATTTAAGTGCCGTGGCACGGGATCGTACCGAAAGTTTACCGGTACGGTACGATACGGTGCGTGCTGAGCCGTGTCGATGAGTGCCGGTCATAAAAAATACATGCTCGCCAACACATAACGGCATGAAATATTTATTTTCTTTAGCAACAAAATTTTTTAATTACTTATTATGTATCTTTATCAAATATTTTAAACTTTATTAAGAAAATTATTTAGTAAATTTAAGAAAAAAGGATTTTGAACTGTGCCATCGGCACGGGGGATGTATCGTGCCGGTATCTTGTTGGCACGGTACGGCATGGTACGGTACGGTGGATACGGTCCGTGCCGATGGATACTTAAATCCTTGATCGTGTCGTATCGTGTCAATAAAATATTGGCACGACAGTCGCCGTGTTGATGGTACAGTTGAAAATTCTATTTTCTTTAAATTACTGAATAATTATTTTAATAAAGTTCAAAAAATTTGATAAAAATACATAATAAGTCATTGAAAAATTTTATTGCTAAAGAAAATAAATATTTCATGGCATTATGTGGTCGGCACATATATATTTTTTGTAATTAATACTCATTCGTACTGTGCCGTATCATACCGTCAAATTTTCAGTACGATCTGTCACGACATTTAAATCCTTACTTTTTATCCATGCTTATGTTTTACCCTGGTGGTATTTTAGGTTGGAGGCTCTATTTCGCAATTGCGCATAAATATCACTACAACAAAATTAGGTTACCCTACACATGTTTGTGACACTTTTGTATAAGTGTCCTATCTATATTCCATCTATATCCAAAATTAGGTTATAAGGACACATTTTTGGGACACATTACAAAAATGTGTCGCTATACACCATAGCGACGGCAAATATAGCAACACTTACAATAAGTGTCGGCATTTTTGTCAGCGACACTTTTTTTAGATTTTAGAAATACTTAAAAGTGTCGCTATAGCCTAATTTTGTTGTAGTGTATCAAGTTCTAACATTCGTCCTTTTGGATTAGGTAAAAAAAAAAAAACTCTACCATAATTAGTCTATGATATGTGCAACAAACAATTCAATAATACATGAAATAATGAGGGATGAAATCAATTAATTCGGTAAAAGTTGAGGTAAATCTTTCGTTTGATGCATACGTTTAGATTTTAAGTGTTGCGCATTTTTGCTAAATTGACAAAATACAGATAAGTCGCTTGGGACACATATAAAAACGTAATTAAAAGGGTACGTTTGGATGAGAGTTGGATTGAATCAAAATGAGTTCAGATCGGAACTAAGTCGGAAAAGCCGAAAAGGTTGAAGTTTGAAGTTTTAGAGCAGTTTCGAGCGCCCGGAATGTCCTGTGGGCGCTCGGATGTGTTTCGGGACCTAGGGAGGGCGTCCGGAAAGAAAAGTCAACACTCAACCTGATAGTTGGAAAATTTGGAAAGCGCGAGTTTCGGATACCTGAAATGCCCTGCGAGCACCCAAACCGACTTTCGGACACTAGAAAAGGACGCAGGGAACCCTTATGCGGATGCTCGACCCAAGAATGCGCGTGCTGGCAGTCGCATGGATTCGAACGCCTGAAATGTCTTGCGAGCGCTCGAAAAGCCGCTCATACCTATAGCTCCGTAGTTTCGGATGTTGGAAATATCTCGCGGGCACCTGAAACTTCCATTGACTAACAAGGTGGATTGAGTATAAATAAACTTCCTTTTGGGCTAAGTTGCAATTGTTGAAACCCTAAATAAATATGTTCACTCTCAGATGAACCGACACCACCCTCCCATCTCTCTCTTCCTCACTCTCTCTCCTCTCTTTCTCTCTCCAGAAGAGAGAAGACTCTTCGTAGGAAAAACTTCCAACAGTGGATTTTGATCTCCTCCAAGGCAATGAAAAGGTTTGAAGCTTCAAGTAGAAGCTCTATAGGAAGGAAAAGGCTATTCTCTCCCACGTTTGGGTAAGAATCTTCAAAGAAATAAGTTCGAAAAATTTTAGGATTTTGAGTTTTGGATTTTAAAAGAGGCTTTTGAGGTCTCTAATTGTATTTAAACCATTTTTAGGGCTTTTCTTGAGGCTACAAGAGATCAAGTCTCTCATTTGAAAGAATGAGCTTCAAAATGTAGAGGATATCACCGAAAAAGATGATCTCTCTCTTACTTCTGTGCTTTTCTAAGATCTAGAAGCATGTAGTGAGTAAATAGAGCATTGTGGTATGTTTATGTGTAGGAGGACATAATTTAGGGTTTAACCATATGTGAATGTGGATCTTGTATATGATTGTATTAGTAGCAAAGTGAATAGCTTAGATGAAAGTTAAATGAGAGGCATTAAACTTAGGTATAACGTAAGGTGAACATAGAGTCCAAGAACTCTAGGATCTCAATATAGAGTTAATGAACTCTAGGTTAGTCGTGATATGAGGATTTGGTTTCTTTGGGACATTGTACAAACCTAGAGTCTTAAACTTATAGTTGAGTGAGTAAAGAATGTGTAAACAAGAGAACGAGAATTAAATTGGTATTCTTGGGACACCCTATGCACCCTAGAGTCATGAACAAGGGTAGAGATGCAAAGTGAAAAATAATAATAATAAAATCTTCCAGAAGTGTCAAAAGAGGAGAGTAGTTCAATCATTCTCGACTCTTCGAGTAGCACATGAGGACCAAAATGGCAACCTAAGAGGGGGAGTGAATTAGGTTTCTAAAACAAAATTACAAATCAAGCAAATCAAAAATTTCAAATCGAATAAAACAAGCTAGAGTAAGAGAAATGCAAACTCAAGAAGCACACGATCGATTTGTTTCACAGCTCGACACTTTGCTTACATCCTCGCCAACTTCTCAACATAAGAAAACGTTGGATCACTACTAGATGTTTTTACAAGCAAGCACCAAGCCTTTACACCAATTTCCTCTTCTTCTCCAAGAGAATTACAAGAAATTTCTAACGTTTCTTTTTTACAAAATTTCTTCACTGCAAGAATCACTCAAGGTTAGAGAGAGTTTTTGAGACCTAAGAGTAATGTATCATAAGTTTTTCAAACTTTTTTCTTGTCAAAAACAAGTCCCAAAATCCTCTATTTATAGCCAAATTTCAAATTTGCCTATTACCAATTTCAGGCGCCCTAAACGCATTTCGGGCATCCTAAATTTAAATACTTTTATCTGCATACGGTGCCGCCTGCACAACATTACGATTTGAGTGCCCTAAATCAGATTTGGGTGCTCTAAACTTAAAATTCCCATCATTGCGCCATCTGCGCCACACCTGTCAAGCCGCCAACTTTGACTTTCGGGCACCCTACACTTCGTCGGGTATCTGAATCCGCCGAAGGTGAAGCATGCACATTAAATGCTTTCACATAAGTTGTCTTCGCAGTTTCGGGTGCTGTCACACCCCGAGGTCAAAAAGCTGTCCTTTTTTTTTTCTATAAAATTAGAGTTTAAAATTGTCACGCCCCGAGTCTGCCAATTTGGTCGATTCGGGCACGCCAACAGACCCGCCAATCGGACATGACCTCTCATATACCAGAAAGAAATGGAACAACCATCTCAATCAATACAATGTGTACAATGATATACAATATCAAAGTGAAGCTACTAAAACTATAACATTCAACTTTAAACTTAAACATAGCTGAGTGAAGCTGAAATGTATGACTAGAATGAATATTTGTCATATAATAACTAGTTACAATTTTTCTTTTATTTTTTCTCACCAAAATACAATGTTCACTCTAAAGTACAAAAAGTAAATATACTGTTAGACCTTCTAGGTCTACTACTTTGCTGGGCCCTTGCCTCTGTCGTGTGCCTCACCGGCTATATCTGGTCATGTAAAAAGATGAAAACCACAGGGTGTGAGAACTACGAATAGTTCCCAATGGGTTCATCCACTAAGAAACTTGTTCTACACCTCTTGATCCAATGGAAGTATTAGTAGCAAGATATATATATGAAAAACTGTAAATACTACACTAGTATGCTGATATGAAAATCACTAAACTACTAGTCCATACCCAATGCCACTCTGCTATTATGTCATGCTACAATAGGCTACTAATCCTCCATATTCCGACCACTATGCCACTATTCGAGGGTTACATGTAACCCGACCGCACCCAGTCATTCTAATCATATTATGACTTAGATTTCATAGTTGAGCCTTATAGAGTGTCTCATTCGCGCTCCCTCTCTACATGGCGGTGGCTTGGGCCCCTTTAGAGCCATATTTTCATGGAGAGCCGAGTCTTGCTCGCTTGCTCTCACACTTGCCTCGAATGAGTTTAAGGTATCTTGGCACTTATTCTCTCAGGAAGTCGAGTCTTACTCACGCCCTTCCCCGGGAGTTGAAATATGCTCGCCCCTTCCGTTAGCACTTTTCTCTCGATTGCTTTCGGAAGCTTTACTTGATTTACTTTTTTCTTTTACCCTAGATTAGTAACTCTAGGATAGCTAGGATGCCCCAAGGACACCAACTTAGGTTAGAGTTTTCTTGTTTTCTCATTTTGTACATTCAATCCTAAGTTCTTTACTTTAGGGTTACAAGATGCCCCAAGGACACCAAAACACCAACATATCACTCTAATCTAGAGTTTAATGACTCTATATTGAAACTCTACATTTTCCTATCTTAAATTTTCACTAGGTTAAATGCTACTCATCTTGACCTAGTTTTCTCCTAGGTTCTATGCCACATATATCACATCTTGACCTAGGTTTTCTCCTAAATTCATATTCATGCAAGAATTAGGTTTACTAACCACTTTCATGCAAAGCTAAACCTTGTACATTTGCTCTTTCATTCTGTAGTACTCCGGCTTTCACTAAAGTAGTAAAGTGCGGGTAAATCACTCTAAACGTATTTTAAAACATGATGAAAATAAGGTAGAACAAGTTTGGTTCGGAGCAAATAGCGTTCGGATCGAAGTTGAGTTGAAAACGGGCGAAAACAGGCGGAATTAGCTAAGTCTGGAATTTTAGCTGACTTTCGGGCGCCCGAAATGTCCTGCGGGCACCCGATCTATAGCAGCGCGCCCTGCCGCGGACGCCCTGGCCGTACTTTCGGACGCCTGGATTGCCCTGGGGGCGCTCGAATGAATAGTAGCGGTTTTAGGGTGCGGGGGCTGCGGACCGTCCGGGTGCATAGTTGCTCCGACAAATCGGACGCCCGAGAAAAGTTTCGGGCGCCTGAAACGCACGAAAAATCATGTGGGTCCGAGGGAAATAGTGAATTTTGGCAGGGGCATTTGGGTTATTTCACTCCTCTCAGTCACCCTGCCTACTCTCCTGACAAAACCACTCCCTCTCACCCTCTCCCTTCCATTCTCTCACTCTCTCCATTTCTCTCTCCCTCTCTCGCTCTGCGGGCTATTCTAGGGAAGAAGAATAGGAGGCAGAGGAAGAAGAGGAGGCTGGGGAATCCTCTTTGGCTGAGGGTTTTGATCTACAAATAGCTTGGAGATTGTGGAGAAAGCTTCAAGGAAGTCTTTCAAGTGAAGATTCAACCCGTTCCCATTCTCTTTTGGCCAAGAGCTCAAGAAGAGAAATGTGAACAAATTTGGGGTTTTCGTTTTAGAGCTTTTTATGGATTTTAAAAGAGATAGATGGATCTCTTATGGTTGTTTATCCCATTTTTAGGAATTTTCTTGGAGGTTTAAGAGATCAAACCACCCTTCTTTCAAAGAACATATTTGAGGTGGGGGATTTCACCAAAAAGGGTTAGGAAAAATAGAATGAAAATAGCACCCTCGGATTTGAGAAAACTAAGTTAAATTGACAAGTCTCAAATGTGGCATTGGACTTAAGGAAAATAGCACCCTCGGATTTGAGACTCGTCAATTGAGCTTAGGAAAGGATATATGGCATTGGACTTAAGAAAAATCCAAGTCAAAGAATATATGGCATTGAGCTTAGGAAAGGAAAACCTAAGGCAAGTATGTAGAGTATAAAATCTAAGTCGGAAACATAGAGTTAGTGAACTATAGGTTAAATGTGGCATGAAAAACATGGAGTTAATAATACTCTAGGCTAAAGGGAAATGAGAACATATAGTTAATGAATTAACTCTAGGTTGAATGCGAAATGTGAACATAGAGTTAATGAACTTTAGGTTGAATGTAAAATGTGAACATAGAGTTAATGAACTCTAGGTTAAATGTGAAATGCAACATAGAGTCGATGAACTCTAGGTTAAGTAAGAGACAAGAATGTGTGAAATGAAAGTGTAGAGTTAATGAACTCTAGGCCAAAGGTAATTTGAAACAATTGCTGTTCTCGAGACATCGTGACACCCTAAGATTGTAAATATAGGGTTAATGAATAAGTATAAGTGAGTAAATAAATGAATGAAAGAGGCAAAAACTAAAAGAAAGCTAAAGTGGCTAAAAAGTAAAAGAAAAATGCCAAGTGGCTAAAGAGTTAAAAGAGAATGAATATAGCACCCTCGGATTTGAGACTTGTCAATTGGGAACGCGACTCCTTGGGTAGAGACTCGTCGGACGAAGTACTTCCATAGGGATTA
Organism: Tillandsia fasciculata; assembly: GCA_029168755.2. NCBI lineage: Eukaryota > Viridiplantae > Streptophyta > Magnoliopsida > Poales > Bromeliaceae > Tillandsia > Tillandsia fasciculata. Next base: position 7,669,364 of record CM054946.1, on the reverse strand, counting down.
AAAGCAACTAAAATGAAATTGGCGCCCACAGTGCATGGCTATGACCCTAGAGTGAGAACTTAGGGTTAATTGTGAATGTGAGTAAACAAGAAACTCTAACCTAAATCGGTGTCGTAGGGGCACTCAAGCTATCATAGAGTAAATAATCTAGGATAAAAGAGAAAAGTAAAAGAGGAAGCATGAAAGCAAAAGTGCCAACGGAAGGGGCCAAGCATATTTCGACTCCCGGGGGAAATGTTTGAGTAAGACTCAACTTCCCAAGTGAATGAGTAACAGGGTGCTTTAAACTCATTCGAGGCAAAAGTGAAAATAAAAAGGCAAAGCAAAAGGCAATAAAAAAAATTACACCTTCGTATGTTGAGACTCGCATTTTGGGAGTGTGAGAGCGGTATGCCTTTTCCCTGGGCATGTGCGAGTTGTCGCGCGAGGTACTTCCGAATGGTATACAGAGCACCTCCGGTGCTAGTGGCGCCTTTGGATTGTCTCATCTTTTTAGTAGCAGGACTATTAGGCCACGGGCCCACTGGACAAGGTCTTTCCAAAGGGATAAAGAATTAAACTAAAGCAAAGCAAAATGAATATGCAGAGTGGCCAAGGTGGCTGAGTTAGATGTGACCCTTTCTAGCGGCATAATGGCCTAGTTTATGGATAGTAGCCTAGTATGGCATGGTATTGTAGCATTGTGACAATGAGTATACACAGATAGTGTAGTGATATTTTTATATGTATATCAGCATGCTAGTATAGAGATTTACAATTTTTCTATTATCTTACTACTAATGCTTCCATTGGACCAAGAGGGGTAGAGCATGTTTCTCGGTGGATGAACCGGCTGGAAACTATTCATAGTTTTCACACCCTGTTGGTGACTATTTTTACAACACCAGTTACATCTTGTGAGGCATACGATAGGAGCAAGGGTCCAGGAGCATAGAGACCTAGGTGGTCTAGCAAGTATCACCATTTTGTATTTTGAGTGAACTATATATTGTGAGGAAAAAGATGTAAATTTGTAATATTTGTTTAAATGCAAGCTAAGAGAAAAATGTAATATCATATGTTATGTGGTTCACTCATGTACCTTGCTTTCATATACATGTTAAACTTTTTGTTTATTTGAATGAAAGTTTTAGTTAGTAGCAATTTACACTCTAATATTATATCTCATTGATCATTGGTTTTCTTTGAGATGGATGTTACCGTTCCTTTCGGATATAGAGAGGCCATGCCTGATTGGCCGGCCTATTGGCGTGCCCGAATTGTCCAAATTGGCGGTCTCGGGGCGTGACACATTCCACACAGGCTAAACCCTAATTTTTCTAACTAGACATGCACTAAATGTATCAATCATCACTTTAATACTTCTAATCAAAGAAAAGAAAAGGAAAAAGAGTTGGGATCACCTATTTCGGTGAAACTCCCCACCTTGTGTTCTCTTGTGAAGAGAGGGGTGCTTGATCTCTCAAATCCAAAGAAAAAAATCCTAAAATAAGGTTTAGAAACTAAAAGAGATCATTAGAAACTCTTTTAAGACTCAAAAATTTCAAAAACCATAATAGCTCAAAAATCCTAAAATTCCACCCCTTGACTTCTTGCTCAAACGTGGGTGAGAAGGGTTTTTCTTCCTCCCATGGTCTTCTCCTTGCGATCCTCTTCTGTTTCGTCGCTTCGGAAGAGATCAAAACCCTCCAAGAGCTCCTCTCCAAGCTAGGGTTTCTCCACCTCTAGAGAGAGAAAGAGAAGAGAGAGAGAGAGAGAGTAAATGAGAAGGGGCTTGCACAGTTTGGGGATGAGGGTGAAGGTCCTTGCCTTTTATAACCCAGCCCCACCACTTATTTATAAGTTTGCCACTCTTACTGTGCGTTTCAAGGGCGAAAAAAAAGTCTAGACCCCGAACGTTGGTTTTCCCTGTACGCGTTGAAGGTCTAGATTTTTCCAAAAAGTTTGGACCCCAAACGTTGGGTCCACAGTGATCAGCAGAAAAGTTCGGACCCTTCTTCTAGGGTGGGGACTTTGCTACCCAGGTCCGGGCCCTTGACCCATGGTCCGGACCCTGAAGGTCATATACCCAAAATCTTGCCGCTTCGAAAAGAGTATTTTTGCTCTACGAAGCTCTAACTCCAATCTAATCACTTTGACATGCTTGGAATTCATTTCCCACATGCCAACAGTTGTTTTCACTGCTTTGGGTCTCTTTTAAGCCGAAATCCAATACGAAACTTCACTTAACTTTCGTTTTCAACACAACTTTGGTCCAAATGGCTTTTGCTCAGAACCAAACTTGCTCTTAACTTTTTTTATCATATTTTAAATATGTTCAAGGTGACTTAGCCGCACTTTGCCACTTTAGCGAAAGCCGGTGCACCACATCTTTCCCTCCTTATAGGAGTTTCGTTCGCGAAATTAAAATTCCGCATACCTTAGCTTAATCCTTGAATAAGCAACGATGCCGCTCCCGCATTGTGCTCTCTAGCTCCTAAGTGGCCTCTTGCTTACTGTGGTTAGCCCACAACACCTTTACGTATGAGATGGAGCGGTTCCTCAAACTCTTCTCTTGCTGGTCAACTATCTTCAAAGGGTACTCGTCATTACTCAAGTCTTTCCGTAGATACATCGGTGGATAGTTGATAACGTGAGCCTAGTCATGAAGATACTGGCGGAGGTGGGATACATAGAAAACATCGTGTACTCCCGCCAACTCCGGAGGCAATGTCACTCTATAAGCCATAGGGCCGACCCACTCCAAAACCTCATAAGGGCCAATAAAGTAAGGACGTAGCTTTCCCCGTATACCAAATCACACTACACCCTTTGTGGGTGATGCCTTTAAGAACACATGTTCGCCGATGCCAAATTCCAAGTCGCATCGCCTCTTGTCGGAATAACTCTTTTGTTGATTTTATAACGTCAATAACTATTGACACGCAATTTTCACTTTCTCCTCGTCCTCCTATAATACTTCTAGGCCCAAGGTTGATTTCTAACCGACCTCGCCCCAATGCAACAGAGATCGGCATCTTACGCCATACAATGCCTCAAAAGGTGCCATCTTGATACTAGCTTGATAGCTATTGTTGTAGGCAAATTCTGCCATAGGAAAATACTACTACAATCCAGCTCCAAAATCCAGTACACATGCTGTCACGCCCCGGGGTCGAAACTGCGACCCGGGCTCGCTAACAGATCCGCCATCTGTACGGAAACTGCCGTACAGACGAAGCGTCTAACCTGCAGAAAGAACCAACTACAGCATATAGATATCAGAGCTAAAAGTAAACTACTAAAAACTGAAAACAAATACCCTGTACAACTGAAAATAATACCATATCCATCTCCCAAATACGATCGTATACAAAGTCCTCTGATACAAAACTCAAAAGGGAGATATCTCCAATAAATACATCAGTGTACAAACTCTCAATACAAAAAAATATCCTCACTACAACAGTCTCTCAAACTGTAAAAATAAAATACAACTCTATACCTCACAACAAAGTTCTCTCAACAGAGGTAAAAGTAGTAAACTAGTCTACTGAAGCTCTCCGCTGAAGGGGGTACCGCTACACTCCAACGACGGGTAGGGAACTAGCTCGCGACTCCCTCGCCTCGGTCAGAAGGATCAGCAACAGGAGCACAGGAACAGGAGAAGAAGTCCCTGGGGAAAGACACCACGACGGGTGTGAGAACTACTTCCCACAGTAGTTCTCAGTGGGTGCCGTCAACAAGCCCAACGGTCTGCCCACTAAGTCTACTAGATTTAAAAGATAACAGTGCAATAAAATCTGAACAAGAAAAGCTGGAACTACTCTACAGCTACCATGCCTCTATCTAGATACTCAAAAAGTGGAACAGATGAAAGTAAAAGTGACCACTCGCACCCAAGGTGCTCAATCGACCCAATCGAACTGACTGCCTCATAGGGTCCAGTCAAGCCTGCGCCTGTCGACTAGGAACGCACCTGCCCACTACCACACACCCACATGGGGACGGGATTTACGTGGGGCGTCCTGTCCGGCTAACTCACCCCTCGCGCAAAACTGCCTCAACAGGCCCATCATCGCATCCACTACGGAATCTCAGGGGGCGCGACCCCAACTGAGGAAAACGGCGCGGCAAAGAGTATCAACATTGGCATAAGCAGGCTATAGCCAAGACCCACGCTCACTCTCAGAACGGTAGGACTCAAGACCCCCAAATATCTCGCACAACAGTCGGAGCACTCTCGACGACTCAGCTGATCGGCCAACACGAAACACGAGACACTAGCCTCTCCAACAGCTCGCAGCACAAGCACACTGGCTGGAGGTACTCCACAGCCAGGAACGACCCACAACTCAGGCTAACAATACCGGTCGGACAACACTCAACGACCTGGGACCACCGTCAACCCCAACGGTTCCCAACAACACGGACCGGAAGATACTCGACGGCCCGGGACTACCGTCTACTCAACGGCTCCCTCCTACGACAGCGCAACAGGGATACAAGACCTCCCGGGACTACCGTTTACCCAAACGGCTCCGGGCACAGATAAGCAACCCATTACAACTACCAGACTCCACTCTGCTCCCAAGCACGAGTGCAAAAGCATCCCACACTACAAGAAGGTCCCGACCTCTCGGCCCACTACCCGGGCGAGGAAAACACTATGTCCAGGAATAGAAAAACAGTGTGGGTGTCTAAACAATAAATAACCCTAGCCCAAGTGAGAGTTTTCTACTGGTCTGGTTACACATGCAACATATGACGGGGGTGCTAGGTCAAGTTCCAATATAACTATATTAACATATGATAAAAGGAATAACAATTCCTACAAAATAGCATGCTATACCCGAAAATAAACTATCATGCATAGTCCTACATCAGTAGAATTACTGTACAGTCCAAAAAGCTTGGAGATAAGGCCACCCACCTCGATAAGCCACCAATTGCTCGTAGTCACCTGCAATTGGCCTCCACACGATTCCGCACGCAAAACGATGCCCGCTGCCGGAGTTCGCACGCAAAACGGAGCACGGTGCCGAAACCCGCACGCAAAACGGAGTCCGCACGCAAAACGGTGCACGCCGCCGGGGTTCGCACGCAAAACGGAGCACGGTGCCGGAACCCGCGTGCAAAACGGAGTCCGCACGCAAAACGGTGCACGCCGCCGGGGTCCGCACGCAAAACGGAGCACGGTGCCGGAACCCGCTCGCAAAACGGAGTCCGCACGCAAAACGGTGCACGCCGCCGGGGTCCGCACGCAAAACGGAGCACGGTGCCGGAACCCGCGCGCAAAACGGAGTCCGCACGCAAAACGGTGCACGCCGCCGGGGTCCGCACGCAAAACGGAGCACGGTGCGGAACCCGCGCGCAAAACGGAGTCCGCACGCAAAACGGTGCACGCCGCAGGGGTCCGCACGCAAAACGGAGCACGGTGTCGGAACCGGCGTGCAAAACGGAGTCCGCACGCAAAACGGTGCACGCCGCCGGGGTCCGCACGCAAAACGGAGCACGGTGCCGGAACCCGCGTGCAAAACGGAGTCCGCACGCAAAACGGTGGTAAAACACGGGCCCTAACACAGATAAGAGTAAGAGGGTTAATTTACTGTCCAAAGAACGCCCCAAAATTGTGCTAAAAACACCGAAAAATTAGCACACGGGACCTACCCGACAGCGCCGCCGCCGCCGAAACGCTCCGCCGGCGAACTTCGCACGCTCCACGAGGCCCACGACGCCACGCCACACAACCCACCATCTCCTCCCTCAATCTCCCTCTCGCTCGGTTGAAGAGGAAAGGAAAGAAAGGAAGAAAGTGGCGTGCGGGGGAGAAAGAAGAAGAAGAAGAAGAGGGGGAAAAAGGGGATGGTCCACGGTGCACCGGTCCACGGTGCACCGGCCAATCCGGATCCTCCAACCGCCCGGTCCACGGCACAAAGCGGTGCACCAGGCGCAGGCGACCGCGCGCCCGCCACGTGGCCGCGCCCCTGCGCGCCACGCTGGCGCGCAGTCCGCGCGCCACACGGGCGCGTGACACCGCGCCCGCGCAGGCGCGGGACACGGGCGCGCCACACGGGCGCGCCCACCTGCTCCCGCGCGGGCGCCAACGGGGGGCCGCCACGTGGCGGCCCCTGCGCTGACACGCGCAGGCGCGCGTTCCCAACGCGCGCCAGCTGCGCGCCTTGAGCGCCTCGGGATCCGCGCCGTCGCCTCGCCTCGGGAAACGTGCCGCGCTGCCTCGAAAAACGCGTAAAACATCCGGGCTCCAAAACAAACAAGTAAATAGTCCAATCTTAGCGATTTCGCGCGCTGAATCCAAAAACGACGTCCGTTTTTCCAAATTCTCATCCGAAAATTTGCCGAATGCCCACTCGATCCGATTTTCGCGCCGGGCCCATTTCTGAAGTCCGAAATGCCGAATTTCAACTCTAAAAATTCCCGAAGGCGACCGGAGAGGTAACTTTTATCCAAACTTCGCCCGGAGTCCAAATTTGACATCTGAATCGCGCGAAACCACTTCCAAACACCCGACGGGTCCTCCAATTTCCCACGGGGTCTCCTTTTAAGCCCGAAGTCCACCACTTGTGTCCAAATTGCGCGCAACCATCACGACGCACCACGCAGGCCTCCGTGATGCAAGCTAAATCCCAAATTGCACCACAAATCCATTTCTCGGGCCCGACAAGCGCACAAACACTCCCAACGGCCACTAAAAGCTGCCCAACAACCGGCAAACCCTACGCGGGGGATTCCGGGACCTCACACATGCCCTCAACATATCCTCGAGAATTTGATTAGTTCTCTCTGACTGCCCGTCACTCTGAGGATGATACGCCGAGCTAAAATCAAGGCTTGTCCCAAGAGTCCCGTGAAAACTCTTTAAAAACTACGAGACGAATCGGGGATCCCGATCTGAAACAATAAAGACAGGTTGTCACGCCCTAAGACCACCAATTTGTTAAGGATTTTTGTATTGGCGTATTTTCTGAAGTTATTTGAGTCTTGAAGATTGAAGGTGAAGACTTGAAGATCACATACATTAATCTCAAGAAGAATTGATTCAATATATTCAGGCACGTTCAACTAAATATTTTTGATGATTTGAATACATTCTTATAGTTTAGAAACACTTAGAATAATTTTCATGATCTAAAAATAAAAAACTAGACAATTTTAGTGTTCTGGATCCGGATCAGGCAGATCCAGTCCGGACCCCGAACATAGTTTGGTTCATGCGCAATTTCAGTCCGGATCATACTTCATCCAGTCCGGACCCCGAACTATATTTTTGAGAATTTTCTTGGCTGTGACGACAGTTCGTATCATACTCGTTCCAGTCCGGACCGCCGTGCGGAAAATTTTTTCTTAAGATAGTTTTTGATTCTTATCTCTTTCCAAAAGGGTTCTAGCCTATAAATAGACCCTAAGATCATCTTTTAGGGTAATGGAAAAATAAATCGAAGATAATCCACAAATAGAAAAGAAAGAAAAACACGTTCTATTTTATATTTCTTTTTCTATATTGATTAATTTGATTCTAGGGTTTTTCAAACTCTTTATTTCGTGTAGAATCAAATTGATGAATACTTAGATGGTGTTTTCTTCTCTATTTATGATTATCTAAGTATTCAATTCCATCACCACCAATAAACAAACAATGATTTTCGAAAGAAACATCGGCGCGTGGATTCACGTGGCCTTGTGATTCAAGGTGCTATCGACTTCGTGGATTCGGAGTTAGGCGCGTTCGTGTGATCGACTCATGCGATATTGGTGAAGACCGTGGATTCGGTTGGACATCGTGGATTCGACGTTGGACTTCGTGGATTCGAAGTTGGACGCAAATCGTGTGATCGAGGCGCGTTGAGGACTGCGGAGAAGATCTACTTGGAGCGTATGGAAAAGGTTGTCCTAGTGTGCATTACATCACCTTGTAAGTGTTTTAATCTTAGTGAATTTTTTCGTGTGATCAGTCCCGTGGTTTTTACTCCTGGATTGGAATTTTTCACGTAAAATCTTGCGTACATTTTTATTTTCCGTATTGAGTTATTTTTACGCAAAAATTTCTGAGTTTTATTATTTACATCTATTCACCCCCCTCTAGGTGGTTTTTCTCCTATTTAGATCCTTAGATCCCATAACCCACAAGTGGTATTAGAGCAGGAATAGGATTGTACACAATGGTTGAGGGTGGAAACATCAATCGACCTCTGTTCTTTGATGGAATGTCACGCCCCGAGTTTAAAAATCAGCGTCTATTTTTTTTATTTTTTTTTTTTATTTTTTTTTTTTTTTATCAGAGTTTGAAAACCAGCCAGGGCGCAACAGACCGCCACATATATAGAAGAGTCCCAATCCCCTTTGGGATTGAGCCTTTTCTATATATGCACGGCTTACTTGGCAACAACATCAGAGTACTAACTACGTACTACCATTAACCAATATTACAAATTATATATTACAAATAACTTTACAAATGAATTACACATTTCTTTTACTGATACAATACATGTGCTTTCGGCTGTCCAAGGTCAATCTCTAACTTGGAACCTCACCAACTCGTCCCGACATCCCAGCACCCGCTCAACCTGGAAAAATATTCACCCAGGGGGTGTGAGATACACTGTACATGTATCCCAGTGGGCACGACGAGCCGAGAAATAGCAGATCGTACCTACTGGCATACAATACTAGAGGATAGTAATAATCAAGGTTAGGATAAACAGATATAAAATCTTGAAGCTGTAATCAAGACAAGCAATGTTGATAATAGGTAATCATGATTGGAAAGCATTTATAGATCTCAACAGGAATATACTGAAGAAGCGGAATAATCCATCAATATGTAAGCAAGTAACAATTTAATCAAGAGTATACTGAAGAAGCGGAGAAGTAATCAGCAGGTTGTCTGATAATCAAAATACTGAGTTAGGCATGCTGAGTAACTGTATATGCAATTATCAACCAAGAACTGATGGTAAATGACTGTAATCAAGCAGGAATAGAACCAAGCAATCAGGAGATAGATAAAAGCAGGCTAAATAGGTAACACATGCATCAACAACTGAAATAAAACAAGATACCCAATCACAAGCCACCATATTGGTCTACAAGACCTCAGGGAAAACTCGCCGAACCTGGCACCAACCTGGCTGACATACTCCGGTACTCTCGGGCACTAACCTGGGAGTCAACACTGTTAAGGAATTTATTTTGGCGCATTTCGTGAAAGTATTAAGTCTTGAAGATTGAAGATGAAAGAAGTTTGGATCATATACCTCAATCTCAAGAAAGAAGAATTCAAAAGGATCAGGTATGTTTAACTAATTATTTTTGGTGATCCGAATACTTCTTATAGTGTAGAAACACTTGGATGAATTTTTTATTGCATAAAAATTAAAAACTGGACATGGGACATGTTTAGGATCCGGATCAGACAATCCAATCCGGATCCCGAAGGGTGTTGGTTCATATGCAAATCTAATCCGGATCCAAGCCAATTCTGATCCGGATCCCGAACATTGGTTTTTGCTGAAATATATGAACGATCCGGATCGAGCATTTCAATCCGGATCCCGAACCATTGTTTTTCTGAAATTGTCTGTCTCGTTACGACAATCCGGATCGCCGTAATTCCGATCCGGATCGTCGTCCTGTAAAATTTCAGAAAAGGTTAGTTTTTGATATTTATCTTCTTCCAATGGTTTCTAACCTATAAATAGACCCTATGATTCATTTTAGGGCAAGAGACGAAAATAAGATCCGATACGACCGAAAAAGAAAAATCCACATATAGAGAAGAAAGGAAATCAATAGATTTAATTCTATGTTTCTTCATCTATATTATTAATTTGATTCTAGGTTTTCCAAACTCAGATTTTGAGTAGAATCAAATTAATGAATACTTAGATGGTATTTCCGATCTATTTCTAATCTAAGTATTCGGCGGATCATCACCACCCAAAAACAACGATTTCCCCAAAATCGGCGCGTGGACTCGCGTGGCCTTGTGGATTCAAGGTGCTACCGCTCTCGTGGATTCGGAGCGAGGTACGTTCGTGGATTCGAAGCGTGCTACTGGGTGAAGACCGTGGATTCGGTCGGACGTCGTGGACTCGACGTTGGACGCCGTGGATTCGGCGTTGGGCGCAGATCGTGGATTCGAGAAGCGTTGCGGAGCGAGCGGAGAAGATCTACTAGGAGCGTATGGTAAAGGTTGAGTCGTCTGTGAGTACGGTATATCACCTTGTACGTGTTTAATTCTAGTGGATTTCGCCGTGTGATCGGTCCCGTGGTTTTTTACTCCGGTTTGGAGTTTTTCCACGTAAAAATCTTGCGTGTTCATTTTTATTTCCGCATTGGGTTTTATTGCGCAATGATTTTTGAGTGTTTACTGTTTACACCTATTCACCCCCCTCTAGGTGTTTTTTTCCCTATTTAGATCCAATTATACTTAACCCAACAAGTGGTATCAGAGCGGGAATAGGGTTGTAAACAATGGTTGAAGGTGGAAACATCAACAGACCCCCATTCTTCGATGGAACAAATTATGCCTACTGGAAAGTACGGATGAAAGCCTTTTTAATTTCCATCGACGAACGGGTGTGGCAATCAATTGAATTAGGATGGTCTAATCCAACTGAAATTATTTCTGATGTTCGCACCATCAAACCTAGGTCGAAATGGACCAAGGAAGAGATTGATTCATCTTCTTACAATGGCAAAGGAATTAATGCTTTATTTAATGCTTTGTCACAAACTGAGTTCTCTCGCGTCTCGGCATGTGAGACTGCGAAAGAAATCTGGGATGTTCTTCAAGTTACGCATGAGGGAACTAACCTTGTGAAGATTCAAAAACTGCAAATGCTTACGAGCAAGTTTGACTCTATTTCTATGGCAGAAAATGAATCTTTCACAGACTATTACACACGATTGCAAGACATCGTAAACTCATGTGCTAACTTGGGAGAGAAGATTCCAGAATTTAAAGTTGTAAGAAAGATATTAAGAACTCTTCCTGAACGATTTCGCCCAAAGGTCGCAGCCATTGAAACAATTAAACACCCGGACGAAATGCGTGTAGAAGAATTAGTTGGTTCATTACAAACTTATGAAATGACATTTCCTACTAACTATTCTTCTGGAAAGGCATCCTCTTCTAAGTCTTCAGGTTATGCATTGAAAACAACAAAGGAAGAAGACGCGGATTCATCCTCCTCAGACGATGACGAGAACCTATCTATGGAGGACTTTGAGAAGCAGCTCGCTCTCTTGACAAGGAAGTTTCGCCGAAACTTTCGAAGGGGTAATTCAAGCAAAACTCCATCCTTCGGAAAGTCGAAGAAAGGCAAGGGTTCTTCAAGTTACAAGTCAAGAAAGCAAGAGAACTTCTCAAAGGATAAGAAAAGTTCAGAGGGACAAGTACAATGCTTCAAATGTCGAGGCTACGGCCACATTGCAACGGAGTGTCCCAACAAGAATCCGGCAAAGAAGAAGGCGATGCAAGTCGTCACTTGGGATGACAACTCAACGTCAAATGAGTCATCCTCAAGTGATGAAGAAGACAACGCAACGGCATTCCACGCGTCCACATCTTCACCCTTCATGTGCTTAATGGCCAGTACATCCGATTCTTTGTCCAACTCCTCCCATGCTGAAAAGAATGTCATGGACGACGAATCGAGTAATTCTGAAGGTGAAGATTTTGCTCTTGCCTACCATAAGCTTTTGAGGGATTCAAAGAAACTGGCAAAGCAAAACCGGAGTTTGAGAGGGAGATTGCAGGATCTCGAAGAAGAAGCAAAAAGGGCATCTTCTCTCTCAAACGCTCTTGAAGTGGAAAGGGATAACCTGATTAAAGCAAATGTTTCCCTTCAAGAGAAAAATGAGCTTCTCGAGAAAGAACATACAAAAATGGTGGATAAAGCGAATTATTTCTCGAAGCTCTACAACGAGGCTCGACAGGAAAAAATGGAAATGACAAAGACCATTTTCCAACTCAAGGATGACTTAAAGCGATTTTCTTCTGGAAGGAGTAAGTTGGACAGGCTTTTTGGTCTTGGTCAAACAAACCGTTTCGGCCTCGGGTACACTCAAACTGGAAACAGTCCAAGTTCGAGTGGGACAGTTTTTGTGCCTCAGTCGGTATCTCCTCCTCCGACACCGGAATTCACGACAAACAACGACAACAAGCCTACTTCATCCTCTTCGGGATCGTCAAGACTAAGGTATGTTTTCGTTGTGGTTTTACAGGGCACATAAGGAGAAATTGCAAGATGGGAGCCAAACGCTCAACTCAAACATTTCTTGCAACGACTACCAAAAAGGTGATTCCTCAGAAATCAAATGCAAATTATTCGAAGGAAAAGAGCCTTGGTAGTTCACCGCACAAGACGACATCATCAAGGAGCAGCAATCAATCTAACAAGACGCTTTCACCAAGGAAAATAACTTCACGATCATTACCGACGCATTCCAAAAAGGTTTGGGTGCGCAAAGGTGAAATTTTTCCTTGTCTTGTTACTAATATTTCCTTGCATGCATATGATAATTCGTCTTGGTATCTGGATAGCGGATGTTCCCGTCACATGACCGGTGACAAAAACTGTTTTCAAAATTTTGAGAAAATCTCCGGAGGACTTGTAGTTTTCGGAGACGGTCGGTCTTCCAAAATTGTTGGAAAAGGAACAGTAGCTATTCCAGATGGCCCGATTTTGAAAAATGTGTTATTTGTTGATGGCCTTAAGACTAACCTCATAAGTATCAGTCAACTTTGTGACAATGGTTTTTCAGTTAATTTTTCATCTGTTGAATGTGTTGTAACTGATAAGGACCATGTTTTCTTTTTAAAGGGGTTAGATCTGAAAACAATTGTTATGTTGTTCCTAATAAAATTTTTGAAAATTGTAACTTAGCCTCTTTGAATAATGAAACACTTTGGCATGAAAGGCTAGGTCACATAAACTTTAAGGAACTTGCTAGAATTTCAAACAAAGACGTGGTCAAGGGGGTTCCAAAACTTTCACTTAAACAAAACATTGTGTGTGGCGGTTGTCAAAAGGGAAAACAATCCAGGACTGCACACAAGAACTTGAACCACATTGGTACAAAACGGCCTTTGGAACTTTTGCACATGGATTTAATGGGGCCAACTCGTCAACCATCTTTGGGAGGTAAATGGTATATTTTCTTATGGTTGATGATTTCTCTAGATATTCTTGGGTAGCATTTTTAAAAGAGAAAGCTGATACTTTTGATTCTTTTCACGAGATTTGCCATCGTATTATGATTGAAAAGAATGAAAAGATCATTCGTGTTAGAAGTGATAGAGGTGGAGAATTCATAAATTCTAAATTCATTGATTTTTGCACTTCCAACGGCATTAAACATGAATTCTCAGCACCCTATACACCTCAACAGAATGGTGTAGTCGAGCGCAAAAACAGGGTTGTACAAGAGATGGCACGTGTTATGCTTCATAGCCGGAATTTACCGTTATATTTTTGGGCTGAAGCTGTGAACACTGCAGTCTATGTAATTAATCGAGTGTATTTGCGCCCGGGAACTTTAAATACACCATATGAACTATGGTTTTGTAGAAAACCGAACATCAAATATTTTCGTATCTTTGGGAGTCGGTGTTACATTTTACGTGACCGCGAAAATCTTGGAAAATTTGACTCTCGAAGTGACGAAGGGATTTTCATGGGTTATTCTACAAACAGTAGAGCATATCGAGTATTTAACTTGGAATCTAAAACGATGGTGGAATCTATAAATGTTAAAGTAGATGAAGCTTTTCACTTTGCATCTGAAAAATCTACCCTCGATATCTCTCTTGATGATGATACACCTGCTAATGCATCTTCTAATAACAATTCTTCCGATAATAATGATGCATCTAATGGTTCTTCAAGTTTATCTGATGTGCAGGAATCATCTCATGTACCTCCGAGTACTCCGTTACCTCAAACGTTACGCATCTCCAAGGATCATCCTGAATCGAACATTATTGGAGACCCACAAGAAGGAGTTAGAACTCGGAGACAATTGGTTTGCGGATTCGCTTGCTACGTATCATTAATCGAACCAAAGAATGTCGATGAAGCTCTTCAGGATGACTACTGGATTGAAGCAATGCAGGAAGAGCTCCATCAATTTGAGCGAAACAAAGTCTGGGAATTAACGAAGCCTCCGAAGCAACACAATGTGATAGGTACTAAATGGATTTTCAAGAACAAGAAAAATGAGGATGGTACCATCATCAGGAACAAAGCACGTCTAGTTGCTCAAGGCTACTCTCAAATAGAAGGTATAGACTTTGATGAAACTTTCGCCCCTGTAGCTAGACTCGAGTCCATTCGTATCCTATTTGCTATTGCTTGTCATTTTAAAATAAAATTATTTCAAATGGACGTTAAGAGCGCGTTTTTAAATGGGTTTTTAAATGAGGAAGTTTATGTGGCTCAACCGAAAGGTTTTGTAGACCATAAACAACCTAACCATGTTTTTCGTTTGAAAAAGGCTCTTTACGGTCTGAAACAAGCACCGCGAGCATGGTACGAAAGGTTGACAAAGCACCTTTTGGAGAAGGGCTATACTCGAGGGGGAGCTGACAGGACTCTCTTCGTGAAGCATTATCAAAATAACTTCATTGTAGCACAAATCTATGTCGATGACATTGTATTTGGTGCAACAAGAGATAATGATGCTTCTAAATTCGCTGAAACCATGGAAAGCGAATTTGAGATGTCCATGATGGGCGAATTGACTTATTTTCTTGGATTGCAAGTAAAACAAAATGATGAAGGCATCCATTTGTGTCAATCCAAGTATGCAATGGAGTTGGTCAAAAAGTTTGATTTAGAAAATTCTAAAGATTTTCCGACTCCAATGGGAACTAGCCATAAGGGATTAGGAAGTGAATCACATAGTGAGAATGTAGACGAGAAACTTTATCGCAGTATGATTGGAAGTCTACTTTATCTCACGGCTAGTCGCCCGGACATATCCTTTAGTGTTGGGATTTGCGCGAGATATCAATCAGCACCAAAGGAGGTTCACCTGAAAGCGGTGAAACGGATCATCCGGTACATCAAAGGAACAATAAATTTCGGAATTTGGTATCCTATGGGAACAAGTCTGGATATTGTTGGATACTCAGATGCCGATTGGGCAGGATCTGTGGATGATCGGAAAAGTACGAGTGGTGCATGTTTTTATCTTGGCCATTGCCTTGTTGCATGGCATAGTAAAAAGCAAAACTGCATAGCACTCTCGACTGCCGAAGCGGAATATATTTCAGCGGGTAGTTGTTCAACCCAACTCATTTGGATGAAAAGTGTGTTGAGCGACTTCCGGATTTCAGCAACTTCGGTAACAATTCTTTGTGACAACACTAGTGCCATAAACATTTCTAAAAACCCTGTGTTGCACTCTAGAACAAAACACATTGAACTTAGATATCATTTTCTTAGAGAGCTAGTTGAATCAAATATTCTTCAACTTTCATATATTTCAACTGAAGATCAATTAGCTGACATTTTAACAAAACCTTTGGATCAAAAACGATTTATTCACTTGCGTAAAGCAATTGGAATGCTTTCCTTGAAATAATCTCTTTTTGAAACCAATGCTTAGGTTAGGTTTTGTTTTTTGTGTTTTTGTTCTTTATCTATGTTTGTACATAGGACATTAATTGAGCATTAGTTATATTGACTTTAACTGCATCCTTTCACGCATTTAGAAATTTATTATGCTTTTGATATCATAATATTTCAGTGATGCAATGATCATTTATGTCAATTAAGTCATCTTTTAAGTGATCAAAGTCAATTTCTCTCTCAATGATCTCTTGGTATAGTCATTATCTTATTTGACTATTTAGTCGAGTATGAATGCGAGATCAATTTTTGGTTGAATACCTTATATCTTAAATAATTGATAGCCAATTGAGGGGGAGTCAAAGAAATGTAATATGCTCAAAAGATGTGGAAAGAGTTACATCCCAATGAGGAGTGTGAAAACTACCACCACATGGAGGAAAGAGCTACCACCTCGGTCGTCCGAGTACTGTGTGCAGCTACCACATGTATACCAAGCATGGTTTTTCAATTTTTGATTAAATAAAATGCATATTGAAATACTTGACTCTGTCAAATTTCAAGGTTGGTATAAGGTGGGAATTTTAATGAAAGATGCTCAAAGAGCCACTCTCTTCAACAGATTGTCTAGATACATTATCTAACTTATCTTGGATTTCAAACATCTATTGATCTTGGTACTTCATTTTCTTTACCAAATTGATGATTTGATAAAGGCATTACGCATAAGATCATGTTAGATGTGATTGAAGTTGTTCAACTTTAAGGGATTTAATTTTTATAAATTTTCGTTTCGTTATTTGAGTATTTTTGATAGATTTGGTATAATCTATTTCTTGTTGTATGAAACGATGATTTTTATTTAAAGTTGATACACAAAAGTGCTTACATACTTTTTCTAGATTTTATGGATTTTTTCCTGAATTTTTCTGAAGAAAAAGTTGGAGCCGATCCGGATTGGACAAGCCGATCCGGATCCCGAACGCAGGTATTTCCTGCGGGTAGCCGATCCGGATGGATTCACGATCCGATCCGGATCGCGGCTAGGGCTTTATGAAGAACAAAAGGGTTTTTGATTTCTTTTACTGCAATCTTTTGTTCTTAAGACTCCAGAGCTTCTCTCTCTAGAATTCATCCATTTTGGAGGCATCCAAACTCAAGTTCTTCGATTCTAAGTAAGTTCTCTTGATCAAAATCTCGATTTTTCACTGTTTTTCCTTCTTTGCTCAAAACGTGAGTTGAAATCATGGAACTTTTTCGTTTGTGAATGGTTTTTGATCAAATTTCTTTTGAAATAAGAACTCTGGGTAGATTAGTTTTGATTATATGCTAGGTATTCTCCTGATTAACGAATTTTTGGGCTTCGATTTCTGAAAAATTCGGTTTTAGGGCATATAATAGGAATTTTTGAAAATCATGGAATTGATCTATTTTTAAAATTCTTTTTGCAAAACTAATTTGATTCTTAGTCTCTCTACATGATTATGATTGTTTGGGTACAATTTTTCAAATTTTTGAAAATTAACAATTTTTCATGTTCTTGAGTTGTTGCTCACAGGATTTCAAATCTCTTAAGAACTTGCAGCAATGGCATTCTCATGGATAATCTTTCTGTTAGTTGCAATGGTGCACACTCGGCAACAAACAAACTGAAGAGAGCTAAGAAAACTCAACAGAAAGGTGAGTTTCATCTTGTCAGTGATTCAGAAACTGAAGCAGATAATGATGAGGTAGATTGGGACAAATTGACGGATGATGATGAATCAATGCCTGTTAAACCTAAACAAAAGGCTTTCGATGCATCAAAAGGAAAGGCACCCATGGACAAAGGAAAAGCACCTATGACTTCACCAACCATCTCGGTGAAAAGGAAACGACTAGCTCGACGCTTTGGACAAGCACGAGATGTTGATGTTAGCAAGCCAATAGTTCCTGATTCTCCGCCTCGCCTGGAAGAAGTGTTCATTAACTCTGATCGCCTTAGAGCTTTTGAACATCGTGAATGCATCGGCGAACGACATGTCAATATTGGTGCTCTCCGCGATCATTCACCAGAGTTTGGAACTTTAATTGAACAAGCTAATCTTCTTCAAGTTTGCCGATTTTCGGAGTTACTCGGATATTGTTTGCATCGAGTAAGGACCTTTTATACAAATGCAAGACATCTTCAAGAAGATGAACATGGCTCAATGCAGTTCTATACAAATATCCAAGGGATGAGACTTAAAATCACTCCGCAGTTAATCGGCGAAGTCCTTGGAATGGAATCCAACAGATCGGGGATCAACTATTTGACGGGAAGAAGTCTGACAAGTGCCATGTGGCAAACCGTTCTAAAGGGAATTTGTTTGGAAGGAACTGAATCGACAGATGGTAAAATTGTTAAATCCAAACAACTCCGGCTTGAATACAGGTTTCTCAACTTCATCACTTGCTATAACATTCTCCCAAACATGCAAACAAAGGTGGTGAGATGGGATCGAATGCTGTTCTTATACCTTCTAGGGCATCCATCTGAAGCAGTTGGTTTGAACATGAACATCCCGTACATTATTTGGAACAGAATGTCTAGATATGTTGAGCATCCTCACCCCTCCGAAAGACTTCCGTTTCTCTTGATAATTATGAGGATTCTGAAAAAGTTTCAGATTGACATCACCGCAACATCTTATCAACATTGCTTGGGGATGATAAATGAATCCACCATTGTGAAGTCCCTTCACAAATTGCCTCATGTTACTCCAACTCCTTCATACGGAAAGAAACCTAGTGTCGGCACCTCTGCCTCGCCATCAAGACAAGCACCCGGAGCAGATGATGAAGCATCGGTAACCTCAATTTTCAAGCAACAACAACGCCTATCGTTTGAACAAGAGCAAATAACCAAAGAACAGCGGCGAATTTCCGAGGAACTTAAGATTATCACGGCGTCCCAGATCACATTAACTAAGACAGTCACCTCGATGAAGAAATTCATGAAGAAAATGTTTTCTAAGATGGGATGCAGTGCTTCTGATGAGTCCGACTCGGATGATTAATTTTTGCCTAACCTCTGTCATCTTTTTGTGCAATTTTTCTTTCTTGCAGGTTTTCAGTTTTTAGGTTTTTCAGTTCGGTTTTTAGTTTCTTTTAGTCTTAGTTCTCAGGTTTTTCATGTTTTTTTTTGAAACTTTTAACTCTCATTACATTTTGTAATTTTGGCTGAGTTTTGTGACAAAAAGGGGGAGAGAGTTTAGAGAACTTTGAACAGTGATTGAACAGTGAACTGTGCTCTGTGATTGACAATGCTTGAGAGAACTTGAACTATGAAGGTAAGTATAACTTCAACTTTTGGGTTTTTATCTTGTGATTTGATGCATGCCTCTACTAACTATTTGACTAACTATTTGGGCATGTAATATGACTAACAAGTTGATGTTGACTAACACTTTGTGACATTTGGTTTTTGAATGCTTAGAAGATATGTTGGTTTTTGATTATGATCCTCTTACATATCTGAATTCTTAAATGTCATGTGAGTATAAACTCTACTCTCTCTGTATTGGTTTTGATTGTTGAAAATTCTTGAGGTATCTAACGATCTCTTTTTGTCAAGAATGATTTCTTTTGCAGAGAGTACAGATGTCTAAGTCTAGAGTCTGTCTTAGGAGTTTATCTCATGTATTTATTTTTTTGGATCTCCATTGTAAATTTTTGTTGTATGGTGATAGCAACAAAAATATCCTTTTGAATTTTCTTATGTGGATTTGTGTTTTGTCACGAAACCGCCAAAGGGGAGATTGTTACGGAATTTGAGTTGGCGTATTTCGTGAAAGTATTAAGTCTTGAAGATTGAAGATGAAAGAAGTTTGGATCATATACCTCAATCTCAAGAAAGAAGAATTCAAAAGGATCAGGTATGTTTAACTAAAGATTTTTGGTGATCCGAATACTTCTTATAGTGTAGAAACACTTGGATGAATTTTTTATTGCATAAAAATCAAAAACTGGACATGGGACATGTTCAGGATCCGGATCAGACAATCCAATCCGGATCCCGAAGGGTGTTGGTTCATATGCAAATCCAATCCGGATCCAAGCCAATTCTGATCCGGATCCCGAACATTGGTTTTTGCTGAAATATATGAACGATCCGGATCGAGCATTTCAATCCGGATCCCGAACCATTGTTTTTCTGAAATTGTCTGTCTCGTTACGACAATCCGGATCGCCGTAATTCCGATCCGGATCGTCGTCCTGTAAAATTTCAGAAAAGGTTAGTTTTTGATATTTATCTTCTTCCAATGGTTTCTATCCTATAAATAGACCCTACGATTCATTTTAGGGCAAGAGACGAAAATAAGATCCGATACGACCGAAAAAGAAAAATCCACATATAGAGAAGAAAGGAAATCAATAGATTTAATTCTATGTTTCTTCATCTATATTGATTAATTTGATTCTAGGTTTTTCAAACTCAGATTTTGAGTAGAATCAAATTAATGAATACTTAGATGGTATTTCCGATCTATTTCTAATCTAAGTATTCGGCGGATCATCACCACCCAAAAACAACGATTTCCCCAAAATCGGCGCGTGGACTCGCGTGGCCTTGTGGATTCAAGGTGCTACCGCTCTCGTGGATTCGGAGCGAGGTACGTTCGTGGATTCGAAGCGTGCTACTGGGTGAAGACCGTGGATTCGGTCGGACGTCGTGGACTCGACGTTGGACGCCGTGGATTCGGCGTTGGGCGCTGATCGTGGATTCGAGAAGCGTTGCGGAGCGAGCGGAGAAGATCTACTAGGAGCGTATGGTAAAGGTTGAGTCGTCTGTGAGTACGGTATATCACCTTGTACGTGTTTAATTCTAGTGGATTTCGCCGTGTGATCGGTCCCGTGGTTTTTTACTCCGGTTTGGAGTTTTTCCACGTAAAAATCTTGCGTGTTTTATTTTTATTTCCGCATTGGGTTTTATTGCGCAATGATTTTTGAGTGTTTACTGTTTACACCTATTCACCCCTCTCTAGGTGTTTTTTTCCCCTATTTAGATCCAATTATACTTAACCCAACAAACACTCCGGCACCCTTGGGCACTAACCTGGGAGTCACGGGTCATACACCAGACCACTTTACCGGTAAAGAACATCCACACGGGTAGCTACTCCGCTGATGTTCGTGAAGTACAGCAGTGCGGGCGATAAATCATGCGAATGCTCAAACTCACGGTCCACAGACCGAGTACTCGGCAACAAGCCGGGAAATCCCCACTGGGATGCAACAATAATGTACCAATAAATATCTCAACTCATATGCAAGAACAATCATACCAACTAAACACATGTTGTTTTAAGAAAAATCATTTTGAAAACAGGTTTTATGTCCAAACCTCGAAGAGCTATGCCTTTGTCCTATCAAACAAGAACAGACTCAGGCGACTCCGCGATGCTTGGGTAAAACGGGTTTTATTTCCAAACCTCGAAGAGCTATGCCTTTGTCCTATCAAACAAGAACAGACTCAGGCGACTCCGCGATGCTTGAGTAAAACGGGTTTTATTTCCAAACCCCGAAGAGCTATGCCTTTGTCCTATCAAACAAGAACAGACTCAGGCGACTCCGCGATGCTTGGGTAAAACGGGTTTTATAAAATCATGTGTTTAGCAGTATAATACTTAATCAACAACAAACCGAACAAATCCAATCAAGGATGCAATAACCGAATCAACTGAATCTCAACTCATATGCAGGAATAATCATCATCTAGTCCAATCAAGGATGCAATATCAGAATCAACTGGATCTCAACTCATATGCAGGAATAATCAGAGATACTAACAATCAGGTATAGCAAATATCCAGGAATAAAGTCCCAATATTTGGAAGCAACTAAGGATCAAACATACCAGACTAAACACACTTTGTTTTAAGAAAAATCATTTTGAAAACAAGTTTTATGTCCAAACCTCGCAGAGCAATGCCTTTGTCTTATCAAACAAGAACAGACTCAGGCGACCCTGCGATGCTTGGGTAAAAACATTTGTTGAATAAAAATCATGTGTTTAGCGGTACAGGCTCAAACATCAAATGACCAAACAGGCATGACAATGTCCAGAATAAGGATATAAATACTGGAAGCAACTAAGATCATAAATCAGGCATATAGCAGCATAAAATTAATCAAAAGGAAGACAGGCTCAAATATCATCTTAGGCGAACAAGAACAGGGGTCCAACCAATACTATACCCAGAGGGCCGAAATGATAAAGCCCGGACCGAAGATAAACCCACCTGACAATTCGCAGGCGACTAAACCGAATCAACTGTACGCTCGAAAACCAGATGTAAACCGAACAGACCTGAATCAAACATATTGTTCAGGAATTAACTCTAACTTTAACTTTTTCGAAAACAACTTAAACCTTTTAATTACTTAACATTAGCGTTTGACGACAACACCTAGTCTGTTATATCCATATGTTCAAACTTTGGTAAAATTACCAAAACGCCCCTCCAGGAAATTCCCTTTTGGATTTCTGGGAGACTCGGGCTTAATCTTTGCCACTGGCTCAACCAGATTCTACTGGGACTCAACAGTCGGCTTGGTGAAACCGCCGCAATTTCTCAAATTGCGAGATTACCACCCGGATGCCGTAAAATCGACGATTTTGCCGATTCTCGGACCGATATCCGATTTCCGCTCAACGAGAGCTGTTGGATTCCTAACGAAAAGTTTAGGAATCATTTACACACTGTACAAAACAGTACACACTGTCATTTTTGCGTTTAGACCCCGAAGGTTTCCGAAAATCGCACTTTTGGTGCTATTTGAGCACTGTTTTCGCTCGTTCTCTCAACTGGAAATTAATTTTTACGAACCGTCACTTCCAGCAGGTGACATTTAACTTGCTGAATACCGTGCTCACCATTTGCGGCAGCACGGAACCCGACGAAAACTTCGGGCCATAATTTACTCTTCTAACATAGCCTAAATGAATTTTCGTTTCTCCGGCTCATCAAAATCAGTTTTTAACGCGAGCATCGCGTCCAGTGACCCCAAAATAGCCAGGAGCACACTGTCGCGGCTTCGCAAACAGCTCGGAAAAGACTTTGGGCCAACTATTCATTTTAGGGGTTGTTTTCTCTATAACTTAATTTCTATTAATCCAAACAAGATTCTGTTTTAACCCTAACCCTAAAATGGTTCATGGATCACTGGGCTTGCACTAACTGCAGCCCAGGACTGCTGGTTCAACCAGAAACATCACCAAGTTTACACAAAGGTTCACAATGCTCCAAATATTATTCCACACAGATCCTGTTTGATCTGAAGTGAGCATCAAGCTCAGGGGACTATTTGGAGCATCTTTTATATTTACAGTGAAGCCTAAATCCAAAATTTTCTTCTTAGTGGCATTCTTATAAACAGTTGGTGTGCACTTCTCATTAACAAGCATACAACCCAATCCCAGAATTAGTTCTTTGCAATTACTGAACCAGAGGCAACCTAACATGGATAGAAATGTCCATGGGAGTCTATTCTACATTTCCTGCAAACCTGGGCCTCCACGGCAACCCAAGTTGGCCGGAGCTCGGGGAGAAGATAATGCCTCAAGGCATTGAAATTCGTGATCACTCAACCCGAGGTTCTGGGACCCAACCAAAAGCACCAACAGGTGCTAAATCCCTCGGGGAACCTTCCTGTACCTGTGGCCGGCAACAAAACACGGCGGCGACGGCGGTGGAGCAAAGCTCCATTTCGAGCTTGACCCCTCTAATGGCGAAATTTTCCAGAGGCAACTTGAAACTCTCCAACATGGATGGAAAAGTTCTACCGGTCCATAGAAAGCTTCCCGACCATTTCTTCCCGGCCGAAGATGGCCGGAGCGCCGGCGAAGACCCCATGGGTCATTTTCGGGTCACCCATGGCCGCACCAATTTGGTGCTGCATGGGTGCCATGCAAATGCATGGGGGCACTCCTCTCACACCCAGGAAGAATTATGGATAGGTGGCCGGCGCTGGAAAGGCTCGCCGGCGCCGGAGTTGTGTGCTCGGCCAACATGCACGAAAACCCGAAACTAGGGTTTCGATTTTCTCTCTAGTTTCTTCACCATATTCTCTCAAACTTTGTAGATAGGACCTACAGGTCCAACAGTCCATGCCCATCATTTTTGTTTCCTCTCTAATCCACCGGTTGCTGAGAACGACCCTGGCGGAGCAAATCCTAGGTTTCCGGCGATCTTTTGCTTCCGCCGGCCAACCGCTTTGCATGGGGGCTCAGGGCTATGCATGTAGCATCCTAACAACATATAAAACCTACTGCTAGGGGTCCCGGGTTCAAACAACCTTTGGTTTGGGGATCCTTACCTTGGCCGGAGTTGTAGTAGATAGGATGAAGCCGGAATTGGTTCTTCTTCCACGCGCGGCCTCGGCAAGCTCCAGCAAGGTCCTTCAAGCACCAGGAACACCACAGGAACTCTCCAATCCAAACTTGAAGAAGTTTGGTTCCAACCTCCTTCTTCTCTCTCTCTCTCGGATTACACTCAAGGGATGGGTGGTCTTTGGCTTCTCCAGCACTCGGGCTTGGTCTGGGGTGAAGCAGAGGATCAAAAGATGCCTGGAATTCCAACTTGACTCCTCGTGCTCCCCCCCCCCCCCCCCCCCCCCCCCATGGAGACCAAGAGACAACTAAATTTAATACAAGATTCTTTTTGCAAAATGACCCAAACCCGGTTCACACTAAACCTCAGCCTCTGGGTTCTTCACAGCAGATGCAAAATGCACCCAAGTCCCTCACATTTAAGCCCCTAAGTGTTTGGTACATAAAATACATAGGTTTCTTTAGAAAATATTGGTTTTTCGGCACTTTTCACGCATTTCGGGACAAACCGTTCGTCAATTCGCTAAACGGACTTCGCAACGACGTCCGGCTCGTCGAGACCTGTCAAGTAGCGTATTTGTTTACTTTGTTTGGTGCTCGAATAAATTCTCGGGCCATAAAGTTCGACAAATTATAGTCTGATGCACGCACTTCGATGCACCCGGGTCGCCAAATGTGAAATCCGTCAGTGCCATCGCGCTCAGAACATCAAAATTAGTTAGGTTTGACTACTCATACCCCTATATTGGGTTTCCATATGGTGAAACGGCCGTTAGTGGTCAAGAGGGGATTAAAAACAGAGGTTACTATTCACAACTTAAGTTGTGGGACCCGCTTTTTCTTCACTGATTTCTGGAAGATCCGACCGTCAGATCGTCGATAAGTGAATATGAAATTTTCATGTTTCGACGAGACGATCGCAATGGTGACCTCGGATTTTCGAGATCAGGCCCCAATCAAAAGTCGGTATTTTTAGGGCCACTATTGCCTATTAATTCCCCATTTTGCCATTTAAATAATTCAGGAAATTATTTAAACTCAGATTTTTGGATTTTAAAAATCATGGTTACTACATGGAACCAATTATGCATATTGAAAAGTACGCATGAGAGCATGTTAATTTTCATCGATGAACGGGTGTGGCAATCAAACGAAACCGGATAGAAACATCCTATTAAAATTGTCGTTGATGCACAAATCCCTAAACCTAGGACGAAGTGGTCAAGAAAAGAAATAGAATTATCTTCTTACAATGGTAAGGAAATTAATGCTTTATTTAATGCCTTGTCACAAACTGAGTTCTCTCGCATCTTGGCATGTGAGACTGCGAAAGAAATCTGGGATACTCTACAAGTTACACATGAGAGTACAAACCTACTGAAGGTTCAGAAACTGCAGATGCTTACGAGCAAATTTGATTCAATTTATATTGGAGAAAATGAAGCCTTCACAGAGTATTATACATGATTGCAAGATATCGTAAATACATGTGCTAACTTGGGAGAGATCTCAGAATCTAAAGTTGTAAGAAAAATCTTGGAAATTCTTCCCGAGAGATTTCGCCATAAGGTTGCAGCCATTGAAACAGTAAAACCCCGGGACGAGATTAAAGTAGAAGAATTAGTTGGTGCACTTCAAACTTATGAAATGACTTTTCCTACTAACTATTCTTCTGGAAAGGCTTCCTCTTTTTCTAAATCTTCAGGTATGGCTTTGAAATCAACAAAAGAAAAAGACACGGATTCGTCCTTCTCAGGCGCAGATGATAATCTATCAATGGAGGACTTTGAGGAACAACTTGCATTCTTGACAAAAAAATTTCGCTGAAACTTTAGAAAGGGAAATTCAAGTAAACCATCATCCTTCTTCAAGTCCAAAAAAGGCAAAAAAAATTCAAGCTCAAAATCAAGAAAGCAAGAGAGTTCTTCAAATGACAATAAGAACATCGAGGGACAAATTCAGTGCTTCAAATGCGGAGGCTTTGGTCATATATCAACGGAATGTCCCAACAAGAATCCGTTAAAGAAGAAGGCTTTGCAAGCCATCACATGGGATGACTCTTCCTCCTCTGACGAGTCGTCTTCTAGTGATAAGGATATAAATGCCACGACATTTCTTGCGTCCACAACTTCACCTTTCGTGTGCCTCTCATCGACTTTCTCTGGTTCATTATCCATCTCCTCCTTGAATGAAAGAACATTATCGGATGATGAACTAAACGATTCTAAAGGTGAAGATTTTACTTTTGCCTACCAAAAATTGCTAAAAGATTCTAAGAAGTTGGCAAAACATAGGAAGCATTTGAGGAGAAAGTTGTGGGATCTTGAAGAACAATCCAACAAAGCAACTTCTTTCTCAAAAGCTCTTAAAGAGGAAAGGGACAATTTGATCAAGATAAACACTTCTCTTCAAGAGAAGAATGAGCATTTCGAGAAGGAACATATAAAATTGGTGGATAAAGCAAACTACTTCTTGAAGCTCTACTCCGAGGCTCGGCAAGGAAATTTGGAGATGACGAAGACCATATTCCAACTTAAAGAAGATTTAAAGAGATTTCAATCGGGAATGAGCAAGTTGGACAAGTTGCTTGGTCTTGGTCAAACGAATCGTTTTGGCCTTGAATACATTGGGTGCGATTATTAGTTGCATATATTTTCATCTGCACCACCCATTGAGCATTTAGATAGAGGCATGGTAGCTGTAGTGTATCTCCAGCTTTTCTTGTTCAGTTTTTACTGCATTGTTATCTTATGTCTCTAGTAGACTTAGTGGGCAGACCGTCGGGCTTGATGGCGGTACCCAATGAGAACTACTTGTTGATGTAGTTCTCACACCCGTTGGGGGGTTCTCCCACTCCTTTTTCTTTCCTCTTCTTTGTTTTGCAGAGTCATCTGTCGGAGATGCTGATTCTGCTGTTGCTGTTCGAGGCGAGGGAGTCGCGAGCTAGATCCCTACCTGTCTTTGGAGAGTAGCTGTACCCCCACATTGGAGATTTGTAGTACAGTCAGTAGATTAGTTTTATTTATGTTTTTGAGAGATTATTGTAGTGAGGTTGATTTGTACTGAGAGCCTGTACACTGATGTATTATTTCAGGTTTACCTCCCTTTTTAGTTCTGGGTTATCGTATTTGAGGATATTGTATGATTATCACTTATGAGAGATGGATATTGTATTATTATTTTCAGTTGTACAGATGGTTGATTTTTAGTTTTACAGCAGTTTTATTTTGTAGCTCTGATATCTGTTTAGCTGTAGTCCATTTTTTTGCATGTTGGACGCTTCGCCTATGTAGGGCTTTGCATAGGCGGCGGATCTGTTGGCGAGACCGGGTCGCAGTTTTGACCCCAGGGCATGACAGTTGTTTACCATGGAAGTTAGACCGAGCTTATTGGAGCGCATTATTGAGGGACAGAGGTCGGATGCACAGCTTCAACTTGCTCGCAGCATGATTGCTTTGGGTCAGGATAGCGTTTTCACCATGGGAGATGACGACTCGATTCGGCATCGAGGTCGTTTGTGTGTTCCGGATCAGCTGGAATTGAGAGAGGAAATTTTAACCGAAGCGCATCGGACTTCTTATACCGTACACCCTCGAGGAACAAAGATGTATAAGCATCTAAAGCAAACCTTTTGGTGGCCAAAATTAAAGAAAGATGTGACACGTTTTGTATCACATTGTTTGGTGTGTCAGCAAGTCAAAACTGAGCATCAACGGCCTGCGAAAAAATTACACCCACTTCCTATTCCACAGTAGAAGTAGAAGTGGATTACCATGGATTTTGTTATGGGTCTCCCACGATCACAGCTTGGACACGATGCAATCTGGCTCATGGTGGATCGGTTAACAAAATCGTCACATTTCTTGTCTATTCATACTACGTGGTCACGGGAGCGTTTGGCACAGTTGTACAACAATGAGATAGTGAGACTACACGGGGTGCCGGTTATGATCACATATGACAGGGATACGTGCTTCGTATCAAATTTCTGGAAGAGTCTCCAACAGGTTATGGGAACCAATGTCACGCTCCGGGGTCGAAACTACGACCCGGGCTCGCCAACAGATCCGCCACCTATGCCAAACCCGCATAGGCGAAGCGTCCTACCTGCAAGAAAAGTAGTACAGCTAAACAGATATCAGAGCTATAAATAAAAAAATCTGCTGTAAACTAAAATCAATTACTGTACAACTGGAAATAATACAACAATGTCCATCTCCCAAAAATGATAACCATACAATATCCTCATATACAAAACTCAGAACTCAACAGGGAGGTATCTCCAATAAATACATCAGTGTACAGGCTCTCAATACATATCATATCCTCACTACATTAGTCTCTCAAAGGAGAAAAATAAAATAGCTAATCTACTGAAGATCTCCTCAGAAGGGGTACCGCTACTCTCCAACGACGGGTAGGGATCTAGCACGCGACTCCCTCGCCTCGATCAACAACCGTAGAATCAGCAACACCCGCTAAGACTCTGCAAAACAAAGGAGAGAAAAGAAGGGGAGGGGGAAAACCCCCAACGGGTGTGAGAACTACACCTAAAAAGGGAGTCCTCAGTGGGTACCGCCACCAGGCCGACGATCTACCCACTAAGTCCACTAGAGGCATAAGATAACCAAAGCAGTAAAGACTGAAATAAGAAAGCTGGAGACTCTCAACAGCTACCATGCCTCTATCTAAATGCTCAAAAGGGGAGAACCAAAGAATGGTATGCAACCACTAGCACATGAAGTGCACAATCGACCCAATCGGGCTGACTGCCACACCTGGTCCAGTCACACCTGCGCCCACCTACAACCACCTCCCGCTGACGGGCAGGAATTAAGTAGGGCATCCAAACGGACTAACTCGCTATTGAGTAGTGGCTCATGCAGGCTATATTCAAAATCCACGCTCTCTCTCAGAACGGATAGACTCAAGATGCTCAACCTGTTAAGGAATTTGTGTTGGCGTATTTCGTGAAAATGGTTAAGTCTAGAAAATTGAAGATGAAGAAGTTTGGATCATATACCTCAATCTCAAGAAAGAAGAATTCAAAAGGATCAGATACGTTTAACTAAATATTTTTGGTGATCCGAATTTTTCTTATAGTGTAGAAACACTTGGTTGAATGTTTGATTGCATAAAAATCAAAAACTGGACATACTACATGTTCAGGATCCGGATCAGGCATCACAGTCCGGACCCCGAACATAGGATAGTTCATGCGCAATTCCAGTCCGGACCGTGGGAATTTCAGTCCGGACCCCGAATGTGGAATTTGCTGAAATTGCATGAACAGTCCGGACCGTGGAAATTTCAGTCCGGACCCCGAAGGTATGTTTTTCTGGAAAAAGTCTGTTTCGCTGTGACAGTCCGGACCGCCACAATTCCAGTCCGGACCGTCGTCCTGTAAAATTCCAGAAATGGTTAGTTTTTGATTCTTATCTTCTTCCAATGGTTTCTAACCTATAAATAGACCCTACGATTCATTTTCTAGGGTAAGCCGAATAATCCAAAGTAGATCCATATACGACCGAAATAGAAAAATCCACATATAGAGAAGAAAGGAAATCAATAGATTTAATTCTATGTTTCTTCATCTATATTGATTAATTTGATTCTAGGTTTTCCAAACTCAGATTTTGAGTAGAATCAAATTAATGAATACTTAGATGGTATTTCCGATCTATTTCTAATCTAAGTATTCGGCGGATCATCACCACCCAAAAACAACGATTTTCCCAAAATCGGCGCGTGGACTCGCGTGGCCTTGTGGATTCAAGGTGCTACCGCTCTCGTGGATTCGGAGCGAGGTACGTTCGTGGATTCGAAGCGTGCTACTGGGTGAAGACCGTGGATTCGGTCGGACGTCGTGGACTCGACGTTGGACGCTGTGGATTCGGCGTTGGACGCAAATCGTGGATTCGAGAAGCGTTGTGGAGCGAGCGGAGAAGATCTACTAGGAGCGTATGAAAAGGTTGAGTCGTCTGTGAGTACGTTATATCACCTTGTACGTGTTTTAATTCTAGTGGATTTCGCCGTGTTATCGGTCCCGTGGTTTTTTACTCCGGTTTGGAGTTTTTCCACGTAAAAATCTTGCGTGTTCATTTTTATTTCCGCATTGGGTTTTATTGCGCAATGATTTTTGAGTGTTTATTGTTTACACCTATTCACCCCCCTCTAGGTGTTTTTTCTCCTATTTAGATCCAATTAATACAACCCAACAAGTGGTATCAGAGCGGGAATAGGGTTGTAAACAATGGTTGAAGGTGGAAACATCAACAGACCCCCTTTCTTCGATGGAACAAATTATGCCTACTGGAAAGTACGGATGAAAGCCTTTTTAATTTCCATCGACGAACGGGTGTGGCAATCAATTGAATTAGGATGGTCTAATCCAACTGAAATTATTGCTGATGTTCGCACCATCAAACCTAGGTCGAAATGGACCAAGGAAGAGATTGATTCATCTTCTTACAATGGCAAAGGTGTTAACGCTTTATTTAATGCTTTGTCACAAACTGAGTTCTCTCGCGTCTCGGCATGTGAGACTGCGAAAGAAATCTGGGATGTTCTACAAGTTACGCATGAGGGAACAAACCTTGTGAAGATTCAAAAACTGCAAATGCTTACGAGCAAGTTTGACTCCATTTTTATGGCAGAAAATGAATCGTTCACAGATTATTATACACGATTGCAAGACATCGTGAATACATGTGCTAACTTGGGAGAGAAAATTCCAGAATCTAAAGTTGTAAGAAAGATTTTAAGGACTCTTCCTGAAAGATTTCGCCCAAGGTTACAGCCATTGAAACAGTTAAACACCCGGACGAAATCGTGTAGAAGAATTAGTTGGTGCACTTCAAACTTATGAAATGACATTTCCTACTAACTATTCTTCTGGAAAAGCATCCTCTTCTAAGTCTTCAGGTTTTGCATTGAAATCAACAAAAGAAGAAGACGCGGATTCATCCTCCTCAGACGATGACGAGAACCTATCTATGGAGGACTTTGAGAAGCAACTTGCTCTCTTGACAAGGAAGTTTCGCCGAAACTTTCGAAGGGGTAATTCAAGCAAAATTCCATCCTTCGGAAAGTCGAAGAAAGGCAAGGGTTCTTCAAGCTACAAGTCAAGAAAGCAAGAGAGTTTTTCAAAGGATAAGAAAACTCAGAGGGACAAGTACAATGCTTCAAGTGTCGAGGCTACGGCCACATTGCAACGGAGTGTCCCAATAAGAATCCGGCAAAGAAGAAGGCGATGCAAGCCGTCACTTGGGATGACAACTCAACGTCAAATGAGTCATCTTCCAGTGATGAAGAAAACAACGCAACGGCATTCCACGCGTCCACATCTTCACCCTTCATGTGCTTAATGGCAAGTACATCCGATTCATTGTCCAACTCCTCCCATACTGAAAAGAATGCCATGGACGACGAATCGAGTAACTCCGAAGGTGAAGATTTTGCTCTTGCCTACCATAAACTTTTGAGGGATTCAAAGAAATTGGCAAAGCAAAACAGGAGTTTGAGAGGGAGATTGCAGGATCTCGAAGAAGAAGTAAAAAGCGCAACTTCTCACTCAAACGCTCTTGAAGAGGAAAGGGATAACCTGATTAAAGCAAATGTTTCCCTTCAAGAGAAAAATGAGCATTTCGAGAAGGAACACGTAAAAATGGTGGATAAGGCGAATTACTTCTTGAAGCTCTACAGCGAGGCTCGACAGAAAAAATGGAAATGACAAAGACCATTCTCCAACTCAAGGATGATTTAATGCGATTTTCATCGGGAAGGAGTAAGTTGGATAAGCTTCTTGGTCTTGGTCAAACAAACCGGTTCGGCCTCGGATACAATCGAACGGGAGACAGTCCTAGTTCGAGTAAGACAGTGTTTGTGCCTCAGTCGGTATCTCCTCCTCCGACACCGGAATTCACGACAAACAACGACAACAAGCCTACTTCACCCTCTTCGGGATCGTCAAGCACTAAGGTATGTTTTCGTTGTGGTTTTACAGGGCACATCAGGAGAAATTGCAAGATGGGAGCGAAACGATCAACTCAAGCACCTCTTGCAACGACTACCAAAAAGGTGATTCCCCGAAAATCAAAAGGAAATTTTCCAAAGGAAAAGAGCCTTGGTAGTTCACCTCGCAAGACGACGTCATCAAGGAGTAGTAATCAATCAAACAAGACGCTTTCATCGAGGAAAATAATCTTACATTCATTGCCAACGCAGTCCAAAAAGGTTTGGGTGCGCAAAGGTGAAATCTTCCCTTGTCTTGTTGTTAATATCTCCTTGCATGCTTATGACAATTCGTCTTGGTATCTGGATAGCGGGTGTTCCCGTCACATGACCGGTGACAAAAATTGTTTTCAAACCTTTGAGAAAATCTCCGGAGGACTTGTAGTTTTCGGAGATGGTCGTTCTTCCAAAATTGTTGGAAAAGAAACTATAGCTATTCCAGATGGCCCGGTTCTGAACAATGTGTTATTTGTTGAAGGCCTTAAGACTAACCTCATTAGTATTAGTCAACTTTGTGACAATGGTTTTTCAGTTAACTTTTCTTCTGTCGAATGTATTGTAACTGATAAGGACCATATTTTCTTTTTAAAAGGGGTTAGATCTGAAAATAATTACTATGTTGTTCCAAATAAAATTTCTGAAAATTGTAACCTAGCTTCTTTGAATAATGAAACTCTTTGACATGAAAGGCTAGGTCACATTAATTTTAAGGAACTTGCAAGAATTTCAAACAAAGACGTGGTCAAGGGGGTTCCTAAACTTTCACTTAAACAAAACATTGTGTGTGGCGGTTGCCAAAAGGGAAAACAATCTAAGACTGCACACAAGAACTTGAACCACGTTGGTACCAAACGGCCTTTAGAATTATTGCACATGGATTTAATGGGGCCAACACGTCAACCATCTTTGGGAGGTAAATGGTATATTTTTCTATTGGTTCATGATTTCTCTAGATACTCATGGGTAGCATTTTTAAAAGAGAAAGCAGATGTTACGGCATTTTGGTGTTGGCATATTTCGTGAGTCAAGTCAGTAAGTTGAGTCGGAGTCTTGAAGTGATCAAATTGTCAATCAGCAATCGAAGACTTAGAGAAGATTCAACAAGAGCTCAAGTTGACACTCTGTGTCTTGAGTCTTGAAGATTGAAGGTGAAGAATTGTGGATCAATTGCATCAATCTTAAGGAAAATGGATTCGGAATGATCAGGTATGTTTAACTAAATAATTTTGGTGATCCGAATACTTGTTATAGTGTAGAAACACTTGGTTGAATTTTTAATTGCATAAAAATCAAAAACTGGACTTGGGACATGTTCAGGATCCGGATCAGATAATCCAATCCGGATCCCGAAGGGTATTAGTTCATGTGCAAATCCAATCCGGATCCTAGCCTATTCTGATCCGGATCCCGAACATGGGATGTTGCCGAAATTCATGAACGATCCGGATCGGAGAGTTCAATCCGGATCCCGAACCCTGTTTTCTGGAATGGTCTATTACGCTACGACGATCCGGATCACAGCTAATCCGATCCGGATCGCCGTCCTGAAAAATTCCAGATAAGGTAAGTTTTTGATTCTTATCTCTTTCCAAAGATTTCTAAACTATAAATAGACACTTAGGGTTTCTCAAGAACGGGGGACAAATACCGAAAACACTCGTGAGCAACCCTAGAGGCTAGGTTTTTACCGTTCTTCTTTATAGCCTCTTTTAGGTCAATTCGACGGTTCTTCTAAGATCTATCTTTTGTCGAATTGATCTAAACTTTGCTTAGAATTTCTTTCTACGGTTCTTCAATGATAATCTAAGCAAAGGATCACCATCGAAGCCAATATTCTTACCGGCTGAGTTTGCGTCGTGGATTCGACGTGGCATCGTGGATTCGGTGTGCTAAAGGCGTTTCGTGGATTCGAAACGTGTGCTCGTGGATTCGAGTGGCGTTCGTGGATTCGAACGTGTGCAGTGGACGTGCAATCGGTGGAGCGCAAGGTCCGAAGAAGTTGAAGGAGGGGTTGAGTCCGTGGAGTCGGTAATCACCTTGTTATTCTTCAATTCTTAGTGGATTGTTATTGCGTGTTGGTCCCGTGGTTTTTCTCCTGGGTTGGAGTTTCCACGTAAATCTCGGTGTGCTGTTTTTTATTTCCGCATTGGTTTTTATTTTTGCACTGAGATTTGTTTTTTAAATATTACACCTATTCACCCCCCTCTAGGTGTTTGATAGTACCTATTTAGATCCTTGTGGATCCTTAAAAACCTACAATTGGTATCAGAGCGGGTTTTAGGTTTATCTATCATGTCGGGTGAAAGTGGTAATATTTTTAGACCTCCTCTTTTTGATGGGACCAATTATGCTTATTGGAAAGTGCGGATGAGAGCTTTTCTCATCTCAATTGATGAGCGTGTTTGGCAAACCGTTGAATACGGTTGGGTGCATCCTGTTGAGGAAGTAGGAAATTCTACTACCCCAAAACCTCGCTCTAGATGGTCCAAAGAGGAAATCGAAAGATCTTCTTACAATGGAAAAGGTATGAACGCTTTATTTAATTCTCTTTCCTCGACTGAGTTTACACGAATTTCTGCGTGTGAAACCGCGAAGGAAATTTGGGATATTCTCAAAATTACACATGAGGGTACTAATCTTGTAAAAATTCAAAAGCTCCAAATGCTTACAAGTCAATTTGACTCTATTCATATGGAAGAGCATGAATTGTTTACAGATTATTACACTAGACTTCAAGATATAATCAATAATATGTGTGCTAATTTAGGAGAAAAGATCCCGGAGTCGAAAATTGTAAGAAAGATTCTTCGGACTCTTCCGGAACGGTTTAGAATATTAACTTGCCACGTGTCACCCGCCGCCCACGTGTTCCACGCGCCCGGCGCACGTGGGCGGCTCTGCGCCCGCCAATGAACAGTGGACACGTGTCCCACGTGGTCCACGGGGTGCACGAGCCCGGTCCACGCGCCGGGTCTTCCGGATCCTGTCGGCCAATCACAGCGTGCCACGTGTCAGAGACAAGCCGCACTCCTTGACGCCGTCGGACCAATGACGTGCTGCCACGTGGCATTGCCGACCTTCCGTGCACCCGGTGCACGCCATGCCCGTGGACCGGCAGCCCGCGCGCACCGTGCCTGCCCGCGCCCGCGCGCGCCTGCCCGCGCTGCCCGCGGCCCTGCTCCGCCCCCTGCGCCGCCTTGCTCCGCCGTGCGCCGCCGCCGGTCGCCGGAACCTTGCCGGAGTTACTGTTCCGGCGTGAACAGTAACCTTTGCCGAAAAATTCAAGTAAATGCACCATTTTGATCGTTTTCGCGCGCTGAGTCCAAATCCGCCGTCCGTTTCACCAAATTCTCATCCGAAATTTTGCCGAAAGCCCCCGAAAGGCCCACTTGATTCGATTTTCGCGCCGGGTTCATTTCTGAGGTCCGTTTTCGATACTACAAGCTCCAATACACTATGTAAGCTTCCTATAATCACTATTAATGCTACAAAAATCTCTACAAAATTCTGGATCATCACATCCTCCCCCACTAAAAAGAGTTTCGTCCTCGAAACGAAAGTCACTACTCCAGTCTGCGCCTCGATCAAGTAAGGGTAGGTGTCCATCAACTCCGGCTCTAGCTCCCAAGTAGACTCGCGCTCGTCATGGTTGCTCCAAAGGATCTCCACGTAGGGAATGGCCCAACTACGCAATTCTCCCACCTCTCGATCCAGAATCCACGATGGGCGCTCCTCGCACTCTAATCCTCGCGGCACAATCGATCGTCGCGAAGTACTGAGCTCACCCATCCATCTCAAGCATCCTATTTAAGTCCCGAAGCCGCCTCAAAACCATTTGGTTTACTGGCATAATCTAGGACTCGATCTACACCGGGCAGGACCAATGACACTCCTCCACGTGTAAGGTATGGTCGGGAATCTGAACCTCCCGTACACGTGGTAATCGTCCTACCCCTAACCCATGCAATGATGCAAATGCTCTACTAACAATTAAATGGGATGTTCCTATAAAACCAAATACGAGTCCTAATGCCAGAAGGTTAAGTGATACCTGTCACCACGTGATCGGCTGCTGCAATGTCCTCCACCTGAGCGGCATAAACCCGACCGCTCTGAGCCGGTGGCCGATGATCAGAAGGGTGGAAGGAAGGTGACCTGCTCACTGGAACAAAAGGCTGCTGAGGTGACGTCCTCCGCTGGAATACACTAGGAGCTGAGGCTGAAGATGGTGCTGCTGATGTCGAAAAAGGGCAGGAAGCTCGCAGATGTCCAGACTGCCCACAAAGATAGCAGCGTCCCCACCGCTGATCACAAGTATTAGCATAATGCGGACCTCCACAGAAGATACATCGATCTGAATACTGCGGCTGTCCCGACTGCTGTCGTCCCAGCAACTGCGGCTGTGATCCCTGCTGCTGCTGCTGGTGCGACCTCTGGGATCCACCAAGCCCTCGTTGTTTAGAACGCCCACGACCATGAAACTGAGGCCGTGACGGTCGTGGTGGTCTCCAAGAACTAGCCCGTCCTCCATCATCAGGTGCTGGTCGCTTCCTGTCGGAACTCTGTGCGACCATACCGCCTCGCCTGGCAACCATGTGGTCTCCTCTCTCTACCCACTTGGCATGCTCCGCGGCCTCCTCGAGTGTCTGAAGCCGCTGGGCATGCACCAAAGTATAAACCTCAGGGCGGAGACCTGCCTCAAACAACTCCACCTGATGGGGTCCATCTCGAGCGACGAATGGCACGCAGTTAAGCAACTGCGTGAACTCCTGAAAGTAAGCATGTACTGACCGGTCGCCCTGCTGCAGGTTCTTCAAATCATCCTCCAGCTTCCGCTTAACACTCGTAGAAAAATAAGTATCCAGGATCATCCGTCGGAACTCCGACCAAGGTAGCTG
Organism: Tillandsia fasciculata; assembly: GCA_029168755.2. Classification (NCBI taxonomy): domain Eukaryota; kingdom Viridiplantae; phylum Streptophyta; class Magnoliopsida; order Poales; family Bromeliaceae; genus Tillandsia; species Tillandsia fasciculata. Next base: position 7,632,519 of record CM054946.1, on the reverse strand, counting down.
TCGGGTAATCTGAAACTCCAAGGGCTCCACCCGTTGCCACCAAGAGTCCGCATCTCCATCCAAACAATGAACTGCCATATGAACCCGGTACCTTGGGTCAATGAAGAAATCTCTAAACAGCTTCTCCATTGCTGCCAACCATGATCCAATCTCCCAAGGCTGAGTGTCCCGCCCCGAGAATCTGGGCGGTCCATGCTGACAAAACTTAGCGAGCTTGTCAGCTATCTCCTGCTCCTCCGCCGGGGTCAACGGCTGAATCACTCCTGGGGCCCCGCTACTAGATGATGGCGCCGACGGCGCACGAGGTGTAACAGGTGGTGCTGGGGCCTCCAAAACCGTCGGAGACGGCGCCTCTCTCTGGGCTAATAGCTGATCAATCCTCTGCTCTTGCCGGCGGTGACTCTCCGCCAGCTGGGCTACCAAGGTCCTCAACTCGCTCAACTCCGGAGATCCAGTCTGCTCCGGCTCCTCAGGAAGTACGGGGGTTCCCCGAGTAGGAATCCGCCGTCGGGGAGGCATTCTGCCACAAGAAACCACGAATCAGGAACAAAACCCCACACATCCCAATCTAGCGAAAGTCAAGGACATCCCCCTATTTCTGTAGCTTTATGTTGTCTGCAGCCAACATAACTGTTCACAGAAACAGGATATGTCGATCCCTCTTCACTCACTGGAAGAGTCAAATAACCCAATCACCGACTTTCGCCTAAGAACATCACGTCTCTCACGCCCTATCATCCTAGAGTCCAACATAAGCCTAGGGTTTCCTAAGTCCCAACTGACCTATCCCTAAGCTCTGATACCAACTTAATCTGTCACGCCCCGGGTGGAAATCAGAACCCGGCTCGCCAACAGATCCGCCGTGTACACGAAATTTTTCATGTACACGAAGCGTCGGTAACCTGCTCAGATATAAGATATGCAATACAGAGCATAATACAGAGCTGAACTAAAAAGAACTATATAATATCTCAGACTGGAAATAAGGTACAAGGTGTAATAAATACAATAAACTCCCAGCTCACCAGAATAATACATCTAGCTGGCTAAAACCAGACCCAAAATAATAGGATAATACAACAGTCTGAGTGGAGGGTACAACATCTGTCTAAAAGCAGCTCTCAGCCTCACAGGAGATCTATCTACTCAGCGATCCCCTTACCTCGATCAGCTGCCGATGGCCTAGCAGCTCCCGCAGAAGACTCTGCAAAACAGAGGAAAGAAAAGAGGAAAAACAACAATAGGGGTGAGAACCACTAGTAAACCAGTAGCCTCCCCCTGTGGGTAAAGCCTCAAACTCCGACGTACCCACTAAGTCTACCAGAGGCAAAAGGAAGAAGGAAAGTGGTAAGCCATAAGACTGCTGAAACTGAAAAAACTACCACTGGTATGCCTCTAAATGCAGTGTCAAAAGGAATGACTGTATGTATGCATCAGTAATCACATCTGTCCAAATAAACCCAATCTAGCCACCAGTAAAAACTGGTACTGCCTGCTCAAACTGTCTCAAGAACCCAATAGGGGACCAGTACACATGGCTCGTAATCCCAGTAAGTAACAGACCAGCACACATGGCTCGGTCATAAGCCTACATCCGGAGTGGCACTCGAGGGGAGCGATCCACACGAGTAAAGTAACCAATATCTCACACGTATCACAATATAGCAGGACTGGATCATGATTATGCTCAAGTGGGAAAATCCATCCACTAAAAAGAATCCTGATCCCCCAATCTGATGCAAAGATCGACATCCGGTCAACCGCCTAATGTCCGCGGTTACCGCAATACCCCACAAGTCCACAATCTGATAATATAGACAATATCTGGTCAACCGCCTAATATCCGCGGTTGCCACAATCCCCCATAAAACTATAATCAAGTACCACCTGTCCCAGACTCCAAAGTCTCGACTACACTATCTCAATCCCCTGCTCGAACCCGAACAATATGAATCAAAAGTCTAAATGGAAAGGAGAAAGGAAACAAGCATGGTTTCTCCTAAGTCAAGTCTCAATATGATAGTGTAGCAATAAATAATGGCATGCAAATATCATCATGAAAGATAAAAGAGAGAGAGTATCAACAACAGTTCGACATGTGTATCAGATGATAGATCCGTATAGACATAACCATTATGCCAAAATCACTAATCGACTACATAAGTCTATCATTCCTGATCCATAATAAATCATCACTATAATCTCCTCATAATCATGTTCTCACAGTTAATATTTTCCCAAAAATATTTCCAACATGATATATCCACAAGATTGGTCTCACATTTATTTTGATTTAAGCGTGGATGTCAAGGGGTGATAAATAAATAAGTCCAAATGGGGAATCCTCTAAATAAACTTAGTAAGTATATCACAGTAAGAGGTAAGCAACAACTACCCACCTGGCACGCAAATCCACACCCAAAAAGGCTCCTCACTATCCACAGTCCTCTAACAGCGCAATCCGTCGAAAATAATGCACAACTGTACAGAATAACACATCCAGAGTGAACACAAATCCCAAAAATACAGCCTTTGCTGTTTTTCCAAACAGCATGAAAAAGAAGGGATTTTTCACCTCTGTACAGTGCTCTGTAAAATCCAGAAAAATTACGGTTACGTTCCTTGCGACGAGTAGATCAAAATCGACTATTTATTTGCCTTGATCCGATGCTCCTAGCTCAAGATATAAATCGGAGAAGCCGATGCTGTCCAGAAAATATCACAGCAAAAAGGGGGGTCAAAGGTGCCTCGGGAACCGTGCCAAGAATGCGAAACGAGGCAAAGTGATCAACACGGAAAACGAAGCCTTACCTCTTAGGAACGCGTTGTTGCAGAAATCGTTCAAAAATTCCTCCTGGTTAGCACACAGGGAATTTCCGACTGAACTGCGACGGAAAATAGGCCGAAATTGAAAATCGTCGCAGTACGCCGCGTCGCAGAGAACTCGCTGTCGGAAACTCCAAAAATTCTGAAACTTCTAGGGGAGATAGAGGACAGAGAGAGAAACAACTTTCATTAAGGTCACCAGCTCATTTTCTCTCTCTAGAATCCGGAATTTGCAAAGAGAGAGGGAGGGGTATTTATAATGGGCCAAATCTCATTCGGGCTCCACACCAGATCCCAGGCCGAACAGGAAACAGCAAAACTATCCAACCAGGATTCGCCACGTGTTCCAGAACACAAAACATCCATGCAGGGCCAATATTAACTTGCCACGTGTCACCCGCCGCCCACGTGTTCCACGCGCCCGACGCACGTGGGCGGCTCTGCGCCCGCCAATGAACAGTGGACACGTGTCCCACGTGGTCCACGGGGCGCACGAGCCCGGTCCACGCGCCGGGTCTTCCGGATCCTGTCGGCCAATCACAGCGTGCCACGTGTCAGAGACAAGCCGCACTCCTTGACGCCGTCGGACCAATGACGTGCTGCCACGTGGCATTGCCGACCTTCCGTGCACCCGGTGCACGCCATGCCCGTGGACCGGCAGCCCGCGCGCACCGCGCCTGCCCGCGCCCGCGCGCGCCTGCCCGCGCTGCCCGCGGCCCTGCTCCTCCCCCTGCGCCGCCTTGCTCCGCCGTGCGCCGCCGCCTGCCGCCGCCGCCGGTCGCCGGAACCTTGCCGGAGTTACTGTTCCGGCGTGAACAGTAACCTTTGCCAAAAAATTCAAGTAAATACACCATTTTGATCGTTTTCGCACGCTGAGTCCAAATCCGCCGTCCGTTTCGCCAAATTCTCATCCGAAATTTTGCCGAAAGCCCCCGAAAGGCCCACTTGATCCGATTTTCGCGCCGGGTTCATTTCTGAGGTCCGTTTTCGATACTACAAGCTCCAATACACTATGTAAGCTTCCTATAATCACTATTAATGCTACAAAAATCTCTAAAAAATTCTGGATCATCACAGAGTTGGTCAAAAAGTTTGGTTTAGAGAATTCTAAAGATTTTCCGATTCCAATGGGAACTAGCAACAAGGGATTAGGAAGTGAATCTCTTAGTGAAAATGTAGACGAAAAGCTTTATCGCAGCATGATTGGGAGTCTACTTTACCTCACGGCTAATCGCCCGGACATATCCTTTAGTGTTGGGATCTGCGCGAGATATCAGTCAGCACCAAAGGAGGTTCACCTGAAAGCGGTGAAACGGATCATCCGGTACATCAAAGGAACCGTAAATTTCGGAATTTGGTATCCTATGGGAACAAGTCTTGACATTGTAGGATATTCAGATGCCGATTGGGTAGGATCTGTGGATGATCGGAAAAGTACGAGTGGTGCATGTTTTTATCTTGGCCATTGCCTTGTTGCATGGCATAGTAAAAAGCAAAACTGCATTGCACTCTCGACTGCCGAAGCGGAATATATCTCAGCGGGTAGTTGTTCAACCCAACTCATTTGGATGAAAAGTGTGTTGAGCGACTTCCGAATTTCAGCAACTTCGGTAACAATTCTTTGTGACAACACCAGTGCTATAAACATTTCCAAAAATCCTGTGTTGCACTCAAGAACAAAACACATTGAACTTAGATATTATTTTCTAAGAGAGCTAGTTGAATCAAATATTCTTCAACTTTCCTACATTTCAACTGAGGATCAATTAGCTGACATTTTAACAAAACCTTTGGATCAAAAACGATTTATTCATTTGCGTAAGGCAATTGAAATGCTTTCCTTGAAATAATCTCTTTTTGAAACCAATGCTTAAGTTAGGTTTTGTTTTTGTGTCTTTGTTCATTATCTATGCTTGTACATAGAACATTAATTGAGCATTAGTTATGTTGACTTTAACTGCATCCTTTTATATATTTAGAAATTTATTATGCTTTAGATATCATAATATTTCAGTTGATGCAATGATCATTTATGTCAATTAAGTCATCTTTTTTAGTGATCAAAGTCAATTTCTCTCTCAATGATCTCTTGGTATAGTTTTTATCTTATTTGACAATTTAGTCGAGTATGAAATCGAGATCAATCTTTGGTTGAGTTCTTTATATCTTAAATAATTGATAGCCAATTGAGGGGGAGTCAAAGAAAAGTGTTATGCTCAAAAGATGTGAAAAGAGTTACATCCCAATGAGGAGTGTGAAAACTATCACCACATGGAGGAAAGAGCTACCATCTCGGTCGTCCGAGTACTGTGTGCAGCTACCACATGTATACCAAGCATGGTTTTTCAAATTTGATTAAATAAAATGCATGTTGAAATACTTGACTCTGTCAAATTTCAAGGTTGGTATAAGGTGGGAATTTTAATGAAAGATGCTCAAAGAGCCACTCTCTTCAACAAATTGACTAGATACATTATCTAACATATTTGGGATTTCAGACATCTATTGATCTTGGTATTTCATTTTTTTTATCAAATTGATGATTTGATAAAGGCATTACTCATAAGATCATGTTAGATGTGATTGAAATTGTTTAACTTTAAGGGATTTAATTTTTATAAATTTTCGTTTCATTATTTAGATATTTTTGATAGATTTTGCATAATCTATTTCTTGTTATATGAAACGATGATTTTCATTTAAAGTTGATACAAAAAAATGCTTACAATCTTTTTCTGGATTTTCTGGAATTTTTCTGAATTTTTCTGAAGAAAAAGTTTGGAGCCGGTCCGGACTGGACAAGCCGATCCGGACCCCGAACGCAGGAAATCCTGCGGGTAGCCGATCCGGACTGGATTCTTGAGGCAGTCCGGACCGCGGCTAGGGTTTTATATAGAACAAAAGGGTTTTGAATTTTCTTTACTTCAATCTTTTGTTTCTAAGCCTCCAGACCTTCTCTCTCTAGAAAGCAACGATTTTGGAGCCTTCCCAACCCATCTTCTTCGAATCAAAGTGAGTTCTCATGATCAAAACTCGGTTTTTCACAGTTTTTCATGTTTTTGCTCAAAACGTGAGAGAAATTTTGTATCTTTTTCGTTTGAGATTGGTTTTTGATCAAATTTCTTTTGAAATAAGAACTCTGGGTAGATTAGTTTTGATTATATGCTAGATTTTCTCATGATAAACGAATTTTTAGGCTTCGATTTCTAGAAATTCGGTTTTAGGGCATATATTGAGAATTTTTGAAAATCATGGAATTGATCTATTTTTAAAATTCTTTTTGGAAAACTAATTTGATTCCTAGTCTCTCTACACGATAATGATTGTTTGGGTACAATTTTTCAAATTTTTGAAAATTAACAATTTTTTTGTGTTCTTGAGTAGTTGTTCGCAGGACCTTAAATCTATTAAGCACTTGCACCGATGGCGTTTGCATGGATCATTGTTCTTCTTGCTGCAATGGTGCACACACGTGCGACCATCAAAAGAGAACAAGATGGCTCAGTTCAAGAAGAGACAAGAAATGTTGGTCAAAACAGCTCCGAGTTCGATGAAGAAGACTGGGAAGAATTCCTTAAACAAGCTCAACAAAAAGTTGATGAGGAAGACAGACTGTATTTAAAGAGCAAGAAGCTGATGAAATCTTCTTCAACAACCAAGCAGTATTCTAGGTGAAAGAGTTCGAGGGGTAGTGGAATTCGGATAAATGAACCCCTCGTCAGGTCTCACTCTCTGCCTAGAGAATCTCCATGGATTGAAAGCCAGAATGCACCATCTGCATCTACACTAAATCCATCGACTTCCAAGAGAGACACTACAGAACCTAATGTATTGTCATCCATTCACCAAGAACAAAGAAGACTGTCTGCTGAACAAGAAAGATTGTCAAAAGATCTCCAGCAAATTACCTCTGAACATAAGAAGATAAAAAAGAAGTATTCCAAAATCTCAAAGATGCTTAAAGGAATTTTGAGCAAGTTGGATTGTACCAGTTCAGACACTTCGGACTTAGCATGATCTTTTGCACTTATGATCTATTCTTTATGTCTAATTTTCTTTCTGTGCAGGTTTTTTAGTTTTTCTTTGTTTAGTTCTCAGGTTTTTCTTTGTTTTAAAACTTTTAACTCTCCATCTATTTTGTAATTTTGGCCTGTTTCTGTGACAAAAAGGGGGAGAGAGAGAGAACAAACAATGATAACAATGATCGACTATGGTTGTGAACTAATGGTTGTGAACTTGTGAACTGACTGTGAACTTTGAAACTTTGAACTATTCAAGGTAAGTATGACTTCAACTTTGGTTTTATATTGTTTTGATGCATGCCTCAACTAACTATTTGACTAACTATTTGGGCATGTAATATAACTAACAAGTTGATGTTGACTAACAATTCTATGACATTTGGATTTTTATTGTTTAGAAGATATGTTGATTTTTGATTATGATCTTATTACATATCTGAATTTGTAAATGTCATGGTGAGTATAAACTCTATCTCTGTGTTTGGTTTTGTATGCTAAAATTCTTGAGGTATCTAACAATTTCGTTTGTCAAGAATGCTTCATTTTTGCAGAGAGTACAGATGTCTAAGTCTAGAGTCTGTTTTAGGAGTTTATCTCATGTATTTATCTTTATTTGGATCTCCATTGTAAATTTTTGTTGTATGGTGATAGCAACAAAAATATCTTTTTGAATTTTCTTGAGTGGATTTGTATTTTGTCACGAAACCGCCAAAGAGGGAGATTGTTAAGGAATTTGTGTTGGCGTATTTCGTGAAAATGGTTAAGTCTAGAAGATTGAAGATGAAGAAGTTTGGATCATGTACCTCAATCTCAAGAAAGAAGAATTTAAAAGGATCAGGTACGTTTAACTAAATATTTTTGGTGATCCGAATACTTCTTATAGTGTAGAAACACTTGGTTGAATGTTTGATTGCATAAAAATCAAAAACTGGACATACTACATGTTCAGGATCCGGATCAGGCATCACAGTCCGGACCCCGAACATAGGATAGTTCATGCGCAATTCCAGTCCGGACCGTGGGAATTTCAATCCGGACCCCGAATGTGGAATTTGCTGAAATTGCATGAACAGTCCGGACTGTGGAAATTTCAGTCCGGACCCCGAAGGTATGTTTTTCTGGAAAAAGTCTGTTTCGCTGTGACAGTCCGGACCGCCACAATTCCAGTCCGGACCGTCGTCCTGTAAAATTCCAGAAATGGTTAGTTTTTGATTCTTATCTTCTTCCAATGGTTTCTAACCTATAAATAGACCCTACGATTCATTTTCTAGGGTAAGCCGAATAATCCAAAGTAGATCCATATACGACCGAAATAGAAAAATCCACATATAGAGAAGAAAGGAAATCAATAGATTTAATTCTATGTTTCTTCATCTATATTGATTAATTTGATTCTAGGTTTTCCAAACTCAGATTTTGAGTAGAATCAAATTAATGAATACTTAGATGGTATTTCCGATCTATTTCTAATCTAAGTATTCGGCGGATCATCACCACCCAAAAACAACGATTTTCCCAAAATCGGCGCGTGGACTCGCGTGGCCTTGTGGATTCAAGGTGCTACCGCTCTCGTGGATTCGGAGCGAGGTACGTTCGTGGATTCGAGACGTGCTACTGGGTGAAGACCGTGGATTCGGTCGGACGTCGTGGATTCGACGTTGGACGCCGTGGATTCGGCGTTGGACGCAAATCGTGGATTCGAGGAGCGTTGCGGAGCGAGCGGAGAAGATCTACTAGGAGCGTATGAAAAGGTTGAGTCGTAAGTGTGTACGGTATATCACCTTGTACGTGTTTTAATTCTAGTGGATTTCGCCGTGTTATCGGTCCCGTGGTTTTTTACTCCGGTTTGGAGTTTTTCCACGTAAAAATCTTGCGTGTCATTTTTCATTTCCGCATTGGGTTTTATTGCGCAACGATTTTTGAGTGTTTACTGTTTACACCTATTCACCCCCCCTCTAGGTGTTTTTTCCCCTATTTAGATCCAATTAATACAACCCAACACAACCCCTCACATAATGGCCCAAGTACTCACAGTAATACAGGACCACCGTCAAACCAAACGGCTCCCAACAACACTAGCACTGGTCTAAACACAGCTACTAGACTCCACTCAGTCCCCCTGACACGAGTGTAACAATAAGAGTAACTGACCGGATAAACCCAATCAAATAAACCGGTATAAAACCTAGTACTGCCTGCTATGCTGTCGAACTCAAGAACTCGACTGCAGGAATGCTGACCGACTACTGACCGGTACGGTCGCATCCCAAAATAAGTAACAGACCGGCTCCTGACCGGCACGGTCGCACACACACACTCTGGAGTGGCACTCGAGGGGAGCGACCCACACGAGTAAAATATCTCAGTAACCAGTATCATAATATAGCAGGACTGGATCACGACTCTGATCAAAGTGGGAAAGCTCAACAACTAAAGAAAGCCTCGGTCCTCAATCAGATGCAAAAATACTCAAATAGTGGGAAACTCCGTCCACTAGAGAAATCTGATACCCAATCTGATGCATAAATAAATATCCGGTCAACCACCCAATATCCGCGGTTGCCGCAATACCCTGCCGTCTATAATCAAGTCCTATAACCGACCTCCGGTCAACCGCCCAAAGTCTGCGGTCACCGCAAAACCCTGCCAACCGCAAACCAGCACAACCCGTCCCTGACACCAATGTCCCGGCTACACTACCTCAGACCCCTGCTCGCACCTGAGCAGCACAGACCGTCTGAATAACAAAGAAGGAGAAAAGGATAACATGGTTTCTCCTAAGTCAAGTTCCAATAAGTAGTGTAGCAGTAAAAGGTGGCCTAACTATATGTCCATACAAGCATGCATTTGTTCTCAAGAAGCATATAAGAAAGTAAGCCACATGCCAAAATCACCAATGCCTACATCTGTCCATAATCCTCGATCATAATAACTCCTCAGAGTAAAAATCCGCACATAGCTATATAATCCTGCCCCATCGCATGAACCAGCCACATAAAGGGCTAGGTGCTAACATGGCATGCTACATAATCACATAGGGTAACATTATCCTAGGTAAGCTTACACTAATCACCAACATAGTTGTCCAAATCATGCAAGTCCTCAGTATACCTCATAAATACTATTCTTGTAATTATTTATACAATTATTATTACCAAGCTTACCTACCTCTCAATCACAAAACATGTACCCTAGACATGCATGCATCCTAACATAAAGAATTAGAGAACCGTCCACCGGTTCTGGAAACAAAGCACCCACCTGAAGCGCTTTCCGCAGGCAAAGCTGAAGTTGGTGAAGAGCGTGACCACCTGCTAAATATATCCGCTGAACCCGTATCCTTGGTACATGTCGCGCAAGCCTCGGCTCCAAACAGCATCACGCCAACCATGCAACACCACAACAAACAACATCACGATACAACTATACCCCAACAAACACCAACAACATTGCTGTTTTTCCAAAACAGCACATGCTATTACAACAAACCAGCAGAGGGAAAGGGAACTTTCACCTGTGTACAGTGCTCCAAAAATTCCAGAAAATTCAAGGTTGCGATCCTCGCGACGAGAAGCCCCAAAACGAGTATTTACACGTCCTGTTCCGACACCTGTAGGCCAAGATGCAAATTATACAATGCGGGGCGCCGACAATCCACTACACTGCAAAAACTGTGGGATACAACCCCGAAAAAGCTTAAATCTCACCTGCGAGATGAACTCGAAAAAATCCAAAAAAATAACCGCTGCATTCGTCGCGACGAGCCCTTCGAAACGAGTACCTGCACGTCCCAATCCGAGTTTTGTAGCTCAAGTTACAAATTCCACAAGGTGACCATCTCGAAATTTCCGAGTACAAAAACTATACAACTCTGTCCAGAAAAATGGAATTTTCTTACCTTCAGAAAAATTCAGTAAAATCCATAAAAATTACGAGGACGTTCCTTGCGATGTGTAGATGCAAAACGACTAGAGGCACACCTCCATCCGATGCCTGAGCGCGAAGATAGAAAATCGACAAGCCTCCGCTGTCCGAAACCTCATAGCAGGAAAAGGGGTCACAGAAACACCTCGGAAACAGTGCCGAAAACTCAAAATGAGGAGAATTGAACAACACAGAAAACGAAGCCTTACCTCTCGTGAACGCGCTGCTGTGAAAATGGGCTAAAAATTCCATCGAGGTGATCCGGTGTGCCTCGTGGACTAAAGAGCGACGGTAATAGCCAAAAATCCAAAGTGCGTTGATGTGCGGCGCGTCGCAGATAATGCTGAAGCCGGAGTCTCCAAAAATGCCCAAGATCCAAGGGAGGGTAGAAAATACAGTGTAGAAGGTCTCTTGCAGAAGAGGGAGCTCCAAAAATCCAAAACCCGCACAAAAGGGCCCTCACAACCTATTTATAGGCAGAAATCCAAGCCAGAAAATGTACTTCCTGGTACATTTTCCGGGCGCCCGAAACTTTCGAGCCCCCACAGTGTACCCAAAAGCCTCCCCCGCGGTGCGTCCGAAACGCGCTGGTTGCGCCATGTCACCCACAAAACAGGAAACAGCAGAGTCGCCCAATAGCGATGCGCCACGTGGCGTGCACCATGCCTGCGGGTGTATGGCACGCACCAACCCCACGCTGACACGTGGACCGCACCCACATACGGCCCACGTGCGGTTGCGTGCTCCCCGCGCAGCCGCCTGCCATCCCTGCACGCACGCGCCCCGAGGCCGACCGCAGTCGTTCCGTGAACTAGGTCCACAGCACCAACCAGTCCTGTCATGCCACGTGGCCCGCCGGCCCGTGGACCGCGCGCCTGCCTGCGTGCCCGCACGCCTGCCCGCGCGCCTGCCCGCACCTGCGCGCCTGCCCGCAGTCGCCCGCCGCCTGCTCGAGCACGCGCCGCCGCGTGCCGCCGCTGCCCGCCGCCGCCCGCCGGTGCCGGAACAGTGCCCCCTTGCCTCAAAATTCGTGCGCGGCATCCGAGCTCCGAAAAATACAAGTGAATAGTCCATTTTCATCGTTTTCACGCGCTGAATCCAAATCCGAAGTCCGTTTTGCCCAATTCCACTTCTAAAATTTGTCGAAGGCATCCAGAGGAGTGTTCTTAACCCAAATTTCGCGCTGAGTCCAATTTTAATATTCGTTTCTCACGAAACCACTTCTAAACATCCGACGGGGTCCTCCGATCACTCATGTGATCCATATTAAGCCCGAAGTCCATCACTTGTGTCCAAATTGTGCACAAACACCACCGACACACCACTAAGCCTCGATAAGCTGCCAATCAACCAGTAAACTCATCGTGGGGTTCCGGGTCCTCACAACCAAACTCAGTTTTAGTATGTCGTTTCATCTCCAAAGTGATGGACAGTCGGAGCGGGTGATTCAGGCTTTGGAGGATATGCTTCGAGCTTGTGTACTCGATTTTGGAGGGGGATGGTACCGTTACTTGCCTTTGGTGGAGTTTGCATATAACAACAGTTTTCAGGCTAGCATTCAGATTGCGCCGTATGAGGCTTTATACGGTCGCAAGTGCCACTCGCCTTTGTGTTGGGATGATCTGGAAGAACGGAAGCAAATCGAACCGAACTTGGTGGAGGAAATGGAAGAGAAGATTCGCACGATTAGATAGCGGCTCTTGACCGCGCAAAGTCGGCAAAAGAGCTATGCGAACCGGAGACGGCGTGACTTGGAGTTTCAAGTCGGGGAGCATGTGTTGCTCAAGGTATCTGCGTCCAAGGGCATCCGATGGTTCGGTTTGCGGGGCAAATTAAGCCCATGGTTTGTGGGACCGTTCGAGATTTTGGAGCGGATTGGTCCGGTAGCGTATCGCTTGGCTTTACCACCAAGTCTTGAGAAGGTGCATGACGTGTTTCATGTATCAATGCTTCGAAAGTATCTACCCGACCCATCACATGTGATTAGTGCTATATCGGTGTCGTTACAAGAGGATTTGAGTTTTGAGGAAACACCGATACGAATTTTAGCACGGGAGTAAGAAGAAGTTGAGGAAACGATCGATTCCGTATGTGAAGGTCCAATGGAGTAACCACGAGGAACGTGAAGCCACTTGGGAACTTGAGTCAAAGATAAGGGAGCATTATCCGGACCTATTGTGATGGATACGAGCTAAGTTTCGAGGACGAAACTTCTTTTGAGGGAGGAGTGATGTAGTGTCTACGGTTTTTCCTTTTTCATCACTTCCGGTGTGAGTGAAATTTTGCTTACTTTTCGCTTATATCGATTTTACCGATTTTGGTTTTCATATTGTAGAGCATGTTAAACGGAGAACGGCGATGCAATCGACTTAAAAATCCGATAAACGGATCTCCCGGTACAATTTTTCGAAGGTAATGGGTTAAAAAGGTTTTTAAACATCCATTAATAGTGTATAGTGCTTTAAAGTCCGTGCCGATGCATGAAGAATGTTTCGGTAAATTTGGCATGCAAATCGAGGAAGAAATGATTATAGGAGATAAAATTGGTTAAAGTGGTTACAATTTCTCTTAAGGGATTCGGGGATCGGTTTTACTTTACATGCTAAAGAAAAAAAAAAGAAAAATCTTGTTTTCCATTTTTGAAAAAGAGCGATTCGTCTTCTTCCTCGAGGTGCACGCCGGAGATCGAAATTGGAACCGCCGTCATCATCGGAGATCGGAGTTGGAGCACCATCACCGTCGGAGACCGGAGGTCGGAGAGCGGGTCCAGGCATCACATCGTCTTCTCCGTCGTTGAAAGGTTGGTTCTTGACTTTTCGTTAACATCGTTTCGGTATTCGTGTGGTTTTCTGTACTTTCGTTTGGGTTTCTTGGGATTTCCGTCGGAATGAGGAGTTGAGGCGAAATTGTTGCCGCCGCCGTCGGATAAGACGGGAGGCCGCCGCCGCCGTTGAAGTTGTCGGGAGGTCGTCGTCGCCGCCGCCTTCATAGACGGGAGGCCGCCGCCGCCGATATCACAAGTCTAGTCGTGGCTATGACGAGCCGCGCAACGCCGCATGGAGCACGCCGCATGGAGCACGCCGCACTGGGCGCCGCCCGTGCGGAGCGCCACCCGTGCGGAGCACCACCGGCGCGGGGCACTGCCTGCGCAGCCCTTCCCTCCCGCACGGTGCTTTCGGGGCACCCGGGCCGTGTTGCAAATAGGCCGCGCGCACCCGGGTGTGCCGCTGCTCGCCGTTTGAGCCCGTGTGTGCCGCCGCTACCCTGCATGCCACGTCGCCACCGAGTTTGCTCCGTTGAGCTTGTTTATCACCATTTTCACCATCAGAACCCTGGTTTGACCCACGAATCACGATTTTGCTGTCCGAATGTGTTTTTAGTAACGATTTTTAGTGTACTTTATCGTCAGGAGGTGTTGTTACTCTTTTGTCTTCGCAGGTACCGCTGACACAACGGTAGGAGCTCGGACTCTCCTTTTTGAAACCGAGAGGTCTGCCGTTTTCATCCGGACAGAATCGCGAAGGTTTTGAAGGATTTTTAGGTTCTGATTTCATCGACGGTCGAGATGGGTAACCGTACCAAGGTAGGGGACGTTGTTGAACGGTGGTGTTCAACCCTCCTCTTCCATTTGCTGTTTTTTTTTATATTATTATTTTAAATTAAAGAAAGGATATAGTCATGGTTATTGTGACGGAATGATATATTCGTAAAGGATATAGACGGATCTTTTGGCTTATCAGTTCAGTTACCGCGACATGTTACACGAATATGGGATCGTGTGGCTCATGGCGCTGTCATGTACACCAGCGATTTTGCCACCGCAACGGTGTACTTTTTCGAAGAAGTAGTTTGTAGGACCCGTGATTCCTACGCGGTCAGAGCGTAAGGTGATCCCGGTTAGAGCGGAATCGTGGTCAAAGCAATGTTGGCTTTTGGGCTCCAAGGTTATGAGCAGGTTTGAGGTATTTCCGGATTTCGTGGTGGGAATCAGGTAAAGCAGTATGGATGATTTGGAGTTCCGATTTCCGGTTTGATGGCCTGTTTACTTTATTGTACCTATCATTTGCATATGATACTTGTTTTATCCGTTTTCCTTTCTATAGTTTTTGTCATTGACTCCCACCATGTGACAGGTTCGGACGGGGACGGGGGAGACTCGATTTTTGTCATCCCGGTGACATTTTACTCCTCTCTTTATGGTCGTTACATTCGATTGATATACTTGCATGAGATATGGATGTGATGTGATGTGACACCTTTGTGATTTGGATATTTGGACACGTGGACACTTTAGACAGATTGTGATCTTTTGGATTTCGTTTATTCTTGTTGGTGGATGCATGTGGAATTTGGAGGTTTTCAAAGTGATAAAACGTTTGCGAAATCTGTTTTCAAAACTGAGTGTCAGGTGTGCACGATTTTAAAACTTTGTGATTTTATCCTTTCAACTTGGAGGTTGCTGAGTGGGCGATATTCTCATGTATGATTTAAAGGATTACTTATCTCTCTATTTAGCACTCTGTGTATGAAAACTGGTTGTGGATGATATATATATTTTGTGCGACGCCGAGCATATATAGGAAAAACTCTGTCTGTTTGTTTAAAGAGATATTGTATATGTGGCGGGTCTGGGCACATGGCGGGATGAAAGACTTTCAAAAAAAAAATTAGGGCCGTTTTTCGCTTTTAAACCACTCCCGGGGCGTAACTAATTCCCTTCGAGTAAACTCATTTTTATTGTTATAAATAGGGAAACTAGCCAACAGCCAAGGGACATATATGACTGCTCAGCGCTGATCAGGCAGCGAAATATGGCGCGGCAAATCCTAATGTGCATGGCACGTGGCCCCTGCCCACACTCCTCATAAATACCGCCGCCGCATCAGTCCTATCCCATCAGGCTGTTCCACCACCTATCGGATCCGTTGACTTTAGGAATTGATTTCGCTCGGCTAGGAGCCGAAATGACGCTATGGCCTCATCTGGAGCGCTCAGCTCAAACAAGGCGGATTCGGCTCCTCACAACTTGTGGTTTTTTTTCCGATTTCATCCTTGCGGATAAAAATAAAATTCATAACTGAATTCCAATTTATTAAATTTTTTTTTTTTATTCGTATTCAAAATTATATTTATTAACTATAGAATGTTAATAGTAATGCTATCTGTACATTTATTTTTAGGTGTACATCTTACAGTACATCCATTCAAGGGTGGAGTGTAGCCCACTGGTCATGTTAAAGTGACCAGTAAAAAAATGACCAGTGAACTACACCGCACCCTTGAATGAATGAGATATAAGATGTAAATCTTATTTGAGGTGTACAAATAAAAAAAAAAAAAAAAAAAAAAAAAAACATTTTCATAGAATAAATTCATTTCATTCTGATTCCAATTTGTACCCATTCACGTGGCTGATTTCTCTGCTGTCCAACACATTAACGCCTATTTATTCCCCCGCAACCACACCAAAATACCCACACAAACCCACCCCTCTCTCTCTCTCTCTCTCTCTCTCTCTCTCTCTTTCTTTTTCTTGGTCTCTCAACCATGAAAACCTCAATGCACTCCTCTCCTTGGGCGGTGCTGCTACTTCTCGCTCTTATTACCGCAGTTTACGCTGTGCACGAACCCAAGCTGGGGGGCCTGACGAAGATAAAGCACGTGGAGTCGAACAAGGAGGTTCAGGAGCTTGGGCGGTTCTCCGTGGGGGAGTACAACAACCGCCTGCGCGGCAGCGAGGCGAAGCCGCTGGCGTTCGTGAAGGTGGTGGAGGCGCAGCAGCAGGTCGTCGAGGGCATGCAGTATTACCTCAAGATCGCCGTCACCGCCGCCGACGGCTCCCAGAAGATGTACGACGCCGTCGTCTGGGACAGGGCCTGGCTCAAATCTCGGCAGCTCATGTCCTTCACTCCCTCTACTAAGTAAAAATAACAATAATTAGTATTATTATTATTATTATTATTATTATTATGTTTGCTTAATCTGTATGGTGTGTGTTTCTACTATGCGAGTTTGACGTGTAAGAAAATTAATAATAATAATAATAATAATTTATATGGTGTGTCTCTCGTGAAATAACAGTGTTTTTATTTAAAATGTCTTTGATTTAAAGAGTAATAAAAAGAAAATGTGAAATTAACGGTGGATATAACCTAATCTAAAGAAACAACTGGAAATCAAAGATTTTTCCCAGAAAAATCAAATTCAACTTTGGGCTAGAACAAAATGTAGAAGAGTCCCTCCGTGTAATCTCGAGAGATCAAGAAGTTTCCGGGGAATCCCATCGATTTCCCCAATCAGCGCTCGACAATTTTGCGGAAAAACTGCACCGATTGCTGTTTCCAAGACACGCTAACAACAGCTTATTTATTTGTTTATAAGTAATTTTTAAGTTAGAAATCCATTTTTTTTCTAGAAAGTCAATGGTCTTAAAACTATAATAATAATTTTTTTATTATTATTTTACTAAAAAGTTTTATGCTAGCATAAGGATAAAGCAAAAAAAATTGTTACAGCTAATTTTTATTATTATTTTTATTTATTGTCATAATTAGCTTTGGCTCCATCAAAAATAAAATAAATTATGATTTTTTAAAAAAGTTGAGCTATGCAAGAAATTAATTTCTGACCAATCAAATAATGAAAGTGGGTGTCGAAACTAACTTCACTTCGGTTAGTGCCGAAATGCATCGCTGACCGTTGATCTGGTCCGGTTCGTGATCAGCTTCTGAATTACCTCTCTGATGTGATTGAGACATGTGCCAAACAATTAGACCAAGAAGGAATCTGCTCGACTGAATTCTTCTTAATCGAATTTTTAATAAAGTTTGGTCCGGAGGTGTCACGCCCCGAGTCCGCCAATTTGTACGGTTCGGGCACGCCAACAGACCCGCCAATCGGGTACGACCTTTCGCTACCCGATTGGAACGGTAACATCCAAGATAACACAACCAGTGTATGCGAAAGCTCAATATCAGAGTACTAAAAATCACTACAAATTTAAACTTTCATTAATAAACAAACAGTTTAAGCGGTAATGAAAGCATACCAGAGTGAACCATAAACTAGAATTTATTACATCTTACATTCTTGAACTTGCAAATAAAATTATTACAATTCTTTTTACATAAATTCCTCACCATACAAGGTTCACTCAAGAAATATAAAAATGGTACCTCTGCTAGACCCTCTAGGTCTCTATGCTGCTGGGCTCTTGCCCCTGTCGTACGCCTCGCCGTCTGCGTCTGAACCGTCACGATCGCTGCATCCAAACCCAACCTGTGGGGGGAGTCACCCAAGGGGTGTGAGAACTACGAGCGAGTTCCCAGTGGGTTCAACCACCGAGAGAAAGTGTCCTACACCACTTGGTCCAATGGAAGCAATAATAATAGTGCTAGGAAACTAAAATCCTCAATATCAAATGCAGCTATGCAATATAACATATCACTACACTATCTGTGTATAACCATCTACCCAGCACTACTCTGTCTAGCCACACTAGGCTGCTAAGCACCAACTCGGCCACTATGCCGCTGTATACTGGGTTCAACTAACCCGGCCACCCTGGCCACTCTATTTTTCTTTATTCTTTAGATTCTGGTGCTTTAGTTCAAGTTAACCCTTGGAAATTCTTATCCAACGGGCCCGAGCCCGGTAGTCTTGCTACCATAAGATAAGATTTCTAAGGTTGCCGATAACACTCGCAAGTGTTACCCCGTCCTGCCGGGGGGACTTGTCATACGGGACACTGCCCGATAGGGTCACTGCCCAACTCTGACAAGAGTACTCTATCTACCAGTCATACGGGTCGCTGCCCGGGAGAGGGACCCTGTCCAACTCCTGACCGTTGTACGTTCACCCCCGGAGGTACGCCCGTTTTATCTTTAATTTTCTTTCTTTTCTTTTCTTTTTCTTTCTCTTTTTATTTTAGTTCTTAGCCTCTTTGCTTTTGAACACTTGCTTTCCTTTCTTATTCGAGCTTATAGCTCCCATTTTACCACTGGCAATTTATTTTCTCTTTTCTTTGAGCATTTAGCTCCTTGCTTTCACTTTTAGCCCTTTGAAAGTACCTCGTCCGACGGGTCACTGCCCAGGGAGTCCTGCTCCACTTGACGAGTCTCAAATTCGAAGGCGCCCTTTACATTTTCTTTATACTTTTAGCCACTTTTAGTTTGCTTTTAAATCTTTGCCTTTTTGCAACAATTATTCCTCTTATCCTAGGTCTTGCCATAAGGATAACTAGAGAGTCTCCTGGACTCTTAGACATTTCTCTTTTATTTCTTTAACTCAAATTGAAGTTAAAGTTATTATCCATTTGCCCAGACACCCTATGACTTTTTAGGATTATATTTGATTAACTCTTTAACCTTGGGAACTTGTCCCACTTTCCTGGTTCCTCATTAAATCCTAGAGTTAACTTAACTCTATTTTTCTGTCTGTGAGTTTAAACCCTTCTAGCTCAACTTAGGTTCCCTTTTACCTAAGTTTCATGTCATATACATCCTAGAGTTCTCTGACTCTATGTTGATCACTCTATCCAGTGTCCTTAGGTTATCACCTAAGACAATGCCACATTCTATCAATGTCCTTAGGTTATCTCCTAAGACAATGCCACTCGTTAAATCCTAGGATAACTCCTAAGTTTGATGTCACTCGTCAAACCCTGAATCTATGTTTTCTCCTAGTCTTACTACCAACATGTCCTTTTCCTTAATGCCACATGATTCCTAGGGTTATACCCTAACATGATCACACTCATAATCAACAAATCTTTCTCATACATGCAATTATTTCGTTTCATTCATCAAATAGTAATTACTTCTACGCATGCATATTCATCAAGTATCTTTGGCAACCAACAGTTGCAGCTTATCTCTGTGTCAATTTGCACACACACATCTATTCCTCTATCTCTGGCAACCAACAGTTGCCCTTATTCCATCTGAATCCACCTACGCAAGCAATCATAATCATGATCAACCTAACGCCTCTAACAGGCTACTATCATGCTTCGAATCGAAAAGCAAAGGAGCAAGGGGAGAGGTCACCCAATTTCGGCAGAATTCCCCACCTTGTAGTGTACCCAATTGCTTGTAGACACTTGCAATTGGTCTCCGCACGATTCCACTTGTCTCCTCGAGCTTGCACGCAAAACGATGCACTTCTCTCGAGTCTGCACGCAAAACGGTGCACGTCCACCAAACCTGCACGCAAAACGATGCACGTCACTAACAACCCACACGCAAAACGGTGTGCGTCATTTTAGTCTGCACGCAAAACGGTGCGCGTTAAATCAACCGACACGCAAAACGGTGCACGTACCTCGAATCTGCACGCAAAACGGTGCACGTTTTTTCCAACCCTGCACGAGAAACGATGCATAATATTAGGATCGGCACGCAAAATGGTGCGCGACAACACGGTCGGCACGTAAAACGGTGCACGTACCTCAAATCTGCACGCAAAACGGTGCGCGATAAAATGATCTACACGCAAAACGGTACAAGTTTAACTGTAAGGTTGCACGCAAAACGGTACATATTTTTCTATCCCTGCACGAAAAATGATGTATAATATTATAAACTGCACACAAAACTGTGCGCGATAATATAAGTTGCACGCGAAACGGAGCACATACCTCGATTTGGCACGCAAAACGGTGCACTTTTCTTTTTCAACGTTGCACGCAAAACGGTGCACGTTTTCTGAGTTTGCGCCCAAAACTGTGCATTTTTGCCGAATCCGCACGCAAAATGGTGCATTTTTCTACAACTTGCACGCAAAACGAGATGCGCCAAAAATACCCGCGATAGTCCGTGCAGCAACGGTACAGTAGAACTCGGTCCCAACACGCAAAACGGCACGGGTCAAATTTAATGTCCAAAAAGGAACCCTACAATTTGTGCCTAAAAATACCGAAAAATAACGTTACCTCGTAAGCCGCGCCGCCCACGAGATCCACAGCGCGACGCACCCCACGAAATCCCCCCTTTTTTTTTCTCTTTTCTTCTCTCTCTATCTCTCTCTCGTTCGTGCTCGGGTAGAAAAGAAATGGAAGAAGGAGGGGAGAGTCTGCGGGGAGAAGGAAGAAGAAGAAGAGAAAAAGGAAGGAAAAGGGAAGGGAGGGGGCTTGTAGACCGGGTCTACGGGGCCCCCAATGGGGAGCCGCCGTGTGGCGGTCCACCACACAAGAGTGTGTGCACCCGGTCCACGTGCAAAAGTGGCACACTTCCCGCGCAGGAAGGCGCAGCGCCAGCTGCGTGCCTTGCGCAGCAAGGCACACCTCGAGCCGCGTGCCGTCGCCGTTTCGGAAATCCGTTTTCGTCCCGTTTCCTATCCATTCGTCGTCCGTTTCCGTCCAAATTTGACAGGCGACTTCGTTTCAGCTTAATTTACCACAAAAAATTTTAAATTTTCAGTTTGGGCCATTTCTGGGCCACCAAAAGCCTCGCTGTATCTAGAATCATTGGCGGACCCCGTTCTCACAATCCGGGTATCCTATCAACCCGAAATTGTTACTGTGACCTTAAAACATAATTACGAAGCTCCCCAAATTTTCTCAGAATTTTTCGACACTGTTGGCGGAGCCCGTTTTCACTATCGGGTATCCGATCAACGCGAAACTTTTTCTGTTGTCTTAAAACATATTTACGGGGCTCCCGTAATTTTTTCGGAATTTTCCGACACTGTGAATTTTCCACTAAAAATCTGGGCCCCCTTTATCGAATAAAATTCTAGAACTCTCCATTTTAACCCGAATTGGGCCCAACTCGCGTCCAAATGTTCCTTACTTCCCCAACTTTCATAACACTAGTATTTCATACCACCTTTATTTATATTTATTTATGTGCCGAAAATTCGGTATATTACAGGAGGAGCCGAACTAAAATAAATGGGTATTTATCAACACGGTTGAAACAGCCGATTCGCTTTGTATTGCTCGAAAAAGGATTACAAGGAAACGATTATAAGTAAGACTACTCCTAGGAAAGCGATAAGGAAAACTGTAGATGCTGATATAAAAATCTATCTAGAAAAGTTGTAAATGTAGGTATTGAATAGCAGGGGTGGTCACTGGCTTACGAGATTGCAGGATCCTCTTTTTTGATGGTTCGTTTATTTATACTTGTTCGAACTTGTTCGAATCATCACATATTCCCAACTACTTCCTTCTGAGTTGATTCTTCTCGGTTGGAGAGTAGTTCTTTTCTGTCTACGTTCATCCCCAGAATTAGCGTGCCGAGGCATGATCCTCGGCGCTCATTCTTGCAAGGCGCTGCTTGTCAATCTCGCGTTATTTGTGTGATCCACGTCCGAAATCTCGTGCCTACCTTTTTTAGGATCTTTCCTTTCGTATTTGCATATGCTCCTTTTCGGCTCGAGCAGCCGATTTCCGATCCGAAATCTCGTCTCTTATAATCGTTCAGCTAAGTCAACCAATGATTTATAACCAACCGGAGTCGGCCTTGGTCAAGGCGTGAGCACCTTTCGTCGACTTCTCCTTCTATCGGTTGATATCTTCAGCCAATGGTTTGCGCCACGTGTTGTCTTCTGACTTGATCACAGCGCATTCCACGTAGCAACAATTTTGACCTCAACAATGCCCCTCGGCAATCGTCTGATGTGTCGTTCAGGTGATTGTCGAAATTCAATTAATGACCGATGTGAGTCACGAGATCTCCGATCATTATTTTTGTACTTTGTCATCATACGACCTTTTTGTTTTATTCGTTCTCTGATTGAGAGATTTGATTTCAACGGCCAATCTTCTCCTCTATTTTGATCTGGCTGTCGTCGATAGTACTCCAGCCATTTCCTCATTAAGGTTGTCTTTTTTATTTTCGCGGCCATTCGTCGCGCGTGCCGATCTAACATCACCGATTTATCCAACGGCTCGCATCCGCCAGCAGATCGTTTCACCATAAATGCCGCCGCTTTTCGAGGGACGGATGTTACTGTTTCATTCCCTCACTTTTGCCTTTTCATCTTGCGGCGTGCGTCGCTCTCCAACGCATGATTTTCTTTTCACGTCGAAGTCCTTGTCTACTTTCTCTTCTTCTTGCGCTACATGGCTTCCCGCATGGCTCCTTTGCCGTCCAATCCCGACGTCGACTTTCGGCTACTTCGTCCGTCGGAGGAGAATCCGTTGTATTTCTTTCATGGTCCTTCCTTCATCGAGAACCCTTCTGAGGGAACCTTTTCGTTCGCAACCGACGGCATCCCGTTGCTAGAGGACAAGATTTTCCTCGGTACCTGAGTTTCTAGCAACGCCTTCGAGAAGAGCCTCTGTATCTGGCCCACTGTTTCCGAGTCTTGCGTGCGGTGGCTCGATCGAGTCCAGACCATTTATGGGGATTCGTGGAAGGAGGTCGACATTTTTTATGCCATCCAACTCTCCCGCAATAGTAACTAGGCCGATATGCTTCTCTTGGCATCGGCTTTATTTTTTTGGTCGCCGCGTTCCAGTGCCTTCTTCTTTTGTTCGGGACCATTTACCCCGACGTTGATAGACGTGGCCGCCATCACCGGCCTTCGCCCACATGGCATCATTTTCTGCTCGGCCTTTACAGTCGAGAGCATGGACGAGTTCGCCCCTGGCTTTGGATCCGAAGACAGATCTCGCGTACGGAAAATTCGTGAAGATCTTCACTGGCCACGGGGCAAAGTCGATCTCCAAGGAAGAGCACACTGACTTCCTTTGGCATTGGCTATGTTATAGCCTCTTCTACATTCGGTCCCAGAAAATGAACTGGACTTTCTACCGATCGCCGTGGTGCTTGTTAACGGCCAGAAGATCGCCCTCGGTCCGTATTTCCTTGCCTTCCTGTACCGAGAGATCTTCGAGGTGATCAAACCGATCACAACAAGGGAGGATAAAATAGTGATCGGCTCAGGGTGCGGCGTTATGTGGTTCCTGCAACTATGCCTTCAGTTCTACTTCCCTTCGCTATGTTGTGCCGCATTTTCTCCTGACTGATCCTTCGGCTGTCCGAAGCCATTCTCCTTGACGGGTTACTTTCGGGTGTTCTATATCGAGGAGGAACGATCGACGGGTTGTTGGGCGCCCTTTGGCTCGAGGAAGAACGACCCCTCTTGGTTCCGGGAGAGGTTTGAGTATATCCGCAACCAAGCGGAGTCGGCGGAGCTTGCCGAGCATTTAGTCGTGTGGTACTCGTTCCCCGCCCCGCAAGACCTTCACATCGGCCTCAAGGGCTGATCGAAGTTGGTGCCAAGCACCGAGGTTTATTCGCCTCACTTTGCAACCCGCCAGTTCGGGTTGGTTCAGGCGCTCCCGGCTATGGCTTCCTATTTCACCGATAACTCCCACCGCGTCTAGCACCCGATAAAGGGAGTGGTTGAGGTGGATTGGATTACGGCTGCGGGGAAGCGCTTGAAACGACACTTCATCCCCGTATTGTTCAAATTTGTTGCCGACGGCTCTTCTGATGAGCTTTACCGGCGGTCATGGGGTGACGCCTGTAGCGTCTGGTTGAGGTGGATTGGATTACGACTGCGGGGAAGCGCTTGAAACGACACTTCATCCCCGTATTGTTCGAATCGGTTGCCGACGGGTCTTCTGATGAGCTTTACCAGCAGTCATGGGGTGACGCCTGTAGCGTCTTGTTTGGCGTCGCTCTTACTGAGATTGTTAGCCGATTTGACTTCGACATCTACCTACTATCCAAGTTCGAAGGTATGGTCTTGTTTC
Organism: Tillandsia fasciculata; assembly: GCA_029168755.2. NCBI lineage: Eukaryota > Viridiplantae > Streptophyta > Magnoliopsida > Poales > Bromeliaceae > Tillandsia > Tillandsia fasciculata. Next base: position 7,608,039 of record CM054946.1, on the reverse strand, counting down.
TCCTTTAAATCTTTTTAGTTCTCGGTATTTTCTTATCAGATTTCTCTTTCCTCTAGCCGGTCCCTTGACTTCGGCTTTCGGACCAATCTTTAAGGAGGGCGTGACTCTTCTTCAGACTTTGCTGGTACGTCTTCTCTATTCTTTCCTTACTCAGAGTTTCTTTTGCTTCAATCTTATTTGACTTGGTCTTGGTTTCAGCCGCCTCGTTAAGCCGAGCAATCAGCTCACGACTCCTTGCCAATTAGGCGCGCCTCTCGGAATCCTTCGACTGCCTCTCGTCCCAACAAGGAGTAGCCGAGTGTCGAGAGAGGAGTTCAACTGAGTCAAGGGACCTCAACTGATGCGGAGCTAATGGTGGTTCAAGCGGCTGCCTCGTCTAAGGAAGAGACATTGCCTCCCGAGAAGTCCTTTCATGTATTTGTTTCGCTCTTTCCTTTCTTTTCAGATGTCGTTCATCGACTTATATTCCTCTTTCTTTTTCATAGTTACGCCATCGCCCGGCCAAGCGTTCTGCTCACGAACCAGCGCCAGCTCCTTGGCCATCGAAGCTTCGCCGCGACGGCGTTTTGACTTCGACAGCCAATGTTCCTGTTGTCCCGCCGGAGCTCGATGCCCCAGTCGAAGTATCGACGGAGGCTACCCCTCGGCCATTAGTTTCTATCGAAACTATTTCGGCCGAGTAGTTGTCTCGGCCTTCCCTATGGGAGATGGTTGCTCGGCATGAGGCCTTGTTAGCCGAGCGAATGATCACCAAGAAAGAAGTGTCGGCCACTGAGGGAGAGCAAGAGTCGGGCGCCTCATCCCCTCGAGTCATAGAAACAGCTCGCAAGGAGCACAAGCGGAAGAGAACTGCAGGCTAAGTAGTGAGGGAAAGTCCGGCAGAACAAGTAGAGGAGGAAAAGAAGAAGAAGGGAGAAGATGAGGGGAAGAACAAATAGGAAGATGAAGAGAGAAAGTGAAGGGAAGAAGAAGACACCAAGAAAAAACAGGAAGAAGAAAAGAATAAAGAAAACGAGGGAGACGAGGCTACTGAAGAAAAGTAAGAAGAAGACGATGATGAGGGGGACGAAGAGTACGAAGAAGAGGCTGGAAGTGAGGAAGAGAAGGCCGAGAGCGAGGGAGTCAAGGAGGAGCCGCGAGCGGGTGCAGCTATGTCAGATGCCGAGATTGTCGCCGAGCTTTCGGCTGTAGATTTTTCTGCCGATCTTTCAACCATCCTAGCTTTCCCCGCTGCTTTTCAAGGGAAAGCGCCGTAGCTTTCACTGTCGGAGCTTAGAGACCGAGTTTAGAAAATCTTGGCCATGACAAAGTAAATAACGAATAAAAGGGTTTTCGATATTAAAAACTCGAGTCAAATAAATTTGACATATGACAGATAGTGGGCTTTGACGAGCAATTCCATGACCTCCGTCTAGTCGGGATTTCCTGATAGAAGGATTGTATCACATATTAATTGCATCTAAAAGTTCAGTATTTCATTCTACTGAAATGTCAGTACATGCTGCTAGGCGTCCCTGGTGAATTGTGGGATTCACGAGAATTATTTGAATGATCGATGATTTTTATTGGGCTAAGTTATAATTATTTTAATTCACTGAAAAGAGTTTCAGCGATATTATTGATGGTGATCACAATATATCTCACTACCAGATAAAATAGAACCTGTGGGGTCACACACATAAGAGATTATGACTGATCGGATAGCTGGATCGCGATTTTTGAATCGCCTGAGAACTTAATTGTCAATCGGTTGATACTTGAACTAATTTGTAATTGTTATAAATTAAGAATATTAAAGTGCAAATATTGTAAAAGATGACTTACTAATAGTTAGTGAGTTGTGAGAGGACTTAAGTGCAAATATTACATTATTGATTTGATTTAATTAAATTAGGATTGAATTCAAGTCGAATTAAATTAGTATTTAATCAATTGAACCGATTAGGGATAAAATAAATTTAAATTTAATTTTAAGTTTATTTTAATAATTATAAAATAGATTATATCCCTTTTTATATGTATGACAGTTTTAAAAAGATTCTAGTCGTTATTTTTTTTTTTTCCTTTTTTTTTTCAAAACTTAAATTTAATTTTAAGTTTATTTTAATAATTATAAAATAGATTATATCCCTTTTTATATGTATGACAGTTTTAAAAAGATTCTAGTCGTTATTTTTTTTTTCCTTTTTTTTTTTCTAAACTTAAATTTAATTTTAAATTTATTTAGGTGAGGTAGGAAAGAGGAGTGTGATGATGATGTATAGGCAATGAAGAATGTGGAGGGAGAGAAAGAAGAAGAAACGGCGAGGACGAAGAAGATAAAGAAATTAAAGCGGAGAAAGAAAAAAAAAAAAAGCCAAGGAAAAGGAAAAGGAAAAGGAAAAGGAAAAAGAAGAAGGTGAAGAAAAATGAACTAATTGCAAAATTCAAAAAAATAACATATTATTGTAAAAACATAAAAACAGTAGATTTTTCCATGCAAAATGGCATTGTGAGATAAAAATCACAAAACGGGATCTAAAAAATTTCTCTTCTCAATAAAATGTGTATCACATAGGCTAGATTAGTGAAAATCAAGCAAACAATTAATGTAAAGATAAAGCAAATTGATTCGGCTTAGATAAAATGCTTTTTTTTTTTTTTTCGTTTGATTGAAGCAAGTTGCTGTGGCGAATTTGAGATCAATTTTGAGTGGCGAATTTGAGATCAATTTTGAGTGGAGAATTTTTGGGTTCGGTTAGTGAAAGTAAGAATAATGCCAAAGTAGGCTTTGGGTACAAATATCACTTCTTTTTAGGTGACTTTATTGTAAATGGATTCACAGTCACTTATAGTTAAAGACTATAAGTTAGTCCAAAACTGTATTAGTTAATTGGTGAATAATAATTCATATTGAAATTTAAATTAAAAATGTATTTTATATAATATTTTTTAAAAAATTTAGAATTAAACGTGAATTTGTGAATTAAAATTTAATTAAATTATAGAAAAATTTTCTGTAGAATTTTGTATTTTTAATTTTTTTCTAATTTTTTAAAACTTATACTCAGCTCCCTTCTAATTACCTCTTTTTAATTATGAAATTATGTTGATACTTTTGATGAGCAAGTCCCAGCTCTAATGAGAGCAATGATGATGCTGCAACATATTAAATATGGTCACAAAATTACAGAATTACTTACGGAACGATAACGGTCAGAAATAAATACATAATTTCGTAATTAGAAGAAGACAAAATATAAATTTTTTTAAAAAATAAAAAAAATAAAAAAAATAAAATTTTATAAAAATTTTTCTGTAATTTAACTTTAAAATTTTTATTCGCTAATGGGCCAAAAAAACACCGTCGCTTTTGGATAAATACAAAAAAAAAAAAATTGCCCACAACTATCAACCCCACGGCCGCCCACTCGTCGCGTGCGCTGCTGGCCATCGGAGCCCCACCCCAATCCGCACGCCACTCGACATATGAAACCCCCTTCGGCACATATGAAACCCCCTTCGGCCTGCTCGTTGCTCGCCGTCAGCGCTCAGCATCGGAACTCCTTTTATTTATAACAAATTTTATATATATATATATATATAATATATATATATATATATATATATATATATATATATAGCCCGGCTGGAATGCTATCGACAGTACTAAATAATTAGTACTATCAAATTTTCAGCCCTTGAATGAAAGAACGTGCGGTTGGAATTATAATGTTTCTCTGAAATTTTTATTATTCAACGAACCACCCACTAAATTCTAGGGAACCACTATCATTCTAACCGTAAATATCTTAATTCAAAAACTAAAAAATTAATAGCATAATGACTGATGCTATCAATAGTATTCCAACATCTCTCTCTCTCCCTCTCTCTCTCTCTCTCTCTCTATATATATATATATAAAATTAATAGTTGTTGTGTTTTTTACACAAAATATATTTCTTCCTAATTAATTTGCTTATTATTGTGAGAACCAATGGAGAGTGATTTAGGTGATGTTTAATTAATTTATTTTATTTTATATCTCTTTATTTTTATATTTTTAAAATTTATAACTATTTATGCTAATAACATAAATCTAGAGAAAAAAATTTAACTTACTAGTCAAATTTTTTATCCAGAATTTTTAATTAGTGAATGTATAATTTTCGTATAAATCGCATATCCGAATAATTAACAAATTTATTTTTTAATCTAATTTTTCAACGAATTTAAAAATTAGGATACAAATTTTATCCGTATTATATTTGTACCGAATTTTTGCCAATCCGATTTAACTAACTGTAGTCCAAAACATCCAATATCTCTTATCCAATTTGAATCCTATCCAGAGAACATAAAAAAATGAAAAGTATACAAGTAAACTAAAATATTACCCAATAAAATTTCTGGTATGGATTCATATACTTTATATTTATATTCGACTCGAACCCGATCCGAATCCGATCTTTTAATAAATAAAGATCCGGAATAGTTTTCAAATTTAGATCTGAATTCGGACCAAGTAAAATATCCGATAGTAATATTTAGTGGAGTATGATAGTTTTTTTATAACTCTTATGTTCACGAAAAATAATATCTTTATTATATTGAAATATTTTATTTTTTTTTATTTGAACAAATTTTATTAGATTTAGTACAACTCATTGGAATACGAATTTTATATAGTAAGACAATTATGATTTGTTTGATTTGTTCATAAATTATTTAATAAAATTTATAAAAATTATATACATATGAAAATCCGTATTGATCTAAATTCCATCCTTGTCCGGTTTTAAACGGATAATATATAGATAATTACTACTAAAACCTATTTAAATAGATCCAATGATAATATTAATAATCAGACCTGAAGTTAAATAAATAAGATAAACTTTTTTTTTTTTTTTCTCGCATCTATTTTTTTTTTTTTTAATACGGATACAAAATATCAACTACTTAAACTTAATTAGTTTACAGACACCTTTACTTTTAATAACCCAGGAAACATCAACCATTAATATATAAAAGTTAGAGTTAATTTTATACAGCTCCCTCTAAACATATCGAAAAACAGATATATTTCTATAAAATTTAACTTTCTAAGTTGTTCATATATATTCCTGTGATTTAATATAGTTTATTATTTATTTTTTTAACAGAATATGTGATGACCCGGATCTCCGCAGAGCTGCTACAGTGCTTTGGGGTGGCTGTTGGAGGCCTACATGGTGTGTTGGAGGTGTTTGGGGCATAATTGGGCACAAGAGTTGGACTTCGGGCCCAAATGGATCATGTGAGTGATCGGAGGACCCCGTGGAGGGTTTAGAAGTAGTTTCGCGCGAATCGGATATTTAAATTGGGCTCCGCACGAAGTTTGGACTAAGAACGCATTTCCGGGTGCCTTCGACAATTTTTAGAGTTGGAATTTGGCGAAACGGACGTCAAATTCGGATTCAGCGCGCGAAAACGGTCAAAATGGACTACCCACTTGATGTTTTTGAGCTCGGGGTACTGTTCACGCCGGAACAGTGATTCCGGCGATCGCCGGCGGCGGCGGGCAGCGGCGGAGAGCGGCGGCGCGGCCTCGGGCAGGCGGCAGCGCGGCGGCGGGCAGCGCGCAGCGCGCGGGCAGGGGCGCGGGCAGGCGCGCGGTCCACGCGCCGGCGTGCACCAGAGCGGGGTGCCACGTGGCGGCTTCCCATTGGATGGTTTACAGGTCGCGGTCCACGGAGCATTGCGGGGTGTACGGTGGACCGGAGGTGGACACGTGGCATCTTTCTATGGGTCCGGTGTTTGGGAGTGTTGTGCACCGGGTGCAGCGAAGTATGGCTTTGACACGTGGCGTGCGAGGATTGGACGCGTCACTGTGCGCGTACGGACGGCAGCGGCGGGGCAGGCGTGCAGGCGGCAGGCGGCGTGGCAGCGGTGCCGGCGGGCGTGGCGGCCACGGCGCCGACGTGGCGCACGCGTGCGCCACGTGGCGGCCGCCTATTGGCCAGTGCCAGCGGCTCCGTTGACCGGTGGAGCGCCACGCGGCGTGAAGGGAGCGGCCGGATCTGCTGTTTCGTGTTCTGGGACACGTGTCGCGTGGAGGAGCGGGTTGGAAGGCCGTGCGGTCCGACCGGATCAGGTGCGCGGCGTGGGCCGTGTGGGCCGGGCTACTGTGCGCGCCCGAAAAATGTTGGGCCGGGCCGCACTGTAGCAGCCCGGAAATCCCCATGCGCCCGAAACCGGGGACACAGGGGTAATTTCCGCAATTCTTTTGGTGGGCCTATTTATACCCCCTCCTCTCCCTCTTTCTCACCTTTTTCCGCAGCTTAGAGAGAGAATGGGAGGGAGAGCTCAATATGAAAGATGTTCCCCTTGATGTTCTTGAGCTCTTGGTGGATCCCCGGAATATCTGGAAGCTCGGCAACGGCGATATCATTTTTACAGTTCGCCTCGGTTTTCGCCCCATTTCGGCCCATTACCGTCGCAGTTCAGTCAGAAATTCGCTGTGAGCAAACCAGGAGGAGTTTTTGGACGATTTCTTCGACAGCGTGTTCCTAAGAGGTAAGGCTTCGATTTTCGTGTTGATCGCTCCGCTCCGTTTCGCACTTTTGGCATGTTTCCCGAGGCATCTTTGACCCCCATTTTTCTGTGGTGGATTTTGGACAGCACCAACTTGCCGAATTTTTATCTCAGCCTAGGAACATCGGATCGAGGCGATTCAAGAGTCGATTTTGATCTACTCGTCGCGAGGAACACAGTGGTGATTTTTCTGGGATTTTAGGAAATTGCCTCGAAGGTGAAAATTACTGTTTTCTCAGTGTACAGTGTGCAGTTTTTCTTCACAGTTTGATGTTTGGATTACCACCTTGCCGAATTTATAACTTGACTTACCGAACTCGGATTTGGGCGTGCAAGGTACCGTTTCGAAGCTATCGATGCGAGGATCGCTGTGATATTTTTATGGGATTTTTCTGGGCACTTTCTGCAGGTGATAATTTAACAGTTTCGGGACTGTTGTTGTATGGGTTAATTAAAGCAATATTTGGGAACCTAAATGTATTTAGTGGACTTTGTGTTGTGCCAGGAGTGTTTCGGGTGTACTGTATTTGTTGGAGCGCAGGATTGGAGTTTTTGGCATTTGCAGCTGTACGGACCCGGACAGTTAGCGCTTCAGGTGGGTGGTTGTTGCTTGCCTCTATATCTGACTTACTCACTAAGTTTATTAGAAAACCCCACTATTGAGCATATTGTTTGATTATCATGCCTAATTGACTGATATACATGTGAGCCTATCTTTGGGGGATTAATTATGTGGATATAGCATGTTTTGGGATAATATCACTGAGGGGACAGGATTGCGGGGACATACTTAATTGTGATAATTAACATGCTACATTAGCACCCAGATTTTATGAAAAACGGATTAAATGGATTAACTGTTGGGACATAATGATATATCAATGTGCGGGTTTCACTCTGGGAATTATTATGGAACAGGGATCTTATACATGTGTAGTCGACTGATGATTTTAGCCTGATGGTGATATTTATGTGGATATTATTAATTGTTACACATGTAAACTATTATTTGACATATTCTCCCTTTCACATTGCATGAGGACTTTTGCATGCTTATTTGGACATCTAGATAGGCCACTATTTTATTGCTACACTATCATATTGGGATTTGACTTAGGAGAAACCATGATTGCTTTCTTTCTCCTTCTTATTTAGACTTTTGAGTCATGTAGCTCGAGTTCGAGCAGAGGTTTGGGATAGTGTAGCCGGGACCTGAGGGTCAGAGATAGGGTGTACTTGATGTGGATTGTGGGTTATTGCGGCAACCGCGGACAGTAGGCGGTTGACCGGATCTTGATTATTTTACCCAATTGCGGGTTGTGGGTTATTGCGGTGACCGCGGACTTTGGGCGGTTGACCGGATGTTTACTATTGCATCAGATTGGGTATCAGATTTCTCTAGTGGATGGTATTTCCCACTTTTGAGTATTATTGCATCAGATCGGGGTTTCATTAGTGGACGGAGTTTCCCACTTTGATCATAGTCATGATCCAGTCCTGCTATTATGAGACAGTGGTTACAGAGATGCTTGATACAGCGATACTTTACTCGTGTGGGTCGCTCCCCTCGAGTGCCACTCCGGAGTAGGCTTTCCACGGTGCAGAGCGCCGGGCACCAGACTGGGTTCTTGAGTTCGACAGCAGAGCAGGCAGTACCAGTTTTACTGGTGGCACTAGATTGGGTCTATTTAGCCGATATTGTTTCCTGAGGCATTCATACCGTCATTTCCTTCGGTATTGCATTTAGAGGCATACTTATTGTGGTTTCCCTTTTATTCAGTAGTTCTATTTACAGTTTTACTACTTGTTCCTTCTCTTGCCTCTAGTAGACTTAGTGGGTACGCCGGAGCTCGAGGCTTTACCCACAGGGGGAGGCTACTGGTTTACTAGTGGTTCTCACCCCCCCACTGTTGTTTTCTCTTCTTTTCCCCCCTGTTTTGCAGGGTCCTCATTGGAGTTGCTGATCTTCGGTCGTTGTTCGGGTCGAGGGAGTCACGAGCTAGATCGTTACCACCCGAGGAGTGTAGCTGTATCCCCTGGTTGGAGATTCCTCGTAGCTGTTGGCTGGTTTTACTGTTTATCTGGAGGAGTGAGATCTTTTGTATTTGGAGAGACAGAGTTGAGACTGATGTACTATAGTTTTAATTTATCTCCTTTTATAGTTGAGAGATGCTGTATCGAGGACATTGTATGTTGATTATCTATATTTGAGGAAATGGATATTGTACTTTATTTCAGATTGTACAGTGATTGGATTTTATTTTACAGCATTCTATTTCAGCTCTGATATTTGTGTAGCTATAGTATTATCTTTTGCAGGTTAGACGCTTCGCCTATGCGGGTTTTGGCATAGGTGGCGGATCTGTTGGCGAGCCCGGGTCGCAGTTTCGACCCCGGGGCGTGACAGATTAAGTTGGTATCAGAGCTTAGGGATAAGTCAATTGGGACTGTAGAAACCCTAGGCTTATGGTTGGACCCTAGGATGACTTCGTGAGAGTCGTGATTTTAGCGAGAGTCCTGATTGAGTTTTATACCTCTCCCGAGTGGCGGGATGGGCGATTGGCATGTTTATTCTCCTAAGCAATTATGTTGGCTGCAGACAACATAATGCGGCGGAACGGTTGACATGTTCTAGACTCTCGCCAGATTGGGTCGAGTTGTGTTTTGTGCTGTGGTGCAGTTAGTCGTGGTGAGCGGTGTCTCCCCGACGCGTTGTGCGGATTGGTGTGCGCTCGTCGCAGCGGTGGAGCTCGAGCAGATTGTTTTGCGGGCCGGATACCCGGATTGAGGTTAGAGAGCTTCAGGCCCCGATGGCAGGATTGTCAGAGGTATAGCAGCGGCAGAGTGAGCCGCTGGTCTGGGTGACACAGTTGTCGGAGCAGTGGGCAGCCCGACAGTGTCCTTCTCCTGAGACCACCTGGTTATAGTATTCTCAGCGGCAGTGATTTCTGAGGCGCCGATGGGGCGAGTGGCCCCCTCCGTGCTAATGTTTTGTGTTGCAGCACCGAGGCGGGGTGGATTGCTGATAGTGGATGAGTTGTGGGACATCATCAATGGATGGAGCCAGTTTTGGCAGATAAACCACCCTGATTTATGGATTTGAGTTAGAGCCTTTGGAGGCAAAATCGTGGTTGGTGGTGATGGAGTGATCAATTGAGGGTCTCCCTGTGCTAGAGAGTTGAGGCAGTTGTTGAACTGTACGCTCCAGGTTTCGAGGGACGAAGCGCGTAGGATGTGTGTGATTGGGAGTGGATTGCGCCAGGATACCTTTCAGTTTATCTGACCCCTCTGTCTTGGATTTTAGATTTTGGATGCCTCGATGGAGTAGGCATTGTGTATGGGGGTACTGTTGCAGTTCCTTTGGATAAGGATCTGCCGCCAGAGGCGAGTTCTGGATAGAGGCGCGTGGCGCTAAGTGTTGGGGGACAGATCGGTTGGCTGTGGCACTTTCGTTTTCCTTCCTGGATAGTGGACATCCTTGTGGACAGATTATGTAAAGCTTACCCTAAGGAAGGTTACCCTTTGTGATTGATAACATTTGTGTTTGGGGTACAATGGATGTGTTTGAGGGGTGAGCTGAGTAAGGATGATTGAATGAGGAATTGCAGGAATCAATTGTGTTTTGTCATATGACGATTGCAATAGTGGATTTTCTGAGATGTCAGAGGTCAGGTGAACCCCGGTGACAGCATCAGCATCGTTATCAGAGTGGCGCAGCGGTAGCGTGGGTTTATTGTCTGCGGAAGATCGTATTCCTTGCCTCCGTGTGAGCAAAGGCGGAGAATTGTGCTCCTCTTTGTGGATAGCCTTGATTTTCAGGCAGATTAAGTGACGACCACCTACATTGAGCGGTTGAGACTGTGCTGCCTGGGTGGAGGGCACCAAGGCAGTAGATTGGGTCGTCGCAGGTGTGATTTCATCACAGCAGCCAAAGTTGGAGCATGATGCATTCCTGCATGGACTAGAGGTAGATTTGTTACCACATGCACTTGAGGTACAGATTCCTGTTGGGGTGGTGCATGTGGGGGAAGCTTGTGGATTATGTCCAGTGCAGTTGAGACCTCGAGTGGTATCGGCGGATTAATTGGTATTGGTACCTGGTCAGTGTTTGACCCTTGCGTGGGATTAGTTGGCACAGTGCCACTTGGTGTATGACTGCGGAGAGAGAAGATTATGATCTTCTGCAAGGCAGACATTAGAGACTTGTTCTTGAGACAGTCAGAGCACACAAGTTGTAGGACAATGCGAGAGGTGCTTACGGCGGCACCGGGACGCAAGGATATCCCTGTCATCATGAGATCCCGGGTGTGATTCCACCGGAGCTGATAATGATGCCGTCGATTAGGGAGATTGAGATTGCGATTGACGTGGTTCAGGGAACCACGCCAACCCCGATAGCGCCTCATTGGATGTCACCTGTAGAGCCGACAGAGCTGATGGCGCAGTCGCAGGATCTGATGGATCGAGGGTCTGTTCGACCTAGTGCCACCCCGTCGATGTACGGTGGTGATGCCACACCGTTGATACACGGTGGTGATGTCACGTCGTGGACACACGACAGTGAGGGTCCTTGTGTGGGATGACCGCAGGCAGGTCTGGATATTATTTAGGACCTTTTGATGGAGTTATACCCCGTCAGTGGCCTGCTTAGGATGCAGGTATCTTTTTGGAATCATACAGCTGAGTGTTTAGCCAAGATGGTGTTCGGGACCCAGTAGGGGCATTATGAGTACAGTGGGGACAGATGGAATGACTAAGGCCCTGTCGTCTTAGGATTTGAGGAATTGTGTATTCTTGCTGCACTTGGAAGAATTATTTGAGATATTCTTCCGGGATATTTTGATTTTACCCCATCCCTGTATGGTTTAGAGCTGGTGGAGCACTGGTAGACGGTGTGACAAGGTCTGCGAGGAAGAAGCTGTGTGCCAAGTTGTTGTGGTACGAGTTTTAGCTTCGAGAGCATATCTTCCTGGATTACTTAGTTTAGCCATAAGAGGCGGTGGTGGAAATCCGGCCAAAATGGATGCTGTGCGAGAATGACTGAGACCGGCAGTTATTTGTTGAGGTGAGGAGCTTATGAGCCGTATAGTGCCAGCAGAGCTTGACGAATTGGTGATGAGATTGATACCTCCCATAGTAGCTATGAAGCTACAGTTGGATTTGTGGCAAGCATCCAATATCACCCTGATAGGGCCACTGTGGTGGCGGATACCCGGAGCAGGAGAGCTATTTGGGGTTGAGTGTGTTGACTCCGCAGCTGGCGCTGTGTGGACTGTCGAGGCAAACGTGGCGTAGGGTGGTGCCACTGAGGACTCTTTGGATGTTAGACCGCGGCTGATTGGTTCGCTCGGATGGTCAAGATTCGGGAGCGACCGGGCGAGGATCCCCTCCTGGTTAGGGCTCCTTTCCTTTCGGAGTTGCCTGGCATGTCGCGGTTTGGGAGTTGAGGGCACAACTCCCGGAATTTGATGAAGTGATCGTCTGGAGCTGGTATTTTTCGAGCTTGGAGGATTGGATTTACCAGCTGCAAGGGTACGGGATTTTTCTCGAAGACCGATTTGCGATCTGGTTCTCTCGAATGCTTATAGTCGTGTGCTGATGCCCGAGGGTTGGGGAGGTGTTTCTACACCCTGATGGTTTTTGGATTAGAGATCAGAGTTTACGTGATCAGTTGGAGGACTTATATCGGATGGCTCGGGAGTACCGGGATATTCGGATCGAGCTTGTGTGCCGATGGACTTGTGGTTGGATCATCTGAGGCCCTGGGAAGAGCGGAGGCTTGTACCGATGAAGATTACTTGATAGCTCGAGCAGTTAGCCCAGCTGCACTTGGTTGAGTTGGTGCGGTGTCTCTAGAGTGCCCGCCTTTATTTTGTTCTAGTTAGAGACCCGAGGACCGCATCGCGTCTCTGGAGGAGGTATTTGTCAGCCTTGGGAGCTCGAGTGGTGGATGATTGGATTTTACCCCCTTTTTATTTGGTTGAGATTCCGTATTGAGGAACGACCTTAGTTTCGAGGACGAAACTTTCTTTTAGTGGGGGAGGATGTGATGACCCGGATCTCCGCAGAGCTGCTACAGTGCTTTGGGGTGGCTGTTGGAGGCCTACATGGTGTGTTGGAGGTGTTTGGGGCATAATTGGGCACAAGAGTTGGACTTCGGGCCCAAATGGATCATGTGAGTGATCGGAGCACCCCGTGGAGGGTTTAGAAGTAGTTTCGCGCGAATCGGATATTTAAATTGGGCTCCGCACGAAGTTTGGACTAAGAACGCATTTCCGGGTGCCTTCGACAATTTTTAGAGTTGGAATTTGGCGAAACGGACGTCAAATTCGGATTCAGCGCGCGAAAACGGTCAAAATGGACTACCCACTTGATGTTTTTGAGCTCGGGGTACTGTTCACGCCGGAACAGTGATTCCGGCGATCGCCGGCGGCGGCGGGCAGCGGCGGAGAGCGGCGGCGCGGCCTCGGGCAGGCGGCGGCGGGCAGCGCGCAGCGCGCGGGCAGGGGCGCGGGCAGGCGCGCGGTCCACGCGCCGGCGTGCACCAGAGCGGGGTGCCACGTGGCGGCTTCCCATTGGATGGTTTACAGGTCGCGGTCCACGGAGCATTGCGGGGTGTACGGTGGACCGGAGGTGGACACGTGGCATCTTTCTATGGGTCCGGTGTTTGGGAGTGTTGTGCACCGGGTGCAGCGAAGTATGGCTTTGATACGTGGCGTGCGAGGATTGGACGCGTCACTGTGCGCGTACGGACGGCAGCGGCGGGGCAGGCGTGCAGGCGGCAGGCGGCGTGGCAGCGGTGCCGGCGGGCGTGGCGGCCACGGCGCCGACGTGGCGCACGCGTGCGCCACGTGGCGGCCGCCTATTGGCCAGTGCCAGCGGCTCCGTTGACCGGTGGAGCGCCACGCGGCGTGAAGGGAGCGGCCGGATCTGCTGTTTCGTGTTCTGGGACACGTGTCGCGTGGAGGAGCGGGTTGGAAGGCCGTGCGGTCCGACCGGATCAGGTGCGCGGCGTGGGCCGTGTGGGCCGGGCTACTGTGCGCGCCCGAAAAATGTTGGGCCGGGCCGCACTGTAGCAGCCCGGAAATCCCCATGCGCCCGAAACCGGGGACACAGGGGTAATTTCCGCAATTCTTTTGGTGGGCCTATTTATACCCCCTCCTCTCCCTCTTTCTCACCTTTTTCCGCAGCTTAGAGAGAGAATGGGAGGGAGTGTAGAGTACCGGGACTTTGTGGAGTGTACCGACCTCGCAAGATGGCATGGTGCGAGTAATCGCCTTGGGCGTGTTCTATTTATGTTTACAGATGGGTTCGTGTTGAGTCTGATTGACGCGGGAGCCCCAGCTTTAATCGGAAATTTTTCGGGCATTGTGCGTCGTTAGAGGACCGGTGTTGTTTGTGTACCGACTCCGCCGTTGTGCGCAGAAAAATTGGCGGGAATTTGTTGGAGCATGTGTATTTTCAGATTACAGCGGAGTTCGGAAGGTTCCGGACTGATGCGGAGGCCCCGAGGGCAAAAAGTGAGTTGGTGTGGCTAATATTAGACTACTTAATTAAATTAATTATTTAATTGACTAATTAGTTGTTGCCTGTGAAGAGAATTAGAGAAGGAAGAGTAAAGAATGAAAAAGGAATTATTAGAGGTGTGGGTTGGTGTTGGTGTTGGAAGTGTTTGGGGTTCTTTACACCATGCACCATGCACCTAGCCACTAATTAATTTAGTGCCACGTCACCCTTCTTCTTCTTCCTCTCAAACAGAGGATTTAAAGACAAACAGAGGAAATAGAAAATGAAATAGAGAGAGAAGAAGAAGAAGAATTTAAGGAAAGTAAAAGAGGATTTTGTTCGTCTCGACGGCGCGAATCCATCGCTAGTAACCATTCGGAGCCGAGCGGAGCGTGCGCGAAGAAATTGTTGAAGTGAAGATGTACTATTTTTCTAGTGAGAGAGAGAGAAAGCTTGGGTTGGCTTTGTTGATGGGTTTTCTTTTGTTGGAGATGATGAGCATACTATCCAAGAGTGGAGGAGAGACTATCAGAGGGTGCCGCGCGGGCGCGCGGTGTAGAGAACGGATTTTGTATTGAGCACCGATTCCGCAATTATTCGCAGAAAAATCTAAAATTATTGCAACATGTGTATTTTATATTTACAGTATGGTTCGGGTGTTTTCAGACTGTGGCGGAAGCTTTCGGGACAGAAAGCGAGTTGTCGGCGCGAAGATTGGAGCTTCAGGTTGTGAATTTTTGGAGTTTGGGTTGTTAGGTTCCTTAACCAGGCAGTTGGTTCCGGAACTGGCCCCTTGGTTCCGGAACCAGTTGCCTAGTTCCAGAACCAAGGTGGGTGTACCGGTACCCACATGCTGGTACCGGTACACATACTCTGGAAATACCGAATTGAGCTCGGATTTGCACAGTAAAGGGGTAATTTCGTCTATTCTCTGTTCCAACCACCCCAGGCTTGTTATATACCCCTCGTCACCTACTCCCTCACCCAATCTTCATCTCGTTTCATCTACCTTCAACCTTGCTGCTAGAGAAGAAGGAAAGAAGGAAGGGAAGTGTGCGTGTGCGTGTGTGCGCGCTGCTTGTGGAGTTGACCGAGTCAACGTGCGCGCGCGGGGAGTCATGTTTGAGGTATGTTGCAATGGAGATTTTAAATTTTGGAATTTAAGGGTTTCCTCTTGGATTTTATGGATAGAATTAATTAGATTTTTGGGCTAATTTCCATCCTGTCTCTCCCTCTCCCTGTGCTCTCGGGTTGCATACAGACAGGGAGTTACTGTGCTAATCCGCAGCACTGTACATGCATGCTTGCATGTAGTGGAGTGGCTACAGACAGTGCAGATTTTTGTGGTTGCCTAGCTGGGTGCTGTGGAGGTAGATTGGAACTCCGTGGATTTTTCCGGGACGCGCAACAGTGCGCGCGCGCGAGGGCATTTTCGTCATTTTGTGAGTTCGGCGCTACACCGACTTCGGCTTGGCCTACGGAAAGCTTTCCAGGTGGGTTGGAATTTCTTCGAGATTTATGGAATGCCCTCTAATGCTTCTGCAAGCATATTGATCATTTTAGCTTAATTATTGTATATTGATAAATCTGATAGTTGCCTAGAAAATTATAGAAAGACAATTTTGAACCCCTAATATTTTTAGCAAGACAATTTTGAACCCCTAATATTTTTAGCATGATCTAGGCATGATTTGACACTAGATTGCATGGTTAGTCAGCATTAGAAAGACATCTGAACCGTTTTAAAAATCGTCGGACTGGTTTTAATGAAAAACTGGGTTTTAAAAATGGTTTTACTTTATTGTGAATACCCTGAGGGGTTGAGTTGGTTCAGATTGCATATCCGCTCGTGCCAGAGGGCCGAGCGAATTTTTAGTGCATTGTATGTTGAGTTCCAGTGTCTTGAGAGTTCTCCTCCCTTGATGGGTTTAATTCTAGATCATGGGATGTGTTTCTGATTTAGTGGTGGAGGTGGTTCTCCCACTTAGCTTTGAGGATCTTGGGGTTCTGGCAGATCGAGTCGTGGAGGTTTTCCGACTCAGCCATGGTCGTGCATTATCAGATTGAGTCGTTGAGGGTTCTCCGATATACCTGTGAGAGTGTTTGGGCTATTCCTGCTCGAGTCGAGGTTCTTTTTCCGACTGAGTTGAGCTTTTGAGCTTTGAGATACCGATCTGTTTGATCGTGGACTATAGCCTGCATGTGCCGCTTATTGAGACAGATGTGATACTTGAGTTCGGTGGGGTCGCTCCCCTCGAGCTACCACCCGGGTGTGTGTGATGATACCGAGCCTGACGAGGCTGCGATGATGCGACTAGTTGATACACTAGAGTTCGCTTGATATAGTCCGTGTGGGACGCCCTACGTAAGTCCCGTCCCAGTGTGGATGAGGTGGCAGTAGGTTTGGCGCAGGCTTGACTGGACCCTATGAGGCAGTCATTGAGATTGGGTGATATTGTGAGAGTGTTTGCATAGCATGTTCATAGATGAGATTTCCTTTGAGCATGGTACTAGAGGCATATTATTAGTAGTGAGAGTGTATGCATAGCAGGGACAGAGTGGAGTTTTCTTGAGCATGATGTTGGTACATATTAGCTGTATTTCCTTTCCTGCTTTTCTATTATCCTTTTTGCATACCTATTGTTGTGCCTCCAGTGGACTTAGTGGGCATACCGTGGATGTTGATGACGGTACCCACTGAGATCTACCTTCTGTAGTAGATCTCACACCCGCTGCGGTGACAGGTTTTCTGAGGCTGCTGTTCCGGCTTAGCTCACACGAAGACAGCTCATCGAGGTGAGGACGTGGCCGAGTAGTTCCTTACCAGCATTTGGGTCAGAGGTAGATGTACCCTGTTAGTTTTATGATTCCACTTTTGTACTGAGAGGGTGAGGCTTGTATTTTATTATTTTCATTTGAGGGACTTGTATTGAGGATTTATGTATTATTGGAGATTTATTTATTTCAGATTTTCAGTGTAGCTTTCTTTAGCTTTTGATTTATAGTTTCAGCTCTGATACATGTTTTTAGTTTTAGATCTGACTTGCAGGGTAGACGCTTCGTCTGTGCGGCAGTTTCCGTACAGATGGCGGATCTGTTAGCGAGCCCGGGTCGCAGTTTCGACCCCGGGGCGTGACAGATTTAGGTGGTATCAGAGCCTAGGAATATAGGTCATTGGAGACTTAGAGACCCTAGGCTTTTGGTTGGACGTTAGGATGACCGTCGTGAGAGACGTGATTTTAGCGAGAGTCCTGATTGAGTTTGTATCTCCCCCAGAGGATTGGGGTGAGCGATCTTACATGTTATTTCTCTAAAGATGATTATGTTGGCTGCAGACAACATAATACTTTAGAAAGGTTAACATGTTTAGACTTTCGCTTGATTGGGTCGAGAGAGTTTTGGTCCTAATGTTTGATTTGTTGCAGTGGCTTCGATGCTTCCGAGATGCCGTACGACAGCGAGGGCGTGTTGGCCTTGGATGAGGAGCCCGATCAGCGGGAGGCTGAATGGATAGAGCGAGTGGTGCGCATGTTGAGCTAAGAGCATCGATTGAGGTATCTCCAGTAATACTTCCAGTCGTGACATCGTTGATTTCGACCCCGATCGCACTGTGGATAGTGCAGGAGTAGCGAGAGTTTTCTGATCGGTTGTTGTGCATCCGCCAGTTCCATCCCCTACAGATTTCGGGGCAGAGCTTGGAGCCTTGGAAGGCCGAGAACGGGATTGCTGCTTTGGAAAGTGTTTGAGGACTTGTTCATCCAGGTGAAGCATCGGGTGCACTTGGTTATGCTTTTGGATAAGGACGCCGAGAGTTGGCGGCGACAAGTTCGTCCTATTGGGCCACCGAGAGAGTAGTTGAGGACTTGGAGCGAGTTCGTGCTTGCTGTTCAGGGCCGTCTTCCCGACAGTGTAAAGCAGAAACCGGAAGGGGATTTAAGATACCTGTAGCAGGGGAGTTGACCCCTTCAGGAGTGTGTTCGCGAGTTGCCGCGACGGTTGAGCAGTGTGCCCATGTCGCCCGGAAGAGGCTTGGACGATTGATCGTGTTTGAGAGGAGACTGCATCGAGATGTTTATCACCTTGTGCATTCGCGGCGAGCGTCGACTTTTGATGTAGCGATCATGTATGCTTGATGGTTTGACCGTGATCTGGGATCATGTCCAAGAGGGACGGAGAAGGAGAGACCAGCTCCAGGGAGAGTTATCTAGTATTGCCTGATTTTGGGACAGTCGAGTGGATCGAGGTCGCTGTGATTTTGGTCACTGGAACATGAATCTCAGAGGAGACGGAGACCAGGAGGTTTCGACAGTCGAGGCACTAGTATGGTGTCAGGACGAGTATGTTTTGCGGGGAGCCGCATTCATCGCCTTAGAGTGACTTCAGGGAAAGGGCGATGCTATTCATATGTTTAGTCAGGACATCTTCAGGCAGAGTGTTCAGTGTGGTGCTTTGGAATTGTTGCTTGCGACGGCACCCCACTACCCCCTTCTTCAGGATGCAGAGGTTTATTCGACTTACCGGCAGGCTGATTGAGCCGAGATGCCGAGGCAGATTGAGCAATGACCACCAGCATTTAGAGATTAAGATTGTGCAGCAGGTTGAGGACGCTAGTGTAGTGGATCGCGCCTTACCAAGTGTGATTTTTTCTCCTTATGGTTATTGAAGTTAGAGCATATTGACAGCGACACCGCTTGGGTGTGTTTTTGTAGAGCAGGGATAGTCTCATGTGTGGCGGTGATGATATTGTTGGCTTATGCACGTGAGGATCAGGTTCCAGATCACGTTTAGCACATGGATGAGTGTTGCCGGTCACGCCCAGTTTAGTAGGACCTTGGATTGGATCCTAGAGTCGTTAGTCCTACATCAGCTACGAAATGAGAATATAAGGTTGGATAGGGATTGGATATCCCGATTTTTTATGCTATCGTGGATTGTTGAGAGAGGACAACGACCCTCCGTGGCCCTGACCAGGAGAAGTGTGTTTAGCGAGGATGCTTGAGCACGGCAGAGGTTGAGTCGTGGTCGTATCGCTTGTTGGCGACTCTTGAGGAGGTGCCTATGGCGGCACCGGGACTAAGGATTATCTTTTATTGCCGAGTAATTTTGAGTGAGAGTTCACCAGATTTGATTTCGAAGCCGCTGTTTGGTGAGGTTGGGATCGAGTTAGTGATCGACGTGGTTTGGAAACCGCGCCGACTGCGGCAGCATCTCTTGGAGTATTCCTCGTGAGACAGAGCTGATAGCGCCGTTGCGGGATTTGATGGATTGAGAGGCCGGTGTGACCTGGTACCATGTCGTGGGAGCACGATAGTGAGGATCCGAGAGATTGATATTGTGGAATGTGTTGCCACACCATGGGTACACGGTGGTGATGCCATGCCGTTGGTACACGACAGTGATGCCCGTTGTGAGTGCACAACGGTGAGGGTTTTATGATGGTTTGGGCACAGACGGTTTGGATTGTGTTTTGGTCGATCCCTTTGTGGGTGATTAGAGGCATTGTGGAACCCTACGGCTGAGAGCGGTGCTGGATAGAGTTCTGAACCCGATAGGGATATTTTGAGCTTACAGCAAGGTCGAGCGAGTTGACAAAGGCCCTGCGGCCATTTGGATTAGAGGACTTGTATGTATCGGCGTGAGTTTGAGCTCTACAGTGAGTTGCCGTGCCAGTAGTTGAGTTAGATTTTGACAGGGCCGGTTGATTGAGTATATCGGGTTTGGTTTTTGAGATAAGATAGAGCATGAGGAGCACCTGAGGATAGTGCTACAACTTCTAAGAGAGAGAAGTTGTTTGCCAAGTTGCGAGAGTTGCACTTAGATTTTGGAAGAATTTGTGGATAGGCTATTTGATGACAGCTGCAAGAGTGACTGAAAACCTGACGAAGAGTTATACTTTTTGGGTTGGGCCTACACCTATGTTAGTGACAGAGGTCAGAAGCTCTTGGTCTATGCAAGGCCAGTGTAGCTTGGAAGAGGCGAAGCTGAGAGGTCATGGAATTATCCAGAAATCCTTGAGCCTGAAATACATGGTTACTCAGGATGACTTTGATTGAGGCAACGCTGGTGGACAGAGCTATTGGGGCTGTAGGATTGATACCCTATAGAATTATCCCGGCATGACTTTATATTCTGTAAGCCTTGGTTAAGCAAGCAATGCAATCTTGGAATGAGGTGTCGATCAGTAGTCGCCACTTTTGGAACTTAGAATTAAGAGCTAAAGGCTGATTGTCATTCCAATGTTGGGAATTTTTCCCCTGGGGGTGGATACAAGAGTTGTATCTGTGGAACTTTGAGCATCCTGGTTGCTAAGGGGCAACGTGGGAGTTATGCCTACTGGGGGCTTAGACTTGGGTTTTGGAGATCTTGATTGTGGAAGCCATGATCCGCATCAATATGTTCAATCAAGATTTATGCAGGGAGTTTGATCCGCGAGTGTTTATCTGGCTGGAAGAGGTGTGTTTGATCCTTGCACATTTTGGACTGCACTTCCTTGAAATTGGACGAGGGCCGGGTTATTAGGATCGACCGATGCAATTCTTGCTGGTGAGACAGATGAATTTTGTAATCGAGTTATACCTTGGTGAAGGTTCAGTGGAGCCATCTTGATAAGAGAAAGTCCACTTGAGAGCCTGAGGATGAGTTGGGGATCTCCTATCCCCATCTGATTGTGACACCCTCCTGAGTTATGGATTTATTTTTGGTTTCGAGGACGAAACCTTTTTAAGGAGGGGAGAGTGTAGAGTACCGGGACTTTGTGGAGTGTACCGACCTCGCAAGATGGCATGGTGCGAGTAATCGCCTTGGGCGTGTTCTATTTATGTTTACAGATGGGTTCGTGTTGAGTCTGATTGACGCGGGAGCCCCAGCTTTAATCGGAAATTTTTCGGGCATTGTGCGTCGTTAGAGGACCGGTGTTGTTTGTGTACCGACTCCGCCGTTGTGCGCAGAAAAATTGGCGGGAATTTGTTGGAGCATGTGTATTTTCAGATTACAGCGGAGTTCGGAAGGTTCCGGACTGATGCGGAGGCCCCGAGGGCAAAAAGTGAGTTGGTGTGGCTAATATTAGACTACTTAATTAAATTAATTATTTAATTGACTAATTAGTTGTTGCCTGTGAAGAGAATTAGAGAAGGAAGAGTAAAGAATGAAAAAGGAATTATTAGAGGTGTGGGTTGGTGTTGGTGTTGGAAGTGTTTGGGGTTCTTTACACCATGCACCATGCACCTAGCCACTAATTAATTTAGTGCCACGTCACCCTTCTTCTTCTTCCTCTCAAACAGAGGATTTAAAGACAAACAGAGGAAATAGAAAATGAAATAGAGAGAGAAGAAGAAGAAGAATTTAAGGAAAGTAAAAGAGGATTTTGTTCGTCTCGACGGCGCGAATCCATCGCTAGTAACCATTCGGAGCCGAGCGGAGCGGGCGCGAAGAAATTGTTGAAGTGAAGATGTACTATTTTTCTAGTGAGAGAGAGAGAAAGCTTGGTTGGCTTTGTTGATGGGTTTTCTTTTGTTGGAGATGATGAGCATACTATCCAAGAGTGGAGGAGAGACTATCAGAGGGTGCCGCGCGGGCGCGCGGTGTAGAGAACGGATTTTGTATTGAGCACCGATTCCGCAATTATTCGCAGAAAAATCTAAAATTATTGCAACATGTGTATTTTATATTTACAGTATGGTTCGGGTGTTTTCAGACTGTGGCGGAAGCTTTCGGGACAGAAAGCGAGTTGTCGGCGCGAAGATTGGAGCTTCAGGTTGTGAATTTTTGGAGTTTGGGTTGTTAGGTTCCTTAACCAGGCAGTTGGTTCCGGAACTGGCCCCTTGGTTCCGGAACCAGTTGCCTAGTTCCAGAACCAAGGTGGGTGTACCGGTACCCACATGCTGGTACCGGTACACATACTCTGGAAATACCGAATTGAGCTCGGATTTGCACAGTAAAGGGGTAATTTCGTCTATTCTCTGTTCCAACCACCCCAGGCTTGTTATATACCCCTCGTCACCTACTCCCTCACCCAATCTTCATCTCGTTTCATCTACCTTCAACCTTGCTGCTAGAGAAGAAGGAAAGAAGGAAGGGAAGTGTGCGTGTGCGTGTGTGCGCGCTGCTTGTGGAGTTGACCGAGTCAACGTGAGCGCGCGGGGAGTCATGTTTGAGGTATGTTGCAATGGAGATTTTAAATTTTGGAATTTAAGGGTTTCCTCTTGGATTTTATGGATAGAATTAATTAGATTTTTGGGCTAATTTTCCATCCTGTCTCTCCCTCTCCCTGTGCTCTCGGGTTGCATACAGACAGGGAGTTACTGTGCTAATCCGCAGCACTGTACATGCATGCTTGCATGTAGTGGAGTGGCTACAGACAGTGCAGATTTTTGTGGTTGCCTAGCTGGGTGCTGTGGAGGTAGATTGGAACTCCGTGGATTTTTCCGGGACGCGCAACAGTGCGCGCGCGCGAGGGCATTTTCGTCATTTTGTGAGTTCGGCGCTACACCGACTTCGGCTTGGCCTACGGAAAGCTTTCCAGGTGGGTTGGAATTTCTTCGAGATTTATGGAATGCCCTCTAATGCTTCTGCAAGCATATTGATCATTTTAGCTTAATTATTGTATATTGATAAATCTGATAGTTGCCTAGAAAATTATAGAAAGACAATTTTGAACCCCTAATATTTTTAGCAAGACAATTTTGAACCCCTAATATTTTTAGTATGATCTAGGCATGATTTGACACTAGATTGCATGGTTAGTCAGCATTAGAAAGACATCTGAACCGTTTTAAAAATCGTCGGACTGGTTTTAATGAAAAACTGGGTTTTAAAAATGGTTTTACTTTATTGTGAATACCCTGAGGGGTTGAGTTGGTTCAGATTGCATATCCGCTCGTGCCAGAGGGCCGAGCGAATTTTTAGTGCATTGTATGTTGAGTTCCAGTGTCTTGAGAGTTCTCCTCCCTTGATGGGTTTAATTCTAGATCATGGGATGTGTTTCTGATTTAGTGGTGGAGGTGGTTCTCCCACTTAGCTTTGAGGATCTTGGGGTTCTGGCAGATCGAGTCGTGGAGGTTTTCCGACTCAGCCATGGTCGTGCATTATCAGATTGAGTCGTTGAGGGTTCTCCGATATACCTGTGAGAGTGTTTGGGCTATTCCTGCTCGAGTCGAGGTTCTTTTTCCGACTGAGTTGAGCTTTTGAGCTTTGAGATACCGATCTGTTTGATCGTGGACTATAGCCTGCATGTGCCGCTTATTGAGACAGATGTGATACTTGAGTTCGGTGGGGTCGCTCCCCTCGAGCTACCACCCGGGTGTGTGTGATGATACCGAGCCTGACGAGGCTGCGATGATGCGACTAGTTGATACACTAGAGTTCGCTTGATATAGTCCGTGTGGGACGCCCTACGTAAGTCCCGTCCCAGTGTGGATGAGGTGGCAGTAGGTTTGGCGCAGGCTTGACTGGACCCTATGAGGCAGTCATTGAGATTGGGTGATATTGTGAGAGTGTTTGCATAGCATGTTCATAGATGAGATTTCCTTTGAGCATGGTACTAGAGGCATATTATTAGTAGTGAGAGTGTATGCATAGCAGGGACAGAGTGGAGTTTTCTTGAGCATGATGTTGGTACATATTAGCTGTATTTCCTTTCCTGCTTTTCTATTATCCTTTTTGCATACCTATTGTTGTGCCTCCAGTGGACTTAGTGGGCATACCGTGGATGTTGATGACGGTACCCACTGAGATCTACCTTCTGTAGTAGATCTCACACCCGCTGCGGTGACAGGTTTTCTGAGGCTGCTGTTCCGGCTTAGCTCACACGAAGACAGCTCATCGAGGTGAGGACGTGGCCGAGTAGTTCCTTACCAGCATTTGGGTCAGAGGTAGATGTACCCTGTTAGTTTTATGATTCCACTTTTGTACTGAGAGGGTGAGGCTTGTATTTTATTATTTTCATTTGAGGGACTTGTATTGAGGATTTATGTATTATTGGAGATTTATTTATTTCAGATTTTCAGTGTAGCTTTCTTTAGCTTTTGATTTATAGTTTCAGCTCTGATACATGTTTTTAGTTTTAGATCTGACTTGCAGGGTAGACGCTTCGTCTGTGCGGCAGTTTCCGTACAGATGGCGGATCTGTTAGCGAGCCCGGGTCGCAGTTTCGACCCCGGGGCGTGACAGGGAGAGCTCAATATGAAAGATGTTCCCCTTGATGTTCTTGAGCTCTTGGTGGATCCCCGGAATATCTGGAAGCTCGGCAACGGCGATATCATTTTTACAGTTCGCCTCGGTTTTCGCCCCATTTCGGCCCATTACCGTCGCAGTTCAGTCAGAAATTCGCTGTGAGCAAACCAGGAAGAGTTTTTGGACGATTTCTTCGACAGCGTGTTCCTAAGAGGTAAGGCTTCGATTTTCGTGTTGATCGCTCCGCTCCGTTTCGCACTTTTGGCACGTTTCCCGAGGCATCTTTGACCCCCATTTTTCTGTGGTGGATTTTGGACAGCACCAACTTGCCGAATTTTTATCTCAGCCTAGGAACATCGGATCGAGGCGATTCAAGAGTCGATTTTGATCTACTCGTCGCGAGGAACACAGTGGTGATTTTTCTGGGATTTTAGGAAATTGCCTCGAAGGTGAAAATTACTGTTTTCTCAGTGTACAGTGTGCAGTTTTTCTTCACAGTTTGATGTTTGGATTACCACCTTGCCGAATTTATAACTTGACTTACCGAACTCGGATTTGGGCGTGCAAGGTACCGTTTCGAAGCTATCGATGCGAGGATCGCTGTGATATTTTTATGGGATTTTTCTGGGCACTTTCTGCAGGTGATAATTTAACAGTTTCGGGACTGTTGTTGTATGGGTTAATTAAAGCAATATTTGGGAACTCAAATGTATTTAGTGGACTTTGTGTTGTGCCAGGAGTGTTTCGGGTGTACTGTATTTGTTGGAGCGCAGGATTGGAGTTTTTGGCATTTGCAGCTGTACGGACCCGGACAGTTAGCGCTTCAGGTGGGTGGTTGTTGCTTGCCTCTATATCTGACTTACTCACTAAGTTTATTAGAAAACCCCACTATTGAGCATATTGTTTGATTATCATGCCTAATTGACTGATATACATGTGAGCCTATCTTTGGGGGATTAATTATGTGGATATAGCATGTTTTGGGATAATATCACTGAGGGGACAGGATTGCGGGGACATACTTAATTGTGATAATTAACATGCTACATTAGCACCCAGATTTTATGAAAAACGGATTAAATGGATTAACTGTTGGGACATAATGATATATCAATGTGCGGGTTTCACTCTGGGAATTATTATGGAACAGGGATCTTATACATGTGTAGTCGACTGATGATTTTAGCCTGATGGTGATATTTATGTGGATATTATTAATTGTTACACATGTAAACTGTTATTTGACATATTCTCCCTTTCACATTGCATGAGGACTTTTGTATGCTTATTTGGACATCTAGATAGGCCACTATTTTATTGCTACACTATCATATTGGGATTTGACTTAGGAGAAACCATGATTGCTTTCTTTCTCCTTCTTATTTAGACTTTTGAGTCATGTAGCTCGAGTTCGAGCAGAGGTTTGGGATAGTGTAGCCGGGACCTGAGGGTCAGAGATAGGGTGTACTTGATGTGGATTGTGGGTTATTGCGGCAACCGCGGACAGTAGGCGGTTGACCGGATCTTGATTATTTTACCCAATTGCGGGTTGTGGGTTATTGCGGTGACCGCGGACTTTGGGCGGTTGACCGGATGTTTACTATTGCATCAGATTGGGTATCAGATTTCTCTAGTGGATGGTATTTCCCACTTTTGAGTATTATTGCATCAGATCGGGGTTTCATTAGTGGACGGAGTTTCCCACTTTGATCATAGTCATGATCCAGTCCTGCTATTATGAGACAGTGGTTACAGAGATGCTTGATACAGCGATACTTTACTCGTGTGGGTCGCTCCCCTCGAGTGCCACTCCGGAGTAGGCTTTCCACGGTGCAGAGCGCCGGGCACCAGACTGGGTTCTTGAGTTCGACAGCAGAGCAGGCAGTACCAGTTTTACTGGTGGCACTAGATTGGGTCTATTTAGCCGATATTGTTTCCTGAGGCATTCATGCCGTCATTTCCTTCGGTATTGCATTTAGAGGCATACTTATTGTGGTTTTCCCTTTTATTCAGTAGTTCTGTTTACAGTTTTACTACTTGTTCCTTCTCTTGCCTCTAGTAGACTTAGTGGGTACGCCGGAGCTCGAGGCTTTACCCACAGGGGGAGGCTACTGGTTTACTAGTGGTTCTCACCCCCCCACTGTTGTTTTCTCTTCTTTTCCCCCCTGTTTTGCAGGGTCCTCATTGGAGTTGCTGATCTTCGGTCGTTGTTCGGGTCGAGGGAGTCACGAGCTAGATCGTTACCACCCGAGGAGTGTAGCTGTATCCCCTGGTTGGAGATTCCTCGTAGCTGTTGGCTGGTTTTACTGTTTATCTGGAGGAGTGAGATCTTTTGTATTTGGAGAGACAGAGTTGAGACTGATGTACTATAGTTTTAATTTATCTCCTTTTATAGTTGAGAGATGCTGTATCGAGGACATTGTATGTTGATTATCTATATTTGAGGAAATGGATATTGTACTTTATTTCAGATTGTACAGTGATTGGATTTTATTTTACAGCATTCTATTTCAGCTCTGATATTTGTGTAGCTATAGTATTATCTTTTGCAGGTTAGACGCTTCGCCTATGCGGGTTTTGGCATAGGTGGCGGATCTGTTGGCGAGCCCGGGTCGCAGTTTCGACCCCGGGGCGTGACAGAATATATGTTACATGTCATTTTTGTTCTTTCAAATTTTTCGTTCTAAAAATTTCAACTGTTAAAATAATATAAAAATATCTATAAGAATAAAAAAGTAAATTTACCTCACTAACTAAGCAAGATTAAATATTTAATCTATGATTAATTATATTTTTTAATGAAAATTGACAATAGGAATATATACGAACAACTTAGAATTTTTTAAAAAATAAATATAAAAAATTAAATTTTATAAAAATATATCTATTATTCGATATGTTTTTAAAAATCTGTATACAATTAACCCTAAAAGTAACTGCGCTATTGGGTTACAATTTAAATACGTAATTATGTTTCTTTATATCAGCTCTTAATCATTAAATTTGTCATAAACTAAAATATTTTGTCCGTTCGGCACTAAATTTTGTCATATAATAATTTGCATTCGATTTAACTTTGTTTTGATATAATTTAATTAAAATAAATAATAAAAATTAAAAATATAATTGCAAGCATTAAAAGATTTGAAATTGTAATTAAAAATTAATAAAAGGTGGCAAAGTGCAATTAAGCCTATAGGCTATAGTCCTATCATCCATCACTTAGAACGTGACTAACAAGAGTATAATAATACTTCATTAGGTTCACACAGTAATATAGTATTAAAAAATACAAAATTTATAAAATTACCCACCGTTACGGTGATTGCGGGTGAAAAAAAATTTCTATTGTACCTCACCAATCCTGTACTTTCTGAAATTTCACATATATTTTAATATTTAATTTCTTTCCGTATAAATATAAATAAATAAATAAATAAATAAATAAATAAATATATATATATATAGAGAGAGAGAGAGAGAGAGAGTGTGTGTGTGTGTTTGACTACTATATTTGTATAAGTATAAAATAATTAGTACTGATAAATTTTTTTATAGTTAGATCTATTTATTTGACTAATTTTATCTCTTAAATTATTCTATTTCACCAACCAGTTAGTTAATCCAAGAGGCCCACTATCATCCTAATTACACATCTTTTCATTCAAGAATTAAAAACGTACAAGCACTAATAATATAGTGGTTTTACAAACATAGAAACTCAATTATATATATATATATATAGTCCAGCTGCTATCTTTTTAGGAGGACAAAATTTTTTGTTCTTGTAAGTTATTTTATATGATAGGGATTTCGAATCAATGATCGAAATCGTTAAAATTGTTCTAAAATATTTAAAGCATCTAGAAACTAAATTTCATAAATATTAAAAATCGTTTTCAAGTTCATCGAAGAGTTGAAAATTAAATGGTAAAAAACGAACAATCTTCTGAAAAATAGATGTTAGACTTTCTAAATTTATGATCGAAATTATGAAACATTATTTAAGTAGTATAAAGAATTTTCTATCAAAAATTCATGCGGCTTGAATTACTCTACACCGTTAAACTAGCAACCAGCTCATATAAGTCGTTAAAAACTATCAATTTTGTGATCCTTTGATCATTATGAAAACGATTTTTAAGATTTATAAAATTTAGTTTCTAAATGCTTCAAATGCATTAGATCAACTTTAACGATTCCGATTATCGATTCGAAATCCTTATCAAGTAAAATGGAACTTTGTCCTCCTAAGGTCCTGTTTGGTTCGGATATAAATTTAAGAGGTATAATTTTTTTATATCTAGAATAGCTTGCTATTCCGGGATAATTAAGTATAAAAGTTAAATTGCGTTTGGTTCAAAAGTTGGTATTCTCTGGAATAGAAAAAATTGTGTTTGGTTAAAATTATGGAATAGTAGAGAATAGTGAAAAAAAAATGATAGATTTTTTATCAAAATGCTAACTTTGCCCTTACCTTATATATATATAAATTAATTTTAATTATTATGAATTAATTAAAATGGTAATTTAATTGTAAATAATAAATTATATCTCACCTAAACAAAATAATTTTTTATATTTTATAGTATATTTTAGTAAATAATAATTAGTAAACAAAATAATTTTTTATATTTTATAGTATATTTCATTAAATAATAATTAGTAAATAATAATTAGTAAATAAAAATAATTACATAACCGCAGATTACATAGCCTTATGTTCATATAGTATCAGATTAGAAGGAAAGCTAATATAAAAAAAAAAAAAAAATTCCATTCACTGCCCCCCTGAGGTATAAACCCTATTCCAAAGGGAGTTGGAATATTTTTTAACTGGTTATTCCAGAATAACCCGTTAAGCAAGGGTTATTTTAAACTTTTATCCCTAGCGATTTTTTATCCCCGTTTGGCAAGAATAGTTTTCCTTTTATCCCACAACCAAGCAGGGCCTAAAAGAATAGTAGTTGGGCTATATATATATATATATATATATATATATATATATAGAGAGAGAGAGAGAGAGAGAGAGAGAGAGAGAGAGAGAGAGAGAGAGAGAGAGAGAGCTAGGCTGGAATACAATTATAGTACCAAGTCATTGGTGCTATTAAATTTTTAACCATTGGATTAAAAGATGTGTGGTTGAGATGATAGTGGACCCCTTGGGTTTAATAGGTGGTTGGAAAAATAATAAAATCTAACGGGTGAAAATGATCAAAGAGCTTGATCTAAGGGTAGAAAACTTAATAGCACCAATAACTTGTTACTATTAATAGTATAGTAGCCGGACTCTCTATCTCTCTCTCTCTCTTTCTCTCTTTATATATATATATATATATATATATATATATATATATATATATATATATATATATATATATATATATATATATATATAGTAGGACTACTATACTTTTATAAGTAAAATCCTTTCGTACTCATAAGTTTTCTGCCCATGGATGAAGGAATGTGCAGTTAGGACTATAGTGATTCTCTAGAATTTATACTATTTCACCAACAACCCACTAAACCCTAGGGCGACCACTATCATCCTAACCGTAAATCCCGTCATCGAAGGGCGAAAAAGTTATGAGTACAAAGGAGTTTATACTCATAAGAGTATAGTAGCCCTACGCTCTCTCTCTCTCTCTCTCTCTCTCTCTCTCCTCTCTCTCTCTCTCTCTCTCTCTCTCTCTCTCTCTCTCTCTCTCATCTCTCTCTCTCTCATCTCTCGATCTCTCTCTCTCTCTATATATATATATATATATATAGTAGAGCTTATATATACTTTTAAAAGTACAAGTCAATTTATTTTTATGAATTTTTTACCATTGGGATTTGTGTTATTGTAAAGTCAACTAAAGAGAGAGAAAGAAAAAGTAAAAAATACAAATCCCAATACAAATTCAATAGTAAAAAATTTACAAGTATAAATGGGATTGTACTTTTAAAAGCATATAAGCTCTACTATATATATATATATATATATATATATATATATATATATATATATAAAGGTCACTCACTGTCAAGGGAGCCACTTTCTTCGGGCGGCAAGTCTTGCCCATTATTCGAAGTCAACGACAGCTCGGGTATCTTGATGGTACCGAGTCCACCGCAGATGATTGAAGAAGTATCGACTAGAAAAGAAGAGAAAACTACAAAGACATTAGTTCCAAATCCAGCAAGGACTGGATATTTACAGCTTCTCCTCCTCCCGTGAGTTTTGGTTCTGAAAGATTATCGCATATATATATATATATATATATATATATATATATATATATATATATATATATATATATATATATATATATATATATATATATAACTAGACTACTATACTATCAATAGTATCAAATACTTGGTACTATTATACTATCAATAGTATCGAATACTTGGTACTATTAATTTTTCAACTCTTAGATGAAGGGATGTGTGGCTAGGATGATAGTGGTCCCCTAGGGTTTAGTAAATTGTTGGTGAAATAGTACAAACACTAGAGAATCACTATAATCCTAGCTGCATAACCCTTCATCCATGTGTCGAAAAGTCCCAATCTGGTGGAAGAAGGTGGATTGCAAGAGCTCCGGGATTCTTACCTTGACTGCTAAATTAAGACATTGCCGGAACAGGATTAAAGGCTAGTGTAAAACAAATTTTTATAGTATTATGGAGGCGAAGAAAAAGCTAGCGTCCGAAATCCAGGAGTTAGATGATCTAGAGGAACGCTAGGATCTTGATCCGGAGCTTTTTGACAAAAGTGATGAGCTGAAGAGTAATCTTGGCAAGGTACTGGACGACGAAGAAATCCTCTGGAAATCGCAAGCGAAGTAGAGGTGGTTAAAAGAGGGAGATGGCAACATCAAATTTTTTCACGCCTATGTTAATGGCAGAAGGCATGCTACCGAGATAGGGGTGATCGAAGATAACAGTAGAACTATCCGAGCTGATAGGGAAAAAATGGCGTATTTCTTTCAGAAGTTTAAG
Organism: Tillandsia fasciculata; assembly: GCA_029168755.2. NCBI lineage: Eukaryota > Viridiplantae > Streptophyta > Magnoliopsida > Poales > Bromeliaceae > Tillandsia > Tillandsia fasciculata. The sequence continues at coordinate 7,576,818 of CM054946.1, read as the reverse complement.
GAGCTCTTCGCCCCCTCCGACCTTGGGCCGCAGCGCTTTGGCGATTGGAGTGAACTTTTTCGGTCACGACGCGTCTCCGACGCTGACCGGGGAAGCTCTCTTCTCCCTTCTGTATGAAAGAGATCAGGGCAGCGACGTTTCAGCTGGGGGGGGGGGGCAAAGCTCCAGGGCCGGACGGTTTCCCCCTTAGTTTTTACTAAACTTTTTAGGACACTCTGAAAGATGACATCGGATAAATCTTTCTTGAACTGCACGAGGGCCGGTGCTTCATATGTCCCATCAACTACTCCTTTATCTTCCTGATCCCTAAAAAGGAAGGGTCTTCGAAAGCTAGTAATTTTCGTCCGGTTAGTTTGTTGAACGGGGTCCAGAAGATCATTTCGAAGGTCCCGGCCAACAGATTAGCGCCGGTCTTACATACTTTGATCTCGCACTCTCAATCCGCCTTTCTTAAAGGGAGGAATATTTCCGACGCATTTGTGACGACCTGTGAACTCGTTGGGTGGGGAGGTAGAACGAAGAATGAGGGTGTCAGAGTGAAAGTGAACTTCGAGAATGCGTACGACAGAATCAACTAGTCCTTCCTGGGGGAAGTTATGGATTGGTGGGGTTTATCAGACAATTGGTGTGGGTGGATACGACAGTGTGTCGAAAACGCTAAAGTGGCGGTGATTGTTAATGGGGATGTGACGAATTAGTTCAAAAATAAGAGAGGCGTAAGACAGGGTGATCCCCTAGCCCCGTATCTGTTCCTGATGGTGGCTGAGTGCCTTGCAAGGATGACGGGTGAAGTTGTCAAGAATAACCTTATGAAGGGCATAGGGCCAGCTGACGACTGTCAGATCCCGTTAATCCAGTATGCAGACGATACCTTCTTTTTTTGTGAAGCTAAGAAGAAGTATGCGAGGAACCTCAGATTCTTGTGGCTACTCTTTGAGTGGGTGTCGGGCCTTAAAGTTAACAGAGAGAAATCTGAATTATACTATACAGGCAGACATGAGCATAAAGCGGTTAGACTGGCGAATATCCTAAAGTGCAAAGTTGGATCTTTTCCGACGAAGTACCTTGGGCTACCACTATCCACCAAGAAGCCGAGTAAAGAAGAATAGAGTGGGGTTATCAACAGAATTCGTGGACGGATTGACGGTTGATATGCCAAACTCCTGTCTAGAGGAGAGAGACTCACCCTGGTGAATGCAGTCCTAACCAACATACCCATCTACCTTCTATCTATATTCAAAGCTCCTATCTGGGTCACAAAGAGGATCGAGGCCCTCAAAAGGGACTTCTTTTGGTTTGGGGACTTGCACTTGAACAGGAAAGGGAGGTTAGTCGCGTGGAAGAATATGTGCAGGAGCAAGATGGAAGGTGGTATAGGGATTCTTGACTTAAGCTTGATGAACGATGCCCTTATTACCAAATGGTGGGGGAGATTTTTCACGACGCCTCAGCTCCAATGGGCCAAATTGATTAGAGCGGTACACTACGCGAAGAGAAAACAACTGTGGGAGGGGAGAGCGTTTAGGCCGGCCTCACAGTAGTGGAGGGATGTCATCAGGCTTAAAGAGTGCTTCAGAGGAGGGGTATATTACCAACATGGGAATGGAAAATCTATCAACTTCTGGTCAAAAGTTCCTCTTCCCCGAGTTTTTTATCAACATGGAGAGAAAATCATTACGAGTCTGCGAGTTCTTTGGGCGCAACGAATGGAACTGGAGGAAAATTCTGAGCGGAGCCTTGCCGGGGGGGGCGACTGCGAACCGGCTGCGCCCGATAGCTGACGGAGCTTAAAGGGCTGTTGGCGGGGGTGACTTTAGGGGCCGGAAATAATGTTGTGTGGTGGAGGTGGCACGATAAGGGTGTCTTTTCCGTTGAGTCTACGTACTTGGTTCTTAATGACGGGGGTACTAGGGACCTGTATGCCAAATCGCTTTGGAGTCTGCGGATGCCGATCAGAGTATAGATCCTCATCTGGTTGGTGCTCAAAGGTCGCCTTCCCACAACTGACTATCTGGTCATGCGGGGATGGGTGGGGTGCACTCTCTGCGTACTTTGTGGATGCGAGAACGAGACGGTAGATCACCTATTTGTGAGTTGTGTTTTCACGTGGTTCGTTTTGGGGATGGATGACGGAGCCATCTGGCTCAGGAACGCCATCGTGACTGCTCGAGGTGTCTAGGAGGGGGGGTTGGCATCAGAGGGGTCTGCTGCTAGGAATAAGATGCTAGCATACCTTTCGGTGATTTGAGCGATTATTTGGGTTATCAGGAATAATACTATCTTTCGTCAAGCAAACACTAATCCCATTAGTGCCGTAAGTTGGGTCAGAAGAGACCTACTTTAGTGGGAAGGTTTGAAGTGAGGGGTGGGCGTGTGGGCGAAACCGCTTTTTAACTCGTGTTTTTTATTATTATTAGTTTTAGTTATTTCTATACTTTTTTGTTTACGGCTTCTCTTTTCGAGACCTTGCTGTCTCACTCTTGTTAACTTAATTCACCTTCGTTATGAATGAAGCGGGTAGCGTGCTACATTTTTCTCAAAAAAAAAAAGTGCCTAAAAGTTAATAGTACCAAGTATTTAGTACTATTGCTAGTGTAGTAACTGGACTATATATATATATATAGTAAAGTTTATATACTTTTAAAAGAACAAGTTCAACTATACTTGTAATTTTTTTACCATTGGATTTGTATTGAAATTTGTGCTATTGTACTTTCTCTTTTTATCCCTTTATTTGACTTTACAATAGCACGGATCTCAATACAAATTTAATGAAAAAAATTTCACAGCTATAGTTGAGCTTATACTTTTAAAAGTATATAAGCTCTACTCTCTCTCTCTCTCTATATATATAGAACTAGGGTGGAATGCTATTAGTAGCAAACCGCTCCATTTGCCACTAATTTGTTTTCGATGATGGAGCTTTCAAATCGATGATCGACACCGTTGAACATGATCTAGACCACTAGAAGTATCTTGAAATTAAATTTCAAATCTTTTCGACATCATTGACCTTGTGATCAAAAAGTTATAAAATTTATAATTATAATGGTAAATAAAGCCTTTTACTCATTTGACGATGTAAAGATATCTAAATTAATTAAATTTTTGTTAAAAAAATTTTAAAACTATTTAAAATAAGATCTATATTCTTGATCTTAATTATAAGACTTCTATTATCACTTTTTAAAGAATATTTATTTTCAGACATTCATTTTTTTGTCCACTTGATAGACTAGAAAAGAATATCGAAAAACTATAAAAATTAATTTCTAAATAGTTTAAATGGTCTAGATCATGTTCAACGGTACCGATCGTCGATTTGGAAGCTCCATCATCGAAAACAAATGAATGGCAAACGGGTCGGTTTGCTACTGATAGCATTCCAGCCTAGCTACTTTTCATACCTATTATATTTATCTTGCTTCTAATGTTTCCTTTAGACCAAGAGGTGTAAAACATGTATTCTCGGTGGGTGAACTCACTGGAAACTATTCGTAGTTCTCACACCATGTCTTGGTGACCACTTTACAGGGTTAGGTACAGCCGGCGAGGCACTCGATAGGGCAAGAGCCCGGCAAAGTAGCAGACCTAGCGGGTATAGTGATCGAGTACCATTTTGTTTTCTTTTTGGGAATGAACATTGTATTGAGAGAAAAAGAAAAATTGTAACTATTTATTATATGTATTAAATGTTCATTCGAGTTATATTTCAGCTTTAATAGTTGTATTCATATTAAAGTTAAATATTTTAATTAGTAGTAAGTTTTACTCTGATATGCTTGTTTACTCATTGTGCTAATTATCGTTGAGATGATCGACCGTTCTTTTTGGGTATGATGAGGTCATGCCTGATTGGCAGGTCTATTAGCGTGCCCGAACTGACCAAATAGGGGTCTCGAGGCGTGACAGCTATAGTATTAACGGGCGCTCCCCGGTCGCCCACTCCACTATAGTGCATCGCTCGAATCCTCGAAACAGTATAATCCTTCTCGTGCTGCCTCGCGGGCATCCGATCCATGCGCCCGGTGCTACAATAATGCACCCGAAACCAACCAACTCTACAATCAGCTGAGTCACACACAAATCTCGAGAAAATCCCAGCCATCCAACTTCCCAATTGCTATAATAACTTTCAGGCATCCCTCAGCAGGATCCGTAAATATGTAACAATTTTCGAGCGTTCGAAAAATCTCTAGGGCGCCTGAAAACTCTATAACTTCAGTTCTCAACTATTTGCGGCCATGAGTCCGTTTTTGCGAGATTTTTGCACAATTACACATCGGCCAGCTCAAATACACACACTCGAATAGTTACAAGGCTCCGATACTCTACATTGAATGTGTTTCCTTATCCACTGTCCCTGCCAGTTTTGTTTGAATCTGATAGAGATGAAAGTATCCGAATCGATGTGAGTGGTAACTTTCCTTGACCTTTCATCTGCGAGGGGAATGCCAAAATACTCAAAGATGGTGGTAAGGAAAGATCCATAAGGAAGAGAGCGTGAAGTATCAATGACGGCGGCTATTTATAGGTGTACCGTGAGTGACAAAAAGTGCACCGGTGGCTGCGAAAATTTTCGGAACATAAAATGATGTACCGCTGCCCAAAAGATCCAATCCATACAACTACCGCGTCGAAAAGTCCCCCCGATGACAAAACCGACTTCCGTTGAGATTCATTCAATCCTGACGGCAATCCCACAACCAGAGGAGCGACGGACGACGATCCAAGCCTTCACTGTTGCCTCGACGAAGATCGCAACGAAAACGGCTAAGCGAAATCACCCGGAGCCACAGACAATGACGAAAAACAAAATCCGTCCAGCTAGGGCTTGACAACCTAGCTGACAGCGGCACGACGCGCATATGGCACGGTGCGGGCAGCGCTACGAAGTGCGGCGCACGAGGTGACCAAGCGGCGCGGGTGGTGACCAAGCGGTACAGGCGCACAGCCGCAAAGGTAGGGCGCGCGAGCAGCGGTCGGCATGGCGCGTGGCTGTTCGAGCAGTGTGGGCACGCGGACCACAGACGTGCGGCGCGCGGCTGACGAAGCAGCGCAGGCGCGTGGGGGCCACAAGCACGTGGGCGCACGGCTGCAAGGGCGCGGGCGCAAGCACACACGGTGGCAGCGTGGCCCGCGTGGGCAGCATGCGCACGCGACAGCGGCTGCAAGCGCGCGAACGCAAGCACACACGGCGGCAGCGGCTACGGCTGCGCCGCTTGCAAAGGCCGAGGTGTGCGGCGGCGGTAGAGATCGGGCGCTCGGATCTTGCGACGGTTTGACTCCGATCTTTTTCGGCGCACGGACGAGGAAGAAGTCCAATTCTTGGATGATGGAAATTTAGAGTTTTCTCTTATGTTAAGAGAATCCCGAATCCACTCACGATATTTATAAGGGATTCCGCCCATTTCGCGAAGTCCGGTTATCAAACCCGAATCCATTATTTAGCGCGCCCCTCTTCGCTTTTTCTCGATAAACATGCCCAAAGTCGAAATGTTTCGAAAAACCTATTTTATGGATCTCGATGCGCCAAACATCCTAACAAGTACCGAAAATACTAAAAACCGATTTTCAAATTCGACTTACCGAAAAAATGCATTTTCAAGAGATCAGGATATTGGATTTGAGATCTGATCGCACTACCGTTTTTCGTTTGACGACGCCGATAGAGTGACGATATGCTTTTCTGAAGATCAAGATTAGCCGTCGGAACTTTTTACGAGAAAAACTCGCTCCTCCGTTAAACTCTATTCTTCACACTTTTCGGTGTAACCAGCATAGCGAAATTGAAAACAGAGTTGACCACTCTCTTCAGCAATGATTCACCAATAATCCGGTGAAAGAGACCCCAAGGATTTAATCTTCAAAAAGTTAAAAATAATACTCTCTTTAAATTTTAAAAAATATTAATTTAATTCAAAATACCGAATTTAAATATAAATTTTGAAATTTAAATTACTGTTATTGCAACTAAGTACTTGATAACAAGTGTGGTTTGACTATCCTAGACTTGAGTTCATGAAGTGGCGATAATTTGATGCGCTAAAAATATATAGGCTTGAGAGACGCTAATTACTCGGACCATATATAGTTAATTCGAAGTCGGTAAAAATTCGATAGGATATAATACGAATAAAATTTGTATTCTAATTTTAATTATATTAAATAATATATCTTAAAAGATGGATTGACTGATTATTCAAATACGAAATTTATACAAAAATTATACATTCACCAATTAAAAATTTGTGATAAAAAATTAGATTATTAAATTATTTTTTTTTTTCTAAATTTATAGTATTAGTTATATATTTTAATAATATAAAAATAAAGAGTTATAAAATAAAATAGATTAAATAAAAAATAATAATAGCAAATCACATTATACACCACGTTATATAAATAATTAAATAAGTAAGAGATTAAATAGTTCATACTTAAATATAAAACATACAAGGTTCACATAATAGCATATTTGAAAATTTAATATAAGATAAAGCTCGAACTCTATATAGTGCATGCGAATAGTTTTATTCAGATTTTTAATAATTCATCAATAATTTAAGAATAATTCATGAATAATTCACTAAGTAAAATTTTATTCAAAAATTATTTGCATTATTTTAACCAAATAGTCCGGTAGACACGAATTTTTCGCAACTAATTAATTGAACCAAAAATAACTCCTGTTTTATTCTGAACTTTTGTGAAAGGATTTTTTTTTAAATCATCTTCTGAAAATTTTTATTTTTAAAAATAATTCTACGAAATTTATATTTATAAAAAATAACTCTATGAGTATCAATTGTACTCCACGTGAGCGGGGAAGGTAGACGTGTAATTAGTAAAAGTGAGCGGGGAAGGTAGACGTGTAATTAGTAAAACATGAAAAATCATTCTCCGTGTTTAAACACGGGGAATGATTTCCCGTGTTCATATTTCCCCTACAATAAAATTTTTATTTTCTAAAATAGTTTTCTGTGTAATTGAAATTAAAATCTATATTTTAAATTAAAATTTGAATTCAAAAATTAAATCAAGATTTGAATTCAAAAATTCATTACTTTAATTTAAATTTAAATTCAAACTTCAAATTTAAATTTAAAATCTAATTTGATTTTTAAATTTAAATTTAAATTTTAAATATAAATTTGAAATTTAATTTTGAACCTAAATTAATATTTAAAATTTAGATTCAATTTCAATATTTTGAATTTAAAGTTTAAAACTAAAGTTGAAATTCAAATTAAATTCAAGTTCTCAATTTGAATTTAAAAGTAGTGCAAAATATGAATTTGAATTCAAAATTAAATTTGAACTTGAAATTTGAATCCAAAATCAAATTTTAAATTCAAATTTGTAATCTAAAATCAATTTTAATTTTAAATTTTAATTTTGGAAATTTAAAATTAGAATTTAAATTTAAAATTTAAATACGAGATAGAAATATAAATTTAAAATTTGAAATTCAAATCCAAAATATAAATTAAATTTAAAAATTAAATTTAAATTTAAATGAAACTAATGAAAATTTAAATTCAAATCTTAATTTGATTTTTGAATTCAAATTTTAATTTAAAATATAAATTTTGATTTTAATTATATAGAAAACTATTTTTAAAAGTAAAAAATTTATTATACGGAGAATATGAATACAAAAATCTACTATTTTCCGTATTTAAACACAGATGATACTGTAGAGTCAATTTTATAAATATAAATTTAGTAAAATTATTTTTAAAAATAAAATTTTTCTAAGAACCATTTTAAAAACGAGCCCTTTGTGAAAAAGTTACATTCAGACTATTTTATTGAAATTTTCAATAATTAACAAATAATTGGCTAATTAACTAAGGCTCAGACTACAAAATCAACCATTCAGTGTACCACTACAAAACGGTAAATTAGTTTTGTTAATAAGTGCAATTACTATATGCTCGACAATAAGTAATAAAAATACATATAATGATTTTTAATTTTTAAAATTCAAACTAAAATCTAAATTTAACATGTTCCTTAAAAAAAGAAACTCTTTTTTCTTATAATTGCAAATTGAACAATAATAAAAGAAATCAACAAATTCCATTTTTTTTTCCCGAGCGAAAAGTAACTTGCGATATTGACCCAACAGGAAAAAAAAAAAAAAAAAAAAAAAAAACCAGAAACTAGAGAGAAAAAGAAACCCCGGCTCTGTTGAAAAAACATCCTCTTTTTTGCCCAAACTCTGTTAACTCAAAATCTGTCACCAAACAATTAAGTTAATGAGCAAAAATGACAAGATAAAATTCTCATACTAAACCACTATAGCAAGAAGGAACATTCGAAATTTTAGGCTGTAGTTGAGTGATTGAAGCAACAATACCATTCGCAATTTAAAGCTCTAACAGAGTGATAAAAGAGTGCAAACAGTTGGAAATTTGAGTGAGTAAACAACTAATAAGAGCTCTTGCTTCAAGCAGCAGCCCCAGCACCAGCCTTGCCCTTCTTCCGCTGAGTCTTCTTTAAGTAGAACTCCAACTCTTTCCCTTCTAATATATATCTGGTAGAGAACAACAATCAAAGGCAAGTTCATAAGATCAACTCACTGTACACTGATTCTAGTGTGCACTTCACCAAATTCAAAAAGGAAATAAAAAGCAAAACAAATATCAGGCTGAAATGCAGATAACCCACTCAGATATCTTGGGATTTTCATCTGTTCCCCTTGATAATGAAAACATGTAGATAACTTCATGATGTCTCATTCTGTTAAAGTGTTAGAACTTTACCCCTCTGGTAGGAGGGTAAAGTCCGGGATTTTCTAATCTATCAAGTGTAGTTTTGATTATATAGGAGGTTAAGCGCACATCATGATATATCCAAAAGGTTATCTACATTTTATGACAGAAAGGAAAAAAAATCACTTTACCCGTCAGCTCGGCCACATTGGCCAGGGCGAGAAGAGATGCAGGCCAACAACCTCCCACTGGCAAACTGCTCCTCAATGTGTGGGTCAAGCGTCCGATTTTGTTGCCTCTTCTCGAGCTTCCTGAGGATATGGTTGCTCTTCTTTGCTTCTTCTGTGGCACCTTCACCCTCCTGTCCATTATAAGTCATCAGCAAGAGAGAATTCAGCATCGATAAATAAGTTTTGGAGAGAAGCACCCAAACAGATAAAAAATGTTGCTGAAGTAAATTCTTGGGACAAGTGGAAAAGGAAAGAGGGAGACGATCCAAACCAGCACAAGGTATACAGCATGCCAAAGCCAACTTTCACTACAGCAAAGGCAGCGTCAATATGGATATCAACTTAAAAAATGTATAGGAATCACCATTTTAAATCAACAAGTGTATAGTTTGGATCATATAGGCAATGTAGTCTTGAAAATATAAACAAACCAAAAGCAAACTTTTATATCCCAGTAAGGTCAAAGTGATAAACTACCCACAATCCAATACAATATTAATGAGCCAGGCAATAAAGTTTGAACCTTTGAATTGATGAAGTAAATTTTACAATCATAGCCATCCAAGCAGTCCTAAAAGTCACGTAACAAGAGGACAAACAATATTGGTTCTACACAGAAATGCCAATATGCAATGTCAACAATAAAGCATGTACAAAGATACAAGATATAGGCAACATTTTACACAGAAATGCCAATATGGCATATAATTTACAAAATTAGGAAACATACATAAAAAATGCTAAGTCGACAATCAACCTTCGTTGTAATCTTAAAACATCATCATCCTTGGGTTTAGACAACCGTTGTGGGGTTTTTAGTATTAAAACAAATAGTACTGATAAGACTAGTATGCTATGTATTACGAACACTTCTATAAGCCTCGCGTGTCCGTTTCGAACACACACGTGTCTGTGTCGAACACACACGTGTCTGTGTCGGACTCGTGTCCGACGCGGACATGCCATGAGCACGCGTTCGACGTGGATCCATAGCACATCCTGTTAAAAAATATATATATATCTATTTTTATTTTACTTTTTTTATACATATATAATGTAAGATAATAAATATTTTGCCTTTTTGATGAATACATACAATTTTTTTTGGATAATAAAAATAAATCATGTATGGTAGAGATTTTCTTTCCTTAAAATATATGAACTATCCATAAAAATTTTATTAATTTTCATTCGTATGAGAAATATAATAATATTTTAATAAAATTAACTATTTATATATAATAGCTATATATTGTCAGTGTCCTAATTTTTTAAAAGCTGTCGAGTTGCCATGTCCGAGTCATGTCGAGTCTCGCGTCTCGTGTCAGTGTCCGTAATGCTTAGCTAGTATGGGAAAGTTGGACCTTGGATGGTAATGCTGTAACATTACAACTCACTTGTGGTTGTAGCCGTAGCATCTCTCAATATACATTACTACTGTCATTGAAAATTTTGTAAATTCAACTAAGCATAAAAAAACCTTAAGCAAGGCATTTAATTATTTTGAGACCCCAACCACAGGCTCTATCTCCTCAGATTTGGTGTACTGGGAGTTCTTTCCTCCAAGATGATTACATCAACAGCACACTCAGATGCAGATTTTACAAACTAACAGCAGAATGATTCTCGCCAATCGACACTTCGCTTGTTTCTTTCACTCCTAAAGTTTTAGTCGAGAAGACTGCATTTTCGAAGAAGATTCCCAATTGATATTCTTTTAAGTCATCAGCCAACAAAAGCTCAATATCATTTTGAAATCAACAGCCAACAAAAGCTCAATTTACCCTCAAGTGCTAAAACAAATACAGGCATTAAGACATCACCCAAGAAAAATCTAAATTACAAGAATATCTTCAGTCAAGAAACTAATAGCGCCACAGAAATTACCTTACTATGCATTACAACCAAAATCATTTTATGGATTTGTAAACAGTATAGTAAGCCAAAAGTTTGTAACGCTCACAATCCAATCAACAAGAAATGCAACTGATAAGACATAATAATAACTCACCATAAAAAAATTCAGTAAAGTTTTGGGTACAAATGCAATAGAGACGTATGCAGTTATAAACAAATCAGAGCCTTTACTAATACAATTCTGCCGTTGAGATACAGTTAGAAAGATTTAACACTAAAAAAAACGAAAAAATATTCAAAGCAGGATTAGTGGAAGATTGAACTTCCAGAAAGATGTCTGTGATGTTTCATTTTAAGCAAAGTTAATAAAAGACAAATCAATCACTGTCCGCAAAATAATATATTTAGCAAATTTGTCCGGTGTACAATAATTGTCATGCACATCAAATTCGATTATGTGAAAGACAAACAATAAACAGCATTGCTATGAAAAAAATTACTAGTGCATAGAAAGGAAAAGAAAAACAAACAAACCAATGACAGCAGGGAAAGGTCAGACAGAAAAATAAGATAAATCGGTCACAACAGCACAACAATGACAAAATTATTCTGATTTAGCATAAAAGGTGAAGATCCAAACAATTAACACTTCGTATAGACTACCGTTAGAATTAAGCAAATGTTTAGTTTCCAAGAAAATTTAGTCAATTAAAAATGAAAAGATGCATCCTCATATAAATTTTACAATAGAATAACTACCTCCAGATAAGCTCCTCTTACTTCTAAAAGGAAAGTACTCCTAGAAAGTTCTTCAAACCTTTAGCCATGGCTTGGAGCCTTGGAAAGATGGTCAAAAGAAAATGAGTTAATCCAATGTTCAACGCAACCTATGAAGCACGGATACTTCAAATTTCATGCCGTACACCTATCGGATACCGATACGCGCCTGATACGTGTCCGATACGGGAATGAAGTATCCGACCACCCATTGGAATTAAGGAAAAGAGTGAGAAAAAAGCAAATCTCTCTTAAATTTGTCATTTCTTCTATCTTTTTGCACTTGAATGATTGAAGGCGTTCCGTCTCGTTCCATCTCCACATAGTATTAAACTATGGTTCAATCCTTTACCGTTTCTCTTTCACTTTTTTTTCATCTAATTTATCAACCTAGAACTAATCAACAAAGGCCATAGAGAATAGTTTTTTTCTTCTTCTATTAAATTGTTAGCATATTTTCTTTTATTATTGTTTTATATAATAGAACCTAATAAAACATACATATAGGTTGAATGGCTAATTATCTAGTTTGTATAACTAAATATCTATTGTTATCATTTGATCAAGTTGGATGATAGTTGGTTGATACTTTTTGAATTATTATATCATACGATAGATTATCTTTTTCTATGCACAGATGTAAAACAATTATACAAGTTAATATATATCAAAATATATTCCATAATATAATCCAAATATTTTAATTGTTCTCAATATATCATTATATATAATCAACAAATATTTAAATATATTTAAAATAATATTTTATTCAAGTATATTCCGCGCATCGTATCCTACGAGTTTTAGGAATTGTCGTATTAACTGTATCCGTATCGTGTCTATCCATATCCCCGTATCGTATCTGTGTAACATAGAACGCAACAAATTATTTGCAATGCTCTGCAGTTTACTCAGACACATCCCTCTGGATCTCCACTCCAGTTGAACAGTAATCTGTGTGGATATGACACTACGAGTCATACAACTTCCAGAACAGTAAATGGAGGCCAGCGGATCATAGAAAACAATCCATTGACCATTGACTCCTCTATAATCCCATAGACAGTTCTGCCGACAGGACACTAATATATCTCCTGTTTATGCAACCTTAACGCAAAATGGATCGCATCCCAATTCCTAAGACAACAAAACTCTAAAGTGCACTGTAAGCAACACAATACCTAAAAACGGGCAAATATTTACATCTTACCATTTCATGCTAGTGCAAATCCATTGGGTAGCAGCCCTTCTAAAATGTGGTCTGAACCTATAAGGTTTATTTAACAAACAGTCCGACTAATTATATATCCATGTATTCACATTCAAAACTACAAAATAAAAGCATAAACTAGAATTGTTTACAAACTAATTAGAGATATAACTGTGCAAAACTAAAGTGTCAGAAAAAGGGAGATACCTCAGTTGCTTCCTTCTTCCCAGCAGCAGGGGCCTTCTTCTTCCTCCCAATCTCAACACCATAGTGCTGGAGGTACCACTGCTTGAAGGGAGCAACATCAACCTGGATGATCGCACTCTTCACAAGGGTCTGCGTTCTCACTAGTTCATTGTTTGAGGCATTGTAGACCACATCAAGGATACGGGTCTTGCGGGTCACAGCCTCGCTCCCCAACGAGTAGTTACCCGTGTCCAAGCGGAGGGCCCTCCACTTCACATTGCCTCCTCGAACCCGGACCCTCCTCACCGTTTTGTTGCTCGAAAGCTTGGTGTTCGCAGGCTGCCGGCCCAACTCATACCTATCGAAGTAAAGCGGCAAGAAACATATAAATTCTCATAAGTGTTGATAGAATGATCATACAAAACTCAAAATCAAAACTCGTTAAACCAAATTTATTTTAATCAACAGAATGCTTAAGCCAACAGCAGTGAAACATCATATTAGTTAGGAAAGAACCCAACAGTTGGCGTGCAAATAAATCTATAAAAGGAAAATTGAATAGTAAATAAACAGAAAACGAAATGATAAAAAATATAAACAAAATCAGCATAATTAAAACTTCACCAATTACAGCATTTCGCAAGGGATTGTCAAAATGTCAAACTAATGTAAAAGAGAAATCCACAAAGCAAAACAAAGATAATAATCCCAAAAATTGAGAATATGCAGTAAGAGTTCGGGAAACCAAGTACAGAAAAATAATTTACTTATTTTGATGGGAATTCGTATAGAGGGAAAACAAGACCGTAGAGTAAGCCCTCAACTGATTCTGCCACCATTTACTAAATTTTAAACATAAACACATTCTATTCAATGGAGTGCACCACTGGATGACGAATTGCTCGCAATCTACACATTTTACAGGATTGTTTGCAAAAATCAAAGACTGCTTAGAGATAACATTTTGTGAAAAATAAGCTATTCCGCATGGAGAGCGTGGAAGTAATTCAACAATGAAACATCTGATCACATAAAATTTGTTCTTATAAAAAAAAAAAAAAAAAAAAAAAAAAAAAAAAAAAAAAAAAAAAAAAAAAAGGCAACAGTAACAAAAATCGTTTCTAAGCATCAGATCAATGATGTTATTCAGAAAAATTAAGAAATTAAGGGGAAGAAATAGAAAAAGAAAAGAAAAGAGCCATTACTTTCGCTTCTTCCTCCACGCCTTCTTCTTCCCCCCGGTGGCGCGCTTCTTGTGCATGGAGTCACGAGAGATCCCTGCGAACAAACCATGGCATCAAAACCCCACAAATCCCAACAAAAAGAAGAGGACGCAGAGAGAGATCATTAGGGTTTAAGCCATCGGTCGAAGTAGAAAATTTCTAGGGTTTTGGGTTGAGTTCTTTACCCATTGTAGGCGAGCACAGACGATTCTTCTTCTTCTCAGGTAACTACAACGCCGCCTCGTCGCCCGCTTCTTCGGCCTCCACGCAAAACCCTAGTAACGATATACTCGGGGAGGTATTTTACTGATTGGTCCAACTGAGTACAAACCGTAAAGGCTTTATTTTACTGATTGGTCCAACTGAGTACAAACCGGGCCGGGCCGGAACGGGCCGGATCGAATTTTGACCTGGTTAATTTTGTCCGACCTGATTTGCTTAAAAAAAAAAAAAAAAGGGCCAAGTCGGGCCTGGTAGGGCCAAGGAACAAAAATGGTGAAGTTGAGCCCAACCAGTAGAAAGAGATGCAAACGGATTTGGGTTGGTGGAGTTCCCCCCATCCCGTTCAAATGGGTGGTAAGTTACCCTAAATCCTAAGCAGATTTGGGGTGAAAGACGGTGGAAAAATTGATTCGCCTCGATTCTGCCTTGAATCCATGTCAAATCTGTCACATTCCGAAATCAAAAACGAATTTTTTTTAAAAAAAAATTAGAGTTTAAAAATATTTTTTCAGGACATGAGCAAATCCGCTATGTGTGTATAATTTTTCGGTCCAAACGGACAGAAATTTTTCTATACACGTATGGCTAGGCATTCTACAACAAGCAATTAGTCTTATATATCATCACGTCGAAATACATTTCAATCAACAAGCAAGACTCACATTAATCTACGATTAGACGATGGCGTATCTCCGTACACCTGCCGACTCAACATCCTGTCATATCTCCGCATATTACAATCAAGCTCTCCATATCTCCGCAATCGAAAGACAAATCACTGTCATATCTCTGTTTTTTAAAATTATTTTAAAATTACGATCGAAATCCCAAATTACAAGTATACATTAGAAAATCCTAGTTCATTCATTATTAGAATCATTCAATCAAACAACCAACAAACAAGTATAGTAAGGAGTAAAACAGTAGCACAGTAAATAGTAACAAAATGATCATCATGGCGAGTCTCATGTGCTAGGGGCAAATAAGTAGATCCAGCTAACTAAATAAAACTGATAACAAGGACGGCTCTAGCGAATTACCCTCACAATATTGTCCTGAACCTCACCACCTGAGTACCAGAAAAATATGTTAATAAGGAAGTGTGAGATACAACTGAAATGTATTTCAGTGTGTACAACGAGCCGGGGATCAACAATTTGTATCTACTGGAACTTTTTCTTTCCGAAGTATGGGTCATCTTCACCATTTTCGCAGAAGTTGAACTAACTTGACAACGTTTCTTCAATAAAAAAATGTGTTAAAAAAAAATGAACAATACACTATCAATGACTTTGCTATAAAATTAAAATTTTTATACCTTACTTTCTTTGGTGAATTAATATGCTACTAGACTAGTCTATTGATCTCTAATCACACCTGTTGCCGTATTGTCAACTAATTCTTGAATTGGTTTGTCTTCTAAAAGAAATTCACATTTTAATTAACTTTTATAATCTCTCCACTTTTTGTTCAATTGTGACGCCCAAACTTGCCAGGGGGTCACCCATCCTAAAACTACTCTAGCTCTAGCACGCTTAACCCTCTTAACTTCTTGGGTCTTGCTACTACCCAAAATGCTATAGCCGGGTTAAGATATTTAATCCTATTATATCATATATATATATATATATATATAGAATTAGGCTAGAATACTATCGATAGCACTAAGCCATTGGTGCTATCAAGTTTTTAGCGGTTGGATTAAAAAATATGCGGTTGGGATTATAGTGGTCCCCTAGGGTTTACTAGGTGGTTGGTTGAATAGTAAAAATCTTAGGGGACCACTATAATCCCAACCGCATATCTTTTCATCCAACGGCTGAAAACTTGATAGCACCAATTGTTTGGTGCTATCGATAGTATTCTAGCCGGACTCTCTCTCTCTCTCTCTCTCTCTCTCTCTCTCTCTCTCTATATATATATATATATATATATATATATATATGTATGTATATGTATATATATATATATATGTATATGTATATGTATATATATATGTATATGTATATATATATATATGTATATGTATATGTATATATATATATATATATATATATATATATATATATATATATATATATATATATATGACTAATACAAATTCCGGGGGTGTCCATTCTTCCTTCTTTAAGCCCTGACGTCCACGTCAGGCTCAAGCACACTCATAAGCACCAGGCGATGTAAGACTCATTTCGCTAGCCTCGAGCTGCACTCCACCCACAACGGTCATTAGCTGGGGAGCATCGCTCTACCCGCTATATAACCTTGGCTCAGCCGAAACTCATCTCACATTTTCAGCTGGTGAATGGCCTGATACCAACTCTGGCGCCCCAACTTTCCAGCGGGTCACCCATCCTAGAACTACTCTAGCTCTAGCACGCTTAACCCTCTTAACATCTTGGGTCTTGCTACCACCCAAAATTCTATAGCCGGGTTAAGAGTTTTAGTCATATTATATCATTTATATATAGAACTAATCCAAATTTTGGGAGTGTCACATCAATGATGCCAGCATCCAATATCTCGTTTTCTCAGGATATCTAAACTTTGCCTACACATAACATAAAAAGTTTACTGTTAAAAGTCTATTCTAATAAAAACATATAAATATATAATAAAAAAGAAAATAATGAGCAAAAATGAAAGAACATCAATATGTTTTAGTATTTTTTTCTTGAATGGATGAAAAGTTTGATTATCCTATCGCGGAATATTTAAAGGAGCAAATGGTCCTAAAAATGATCTAATGACATAACCGACCTTGTGGGAGCTGCACTCCACCTACAATGGTCATTAGCCGGGGAGTCTCGTTCTACCCACTAGCCGGTGAGTCTCGTTCTACCCGCTATATAACCTTGGCTCAACCGAGACTCATCTCATATTTTTGGTTGGTGATTGGCTCTGATACCAACTGTGTGATGCCCCAACTTCCCAGTGGGTCACCCATCCTAGAACTACTCTAGCTCTAGCACGCTTAACCCTCTTAACCTCTCGGGTCTACCTACTATCCAAAATGCTATAGTCGGGTTAAGAGATTTAGTCCTATTATATCATTTATATTGATCTTTGTATTATTTTTTTCGGTGCTTACTTTGCTACGATTTTAGTTTTATTTTTAAAAGCTTGGTGAATGGTTGACATATTAATCAGTACTTTGAAAATCAAAAGGAGCCACTTTCATTCACTCCTAATTAATTTTATATTAATTATTAACTTTACTTCGTAATCATTATTTTTGAAGATATTCTGTTATAGGAGTTCTTGAGATTTATATTCATCAAATTCTTATAATCATGTGTGATCTTAAGATACTCAACCTATCTCAGTTGTGTGTGCTCATTGTGATGAATATGTGATTACCGATAGACTAAAATTTGTGATATGACAATTTCACTTAATAGATTGCACTTTTACAAGGGGGATGTGAAAACTACCACCATATATAGGAAAGAGTTGCCACCCCGATCGTCTGGTAAGTGTGTGAAGCTACCACATGTTTTGAATGCTTGATACTCTTTTGATAAAAATCTTAGTTAAAACATTTGAAATATATATTCAATTTTTAATTTTTTATACAATCTTCTGTTTGTTATAAGGTGGGATAGTGAAAATGCTCAAAGAGCCGCCCTTGGTTATTTATCTGCCTATCTCAAATTTGAAAGGTTATTGAATAAATTTATGTCATTTGGTGAATCTCTATAAGTCATTTTGATAACTGCTACATCTTGATAATATATAGATCTCTAGATTATTTTTGACGACTTGACTTTGACATTTATAAAATTAAGAACGTTAAAATTAAGAACGTTTATAATATTTTATCCTCATTTTTTTATGATTAGGTAGTAAAGTTTTAAATTTTTATAAAATTGATGTGGATTGAATGACATATTTGTGATATCAAAATATTCATGTATTTACATAATATTTTCTAAATGCAATCGTTACTTCGTTTTAAAATCACAAGATTGAAAATTTGTGATTTTTCACTGGGGTACCGGTACTACTTTGAGGTACCGGAACCAAGTTATCGGTAATAAACAAAGAACCCGCAAACCCGATTCAGTTTTCTTTAAAATTTTATATGGCGTATCGGTACGTCTCTTCGTGTACCAGTACGTTATCTACAATTTTGTTTATAATACCGGTATCCCATTATTTTCTCACAAAGAACTTTTATCTAAACACTCTCTTTCTCTCTCTAAAAGTTTTCTAGCATCATTCTCCTCCGAATCTACGAGATTCTTGCCGATATTTGTAAAATCTTTCATCAATTTCTCATTTTTTTATTTCAAACCCTAATTTTTAGTTTTTTGGTGATTTATTTTAGATTTTTAGATTGATCTCTATTTTTACTAAAATCTTTTGCAAATCTGAACTTAAATTGATTATTAAAACGTGGATGCTTGCTTTCTATGTGTTTAGATCTATGTTTTATTACGTATTATGCTTAAATCTATCATTTACATCCTTTCATCATGCTAAGAATTTTGAAATTTTAGGATTTGCATGAAACTCTTACTTGAATGTTGTTCCTTCAAAGTTCACATGTTTAGAACACTTTCTATACATTTTTAAACATTTGATGATGTTCAAATTCGATCAAATCATATTTGCACAATGTTCTTCACAGGATCATGGAGTTCTCTTTGTTACTCGTTCTTGTGGTGTTAATGGCTACCGATAGAGGTCGTGGTCGTGGTCGTGGTCGTGGCCGTGGAAAGAAGAGAGTTTCTAAGGGGTCACGTGATGAAGGATCTACGAGTTCGAAATTTGAGGAATCTGAGCCTTTGTTGGTTTTTAAGGATCCACAAGGATCTAAATAGGTACTATCAAACACCTAGAGGGGGGTGAATAGGTGTAATATTTAAAAAACAAATCTCAGTGCAAAAATAAAAACCAATGTGAAAAATAAAAATAGCACACCGAGATATACGTAGAAACTCCAATCCAGGAGAAAAACCACGGGACCAACACGCAATAACAATCCACTAAGAAAAGAAGAATAACAAGGTGATTACCGACTCCACGGACTCAACCCCTCCTTCAACTTCTTCGGACCTTGCGCTCACCGATTGCACGTCCACTGCACACGTTCGAATCCACGAACGCCACTCGAATCCACGAGCACACGTTTCGAATCCACGAAACGCCTTCAACACACCGAATCCACGGTGCTACGTCGAATCCACGACGCAAACTCAGCCGATAAAGAAATATAGGCTTCGATGGTGATCCTTTGCTTAGATTATCATTGAAGAACCGTAGAAAGAAATTCTAAGCAAAGTTTAGATCAATTCGACAAAAGATAGATCTTAGAAGAACCGTCGAATTGACCTAAAAGAGGCTAAAAAGAAGAACGGTAAAAACCTAGCCTCTAGGGTTGCTCTCAAGTGTTTTATAAAAATAATCGGTAGTTTTTGAGAAACCCTAAATGTCTATTTATAGTTTAGAAACCTTTGGAAAGAGATAAGAATCAAAAACTTACCTTATCTGGAATTTTTCAGGACGACGATCCGGATCGGAATTTCTGCGATCCGGATCGTCGTAACGAGACAGACAATTCCAGAAAAACAAGGGTTCGGGATCCGGATTGAAATGCCCGATCCGGATCGTTCATATATTTCAGCAAAATCCAATGTTCGGGATCCGGATCAGAATTGGCTTGGATCCGGATTGGATTTGCAATGAACCAACACCCTTCGGGATCCGGATTGGATTGTCTGATCCGGATCCTGAACATGTCCCATGTCCAGTTTTTGATTTTTATGCAATTAAAAATTCATCCAAGTGTTTCTACACTATAAGAAAGTATTCGGATCACCAAAATTATTTAGTTAAACATACCTGATCCTTCCGAATCCATTTTCCTTGAGATTGATGTAATTGATCCACAATTCTTCACCTTCAATCTTCAAGACTCAAAACACTGAGTGTCAACTTGAGCTCTTCTCTGAGTCTTCGATTGCTGATTGACAATTTGATCACTTCAAGACTCCGACTCAACTTACTGACTTGACTCACGAAATATGCCAACACCAAAATGCCGTAACAATCTCCCCCTTTGGCAATTTCGTGACAAAACCCAAAAATACATAAAAACGCTCAAGTCACTCATCTTAAACCAAAAAATTCGAAATTCAATGTCATCACCAAAACATTGATTTTCTTTGCGTGAAAGATCCAATAAATACAAAATTACATTTGAACCAAACAGTCCTAGAACATACTCTATGACTTAGGACTTGGAGTCTTAAAGTGATGTAATTCCTGCAAAACAAAACTCCAAACAAAATCAAACGTTAGTCGTTAGAAATTAAAATCCTACATTTGATTCGTCCTTTTGGTTCTTTTGTTTTTCGGCTCTTTCAATCTTTTCTTTATCTCCCCCTATCTTGAGCATCTCTAACATGTTCTCCATGTTCTCCCCCTGTCTTGAGCATTTATGTTCTCCCCCTTTGTGATACGATCATTATTTCTGTTCTCCCCCTTTTTGTCACAAATTGTCAAACAGTGAACATACTAGACAAAAGGAAATCACTAATAACATTAGTTCATAGAGAAAGAGAGATAAAAGCTCAGTTCCGGTATATAACAAAAATGCAGATTGCGTACCGGTACCAGAAAGCAAAAATCAAATAATTTCTTGAAACAAATCCAGATTTTAGAATCTTTTCAAATACCGATTTGTATTCCATCAAGAAATCAATTTAAGTGCTTTAAACAATGAATTCACACAGATGCCATTCAATCCAATTAATTTCACAAAATTAAAAAGATTTACTCCTAAATCATGAAAAACAAAGATAAAACATTATAAACAGTTTTTCATGTTATATTCATCAAACACAAGTCATCAAAAATAATCTTGAGATCCAAACTCTATCAAGATGTAACGGATTTACAAAGATGACTTACGGAGATTTCCAAATGACATCAATCTTGAATTCTACCCTTTCTTGAGATTGAGGTATATGATCCAAATTTCTTTCATCAGAATAATTTAGAAAAATTCCATAAAAACAGAAAAAGTATGTAAGCACTTTAGCGCATCAACTTTAAACAAAAGTCATCGTTTCATGCAACAAGAAATAGATTATACCAAATCTATCAAAAATACTCAAAAATGAAACGAAAATTTATGAAAATTAAAACCCTTAAAGTTGAACAACTTCAATCACATCTAACATGATCTTATGCGTAATGCCTTTATCAAATCATCAATTTGGTAAAGAAAATGAAATACCAAGATCAATAGATGTTTGAAATCCCAGATAAGTTAGATAATATATCTAGACAATCTGTTGAAGAGAGTGGCTCTTTGAGCATCTTTCGTTAAAAATCCCACCTTATACCAACCTTGAAATTTGACAGAGTCAAGTATTTCAATCATGCATTTTAGTTAATCAAAATTGACAAAACCATGCTTGGTATTCATGTGGTAGCTGCACACAGTACTCGGACGACCGAGGTGGTAGCTCTTTCCTCCATGTGGTGGTAGTTTTCACACTCCTCATTGGGATGTAACTCTTTCCACATCTTTTGAGCATTTTACTTTTCTTTGACTCCCCCTCAATTGGCTATCAATTATTTAATATATAAGGTATTCAACCAAAAATTGATCTCGCATTCATACTCGACTAAATAGTCAAATAAGATAATGACTATACCAAGAGATCATTGAGAGAGAAATTGACTTTGATCACTTAAAAGATGACTTAATTAACATAAATGATCATTGCAACATCGAAATATTATGATGTCAAAAGCATAATAGATTTCTAAATGCGTGAAAAGATGCAATTAAAGTCAATATAACCAATGCTCAATTAATGTCCTATGTACAAACATAGATGAAGAACAAAAACACAAAAACAAAACCTAACCTAAGGATTGGTTTCAAAAAGAGATCATTTCAAGGAAAGCATTCCAATTGCCTTACGCAAGTGAATAAATCGTTTTTGATCCAAAGGTTTTGTTAAAATGTCAGCCAATTGATCTTCAGTTGAAATATATGAAAGTTGAAGAATATTTGATTCAACTAGCTCTCTAAGAAAATGATATCTAAGTTCAATGTGTTTTGTTCTTGAGTGCAACACAGGATTTTTAGAAATGTTTATAGCACTTGTGTTGTCACAAAGAATTCACACAACCGAGATAGATTAAGCATCTAAAGATCACACATGATTTCTAAAATTTGATGCTTATAACTATCAAAAACTCCTATAATGAAGTATCTTCAAGATTATGATTATGGAGTAAAGTTGATAATCCATATAAAATTAATTTGGAGTGAATGAACGTGAAACCCTTTTTATTCAATGCACTTGTTCAATAAAAACCCTTTTGTTCAAAAACAAAGTATAAAAACGAAGAGCATTGAAAAACATGTAATGCAAAGATTAAGAAAAAATATGAAGGAAAAACCAATCAAAGCATTACATACAGTCATAAACTATTTAGAACTTAAGACAAGGAAAGATATCACCTTTCCGAATCCAAAATCGCTGGATTTTGGGTTGCCTTGATTCGTTGTGGCTGGGGGTTGTCCGCTTTGACTGTTGATCCACCTTAGGTCTTTGCCTCGCAATAATCCACTTGTATGATTGAAGTTGTGGCTCGGACCTTTGGTGGGTTGAGTGAACTCCATTGACTTGATGTGTCTTTTGATTCCGTTGAGTCCGCTCCGTAGATGAAGTTGCCGAAGGACTTTTCTTTCTCTTTTTCGGGCAATTCTTCACCAAGTGTCCTTTAAGTCCACATAGGTGACAAGTTCTTCCTTTCAATTTCATTGTGGAACTTGAAGCATGCACAGTTTGGTTCTTTTTAAATCCCAAACCAACCTTGCTTGATTGACCTAATCCGGACATACAATCAAGTTTTTTGGAACCAGTGGAAAGTCTTTGTATGTCGAATTTGAGTTGATGAACTTGCTTGGTCAAAGTTTGGTTGGTGACATGAATCTCCTCAAACTGTTTTTCAAGAAAATCAATCTTGTCCACATATGATTTTGCGTTCGTCTCCGATTGGTTTAACTTTTCTTGGAGGATTTTATTGTTATCCAATAAACGTTCTCGTTCCTCCTCGAGATCATGAAGTTTTATCTTTAAAGCATGATTCTCGTCTTGAGCCTCTAGTCGTTGCTTCCTCAACTTCTTGATATGCTTGGCCATCTTCTTAGATTCCGCAAGAAGTTGTTGATATGCCTCAACGAGTTCTTCTTCGTCCGACTCCCCCTCACTTGATGACTCTCCTCGGATGTTGATGTTTCATGCAAAATCAAAGGAATAGAGTCAGTGACTAAAGATGATAAGCACAAATTAGAAGAGGGAATTTGAGAGGCATGAAAAGCAACAATTTTTTCTTTTTCCTCTTCACTTGAGGTCGATTCATCGAAACTAGAATCGTCCCAAGTTTTTGCTTGCAAAGCCTTCTTTTTGTATGATTTCTTAGAAGGACAATCCGTTGAAATATGGCCGTAGCCTTTGCATCGATAGCATCGGATTTCCCCTTCGAAATCATCTTTTTCTTTTTCTTTAGAAGGTTTTGCAACGCCTTTGAGTTTAGAGGATTTAGAACCCGATGATCCTTTAGATGGTTTCGTGGATGAAGATCCATCGGTTCGATTCTTCCAAAATTTCCGACGAAATTTCTTTGTGATCCGCGCCAATTGTTCTTCAAACTCGGCAAAAGAGATTTCATCGTCGGAACTTGATTCGCTATCTTCTTCCTTTGTTGATTTGAATGCAATACCTGTAAGCTTAGAAGAAGACTTGGAAGAAACTTGATTAGTAGGAAAAGTCATCTCATAAGTTTGCAAAGCACCTACTAATTCCTCTACACTCATCTCATCCGGATGACTAACGGTTTCAATGGCGGTAACCTTTGCCCTAAACCGTTCCGGAAGAGTCCGAAGAATCTTTCTTACAATTTTCGACTCCGGGATCTTTTCTCCTAAATTAGCACATGTGTTAATTACATCTTGAAGTCTAGTGTAATAATCTGTAAACAATTCATGCTCTTCCATATGAATAGAGTCAAATTGACTTGTAAGCATCTGGAGCTTTTGAATTTTTACAAGATTAGTACCCTCATGTGTAATTTTGAGAATATCCCAAATTTCCTTCGCGGTTTCACACGCGGAAATTCGTGTAAACTCAGTCGAGGTAAGAGAATTATATAAAGCGTTCATACCTTTCCCATTGTAAGAAGATCTTTCGATTTCCTCTTTGGACCATCTAGAGCGAGGTTTTGGGGTAGTAGAATTTCCTACTTCCTCAACAGGATGCACCCAACCGTATTCCACGGTTTGCCATACCCGCTCATCAATAGAGATGAGAAAAGCTCTCATCCGCACTTTCCAATATGCATAATTGGTCCCATCAAAAAGAGGAGGTCTAAAAATATTACCACTTTCACCCGACATGATAGATAAACCTAAAACCCGCTCTGATACCAATTGTTGGTTTTTAAGGATCCACAAGGATCTAAATAGGTACTATCAAACACCTAGAGGGGGGTGAATAGGTGTAATATTTAAAAAACAAATCTCAGTGCAAAAATAAAAACCAATGCGGAAAATAAAAATAGCACACCGAGATATACGTGGAAACTCCAATCCAGGAGAAAAACCACGGGACCAACACGCAATAACAATCCACTAAGAAAAGAAGAATAACAAGGTGATTACCGACTCCACGGACTCAACCCCTCCTTCAACTTCTTCGGACCTTGCGCTCACCGATTGCACGTCCACTGCACACGTTCGAATCCACGAACGCCACTCGAATCCACGAGCACACGTTTCGAATCCACGAAACGCCTTCAACACACCGAATCCACGGTGCTACGTCGAATCCACGACGCAAACTCAGCCGATAAAGAAATATAGGCTTCGATGGTGATCCTTTGCTTAGATTATCATTGAAGAACCGTAGAAAGAAATTCTAAGCAAAGTTTAGATCAATTCGACAAAAGATAGATCTTAGAAGTGTTGGGTTATATTAATTGTGGATCTAAATAGGGGAAAAAACACCTAGAGGGGGGTGAATAGGTGTAAACAATAAACACTCAAAAAATCATTGCGCAATAAAACCCAATGCGGAAAAATAAAAATAACACGCAAGATTTTTACGTGGAAAAACTCCAAACCGGAGTAAAAAACCACGGGACCGATAACACGGCGAAATCCACTAGAATTAAAACACGTACAAGGTGATATAACGTACTCACAGACGACTCAACCTTTTACCATACGCTCCTAGTCGATCTTCTCCGCTCGCTCCACAACGCGTCTCGAATCCACGATCTGCGTCCAACGCTGAATCCACAGCGTCCAACGTCGAATCCACGAACGTACCTCGCTTCGAATCCACGAAAGCGGTTGCACCTTGAATCCACAAGGCCACGCGAGTCCACGCGCCGATTTGGGGTAATCGTTGTTTTTTGGGTGGTGATGATCCGCCGAATACTTAGATTAGAAATAGATCGGAAATACCATCTAATTATTCATTGATTTGATTCTACTCAAAATCTGAGTGTGGAAAACCTAGAATCAAATCAATCAATATAGATGAAGAAACATAGAATTAATCTAGTTATTTCCTTTCTTCTCTATATGTGGATTTTTCTTTTCGGCTATATTTTTATGACGGCTCTATTTCGATGCCCTAGAAAAATGAATATAGGGTCTATTTATAGGTTAGAAACCATTGGAAGAAGATACGGATCAAAAACAGCCTTTTCTGGAAATTTTACGGACGGCGATCCGGATCGGATTAGGCGATCCGGATCGCAGTAACAAGAAAGACGATTCCAGAAATCCATGGGTTCGGGATCCGGATCACAAGTCCGATCCGGATCGTTCATACAGTTCACCAAACTTTCATGTTCGGGATCCGGATCGTGATGGTCTAGTGATCCGGATTGAAATTGCCAATGAACAACACCCTTCGGGATCCGGATTGCAAGGCCCGATCCGGATCCTGAACATGTCCCATGTCCAGTTTTTGATGTTTATGCAATTAAACATTCTTCCAGGTGTTTCTACACTACAAGAAGTATTCGGATCACCAAAAATCTTTAGTTAAACATACCTGATCCTTTTGAATTCTTCTTTCTTGAGATTGAGGTATATGATCCAAAGTTCTTTCATCTTCAATCTTCAAGACTTAACACTTTCACGAAATACGCCAACTCAAATTCCGTAACAATCTCCCCCTTTGGCGGTTTCGTGACAAAACACAAATCCACAAAAGAAAATTCAAAAAGATATTTTTGTTGCTATCACCATACAACAAAAATTTACAATGGAGATCCAAAAATTAAAAACATGAGATAAACTCCTAAAACAGACTCTAGACTTAGACATCTGTACTCTCTGCAAAAGAAATCATTCTTGACAAAAGAAATCGTTAGATACCTCAAGAATTGAAACATACAAAACCAAATACAGAGATAGAGTTTATTCTCATCATGACATTTGAAAATTCAGATATGTAAGAGAATCATAGTTAAAACCAACATATCTTCTAAGCATTCAAAAACCAAATGTCACAAAATGTTAGTCCAACATCAACTTGTTAGTCATATTACATGCCCAAATAGTTAGTCGAATAGTTAGTAGGGACATGCAACAAATCACAAAATAAAAACCAAAGTTGAAGTTGATGTCATACTTACCTTAATGTTCACACATTCTTCACAGTTTTCACATCATCATTGTTCAAGTTCTCTCTAACTCTCTCCCCCTTTTTGTCACAAAACAAAGCCAAAAATGTAGTTAAAACTACAAAGTTAAGGAGAGTTAAAAGTTCTATTAACATGAAAAACCTGAGAACTAAACTAAAAATTAGAACAAAAACTAAGTCCTAAAAAAAAACTGCACAAAAAGAAAATCCTGCACGAAATTTTGTTTAGTCTGAAGTGTCTGAACTGGTACAGCTCAGCTTGCTTAAAATCCCCTTAAGCATCTTTGAAATATTGGAATATTTCTTCTTGATCTTCTTATGCTCAGATGAAATGTGCTGAAGTTCTCTGGACAGCCTTTCTTGTTCAGCAGAAAGTCTTTGCTGTTCTTGGCGAATGGATGCCAATGCATCTGTTCAGCAGTCATTCTCTTTGAGGTTGATGGATTCTGCGTAGATGCAGATGGTGCATTCTGGCCCTCAATCCATGGTGATTCTTTGTTGAATTCCAGAAAGTGAGCGTGCTCTAGTAAGAGGCTCATTAGTGAATGCCTCTTCTTTGACATTCTTCCGTCTTGTATATTGTTTGTTGTTGAGGCAGATTTCTTTAGCTTTTTGTTCTTCATAAATTGCCTATTCTCCTCATCAATTTTTGTTGAACTTCTTTGAAAAATTCGTCCCATTCTTCTTCATCATAGTCTGAGCTGTCTACATCATCAGTCTTTGTCTTGTCTCGAGTTGAGTCATCTTGTTCCTTTTTAACAGTTGCACGAGTGTGC
Organism: Tillandsia fasciculata; assembly: GCA_029168755.2. NCBI lineage: Eukaryota > Viridiplantae > Streptophyta > Magnoliopsida > Poales > Bromeliaceae > Tillandsia > Tillandsia fasciculata. The sequence continues at coordinate 7,548,928 of CM054946.1, read as the reverse complement.
ACCATTGTGACCAGTAGAAGAATGAACCAAGAGAATGCCATTGAACCAAGTGCCTTGAGAAAATTGAAGTTCCTGTGAAGAACAACTCAAGAACATGAAAAATTCGTCAATTTTGAAAAATTTGAAAAATTGTACCCAAACAATCATAATCATGTAGAGAAGCTAAGAATCAAATTAGTTTTGCAAAAAGAATTTTAAAAATAGATCAATCGCATGATTTTCAAAAATTCCTCTTTTATGCCCTAAAACCGAATTTTTAGAAATCGAAGCCCAAAAATTCGTTAATCAGGAAAAACCCAGCATATAATCAAAACTAATCTACCCAGAGTTCTTATTTCAAAAGAAATTTGATCAAAAACCATTCACAAACGAAAAAGATCCATGATTTCAACTCACGTTTTGAGAAAAAGAAAAACTGAAAAACCGAGATTTTGATCAATAAAACTTACTTGGATTCGAAGAACTTTGAGTTTGGAAGCTCCAAGATGCAAGAAATCTAGAGAGAGAAGCTCTAGAGACTTGAGAACAAAAGATTAGGGTAAAAGAAATCAAATCCCTTTGTTCTTATTAAAACCCTAGCCGTGATCCGGATCGGATCGAGAATGTGATCCGGATCGGCTACCCGCAGGAAGAATCCTGCGTTCGGGATCCGGATCACTTACCCCGATCCGGATCGGCTTCAACTTTTTCTCCAGAAAAATTTAGAAAAATTCCATAAAATCCAGAAAAAGTATGTAAGCACTTTACCATATCAACTTTAAACAAAAATCATCGTTTCATACAACAAGAAATAGATTATACAAAATCTATCAAAAATACTCAAAAATGAAACGAAAATTTACGAAATTTAAAACACTTAAAGTTGAACAACTTCAATTACATCTATCCTGATCTTATGCGTAATGCCTTTATCAAATCATCAATTTTGGTAAAGAAAATGAAATACCAAGATCAATAGATGTTTGAAATCCCAGATAAGTTAGATAATATATCTAGACAATCTGTTGAAGGAGTGGCTCTTTGAGCATCTTTTATCAAAAATCCCACCTTATACCAACCATGAAATACGACTGAGTCAAGTATTTCAATATGCATTTTATCAACAAAAATTGACAAAAATGCTTGGTATTCATTGGTAGTACACTTTACTCGGACTTCTCTTTCCTCCATGTGGTGGTAGTTTTCACACTCCTCATTGGGATGTAACTCTTTCCACATCTTTTGAGCATTTTACATTTCTTTGACTCCCCCTCAATTGGCTATCAATTATTTAATATATAAGGTATTCAACCAAAAATTGATCTCGCATTCATACTCGACTAAGCAATCAAATATGATAATGACTATACCAAGAGATCATTGAGAGAGAAATTGACTTTGATCACTTAAAAGATGACTTAATTAACGTAAATGATCATTGCAACATTGAAATATTATGATATCAAAAGCATAATAAATTTCTAAATGCATAAAAGGATGCAATTAAAGTCAATTATGATTTATGCTCAATTAATGTCCTATGTACAAAACATAGATAAAGAACAAAACAAAAACAAAAACAAAACCTAACCTAAGCAAAGGTTTCAAAAAGGTTATTTCAAGGAAAGCATGCCAATTGCTTTACGCAAGTGAATAAAACGTTTTTGATCCAAAGGTTTTGTTAAGATATCAGCTAATTGATCCTCAGTTGAAATATATGACAGTTGAAGAATATTTGATTCAACTAGCTCTCTAAGAAAATGATATCTAAGTTCAATATGTTTTGTTCTAGAGTGCAACACAGGGTTTTTTGAAATGTTAATAGCACTAGTGTTGTCACATAAAATGGTTACCGAAGATGCTGAAATCCGGAAATCGCTCAACACGCTTTTCATCCAAATCAATTGGGTTGAACAACTTCCTGCAGAAATGTACTCCGCTTCGGCAGTCGAGAGTGCTATGCAATTCTGCTTTTTACTGTGCCATGCAACAAGGCAATGGCCAAGATAGAAGCATGCACCACTCGTGCTTTTCCGATCATCCACTGATCCAGCCCAATCGGCATCTGAGTATCCAACAATATCCAAACTTGTTCCCATAGGATACCAAATTCCGAAATTGATTGTACCTTTGATATATCGGATGATCCGTTTCACCGCTTTCAGGTGAACCTCCTTCGGTGCTGATTGATATCTCGCACAAATCCCAACACTGAAGGATATATCCGGGCGACTAGCCGTGAGATATAGTAGACTTCCAATCATACTGCGATACAGTTTCTCGTCTACATTCTCACTATGTGATTCACTTCCAAGTCCCTTATGGCTAGTTCCCATTGGAGTCGGAAAATCCTTAGAATTTTCAAGATCAAACTTTTTGACCAACTCCAGTGCATACTTGGATTGACACAAGTGAATTCCTTCATCGTTTTGTTTAACTTGTAATCCAAGAAAATAAGTCAATTCGCCCATCATGGACATCTCAAATTCGCTTTCCATGGTCTCCGCGAATTTAGAAGCATCATTATCTCTTGTTGCGCCAAATACAATGTCATCGACATAGATTTGTGCAACTATGAAATTGTTTTGATAATGCTTCACAAAGAGAGTCCTGTCAGCTCCCCCTCGAGTATAGCCCTTTTCCAAAAGGTGCTTTGTCAACCTTTCGTACCATGCTCGCGGTGCTTGTTTCAGACCGTAAAGAGCCTTTTTCAGACGAAAAACATGGTTAGGTAGTTTATGATCCACAAAACCTTTCGGTTGAGCCACATAAACTTCCTCATTTAAAAACCCATTTAAAAAGGCGCTCTTAACGTCCATTTGAAATAATTTGATTTTAAAATGACAAGCAATCGCAAACAATATACGAATGGACTCGAGTCTAGCTACAGGGGCGAAAGTTTCATCAAAGTCTATACCTTCTACTTGAGAGTAGCCTTGAGCAACTAACCTTGCTTTGTTCCTGATGATAGTACCATCTTCATTTTTCTTGTTCTTGAAGATCCATTTGGTACCTATCACATTGTGTTGCTTCGGAGGCTTCGTTAATTCCCAGACTTTGTTTCGCTCAAATTGATGGAGCTCTTCCTGCATTGCTTTAATCCAGTAGTCATCTTGGAGAGCTTCATCAACATTCTTTGGTTCGATTTGAGATACATAGCATGCAAATCCGCAAACCAATTGTCTCCGTGTTCTAACTCCTTCTTGTGGATCTCCAATGATGTTCGATTCAGGGTGATCCTTGGAGATGCGTAACGTTTGAGGTAGAGGAGTAGCGGAGGTACACGAGATGATTCCTGCACATCAGATAAACTTGAAGAACCGTTAGATGCATCATTATTATCGAAAGAATTGTTAGAAGAAGATGCATTAGCAGGTGTATCATCATCAAGAGAGATATCGAGGGTAGATTTTTCAGATTCAAAGTGAAAAGCTTCATCTACCTTAACATTTATCGATTCTACGATCGTCTTAGATTCTAAGTTAAAAACTCGATATGCTCTGCTGTTTGTAGAATAACCTAAGAAAATCCCTTCGTCACTTCGAGAGTCAAATTTTCCAAGATTTTCGCGATCACGTAAAATAAAACACCGACTCCCAAAGATACGAAAATATTTGATGTTAGGTTTTCTACAAAACCATAGTTCATATGGTGTATTCAAAGTCCCCGGGCGCAAATACACTCGATTAATAACATAGACAGCAGTGTTCACCGCTTCAGCCCAAAAATATAAAGGTAAGTTCCGGCTATGAAGCATAACACGTGCCATCTCCTGTACGACCCTGTTTTTGCGCTCGACTACACCATTTTGTTGAGGTGTATAAGGTGCGGAGAATTCATGTTTAATGCCGTTAGAAGTGCAAAAATCAATGAATTTGGAATTTATGAATTCCCCACCTCTATCACTTCTAACTCGAGTAATCCTTTCATTCTTTTCAATCATAATACGATGGCAAATTTCGAGAAAAGAATCAAAAGTATCAGCTTTTTCTTTTAAAAATGCTACCCAAGTATATCTAGAGAAATCATCAACCAATAAGAAAATATACCATTTACCTCCCAAAGATGGTTGACGAGTTGGCCCCATTAAGTCCATATGCAAAAGTTCCAAAGGCCGTTTTGTACCTATGTGGTTCAAGTTCTTGTGTGCAGTCCTAGACTGTTTTCCCTTTTGGCAACCGCCACACACAATGTTTTGTTCAAAAGAAAGTTTAGGAACCCCCTTGACCACATCTTTGTTTGAAATTCTAGCAAGTTCCTTAAAGTTTATGTGACCTAGCCTTTCATGCCAAAGTGTTTCATTTTTCAAAGATGCTAGGTTACATTTTTCAGAAATTTAGTAGGAACTACATAACAATTGTTTTCTGATCTAACCCCTTTTAAAAAGAAAGCATGGTTCTTGTCAGTTACAGTACATTTATCAGATGAAAAATTAACTGAATAACCATTATCACAAAGTTGACTTATGCTTATGAGGTTAGTCTTAAGGCCATGAACAAATAACACATTATTTAGAACCGGGCCATCTGGAATAGCTACCGTTCCCTTTCCAACAATTTTGGAAGACCGACCATCTCCGAAAACAACAAGTCCTCCGGAGTTTTTCTCAAAGGTTTGAAAACAGTTTTTGTCACCGGTCATATGACGGGAACACCCGCTATCCAGATACCAAGACGAACTATCATATGCATGCAAGGAAACATTGGTAACAAGACAAGGGAAAATTTCACCTTTGCGCACCCAAACCTTTTTGGAATGCGTCGGTAATGGTCGTGAAGTTGATCTCCTAGGTGAAAGCGTCTTGTTGAAGAATTGCTGCTCCTTGATGATGTCGTCTTGAGCGGTGTACTACCAAGGCTCTTTTCCTTCAATTGATTTGCATTTGATTTCTGAGGAATCACCTTTTTGGTAGTCATTGCAAGAGGTGCTTGAGGTGTGCGTTTGGCTCCCGTCTTGCAATTTCTCCTTATGTGCCCTGAAATGCCACAACGAAAACATACCTTAGTTCTTGACGATCCCGAGGAGGATGAAGTAGGCTTGTTGTCGTTGCTTGTCGTGAATTCCGGTGTCGGAGGAGGAGATACCGACTGAGGCACAAATACTGTCCCACTCGAACTTGGAATGTCTCCAGTTTGAGTGTATCCGAGGCCGAACTTATTTGTTTGACCAAGACCAAGAAGTCTGTCCAACTTACTCCTTCCAGAAGAAAATCTCTTTAAGTCATCCTTTAGTTGGCGTATGGTCTCCGTCATTTCCAATTTTTCCTGTCGAGCCTCGCCGTAGAGCTTCAAGAAGTAATTCGCTTTGTTCACCATATCTATATATTCTTCTCGAGTTGCTCATTGGACTCTTGAAGGGAAACATTTGTTTTAATCAGATTATCCCTTTCCACTTCAAGATCGGTTGAGAGAGAAGTTACCCTTTTTACTTCTTCTTCGAGATCCTGCAATCTCCCTTTCAACCCCTTGTTTTGCTTTGCCAGTTTCTTTGAATCCCTCAAAAGCTTATGGTAGGCAAGAGCAAAATCTTCACCTTCAGAATTGCTCGATTCATCGTCCGTTGCAATCTTTTCAACAGGGAGGAGTTGGACAAGGAATCGGATGTACTTGCCATTAAGCACATGAAGGGTGAAGATGTAGTGGACGCGTGGAAAGCTGTCGCGTTGTCTTCTTCATCACTTGAGGATGACTCATTTGACGTGGAGTTGTCATCCCAAGTAACGACTTGCATCGCTTTCTTCTTTGCCGGATTCTTGTTGGGACACTCCGTTGCAATGTGGCCGTAGCCTCGACATTTGAAGCACTGAACTTGTCCCTCTGAACTTTTCTTATCCTTTGAGAAGTTCTCTTGCTTTCTTGACTTGTAGCTTGAAGAACCCTTGCCTTTCTTCGACTTTCCGAAGGATGGAGTTTTGCTTGAATTTCCCCTTCGAAAGTTGCGGCGAAACTTCCTTGTCAAGAGAGCGAGCTGCTTCTCAAAGTCCTCCATAGATAGGTTCTCGTCGTCGTCCGAGGAGGATGAATCCGCGTCTTCTTCTTTAGTTGATTTCAATGCGTAACCTGAAGACTTAGAAGAGGATGCCTTTCCAGAAGAATAGTTAGTAGGAAATGTCATTTCATAAGTTTGTAAAGCACCAACTAATTCTTCTACACGCATTTCGTCCGGGTGTTTAATTGTTTCAATGGCTGCGACCTTCGGGCGAAATCGTTCAGGAAGAGTTCTTAGAATTTTTCTTACAACTTTAAATTCTGGAATCTTCTCTCCCAAGTTAGCACATGAGTTTACGATGTCTTGCAATCGTGTGTAATAGTCAGTGAAAGATTCATTCTCTGCCATAGAGATAGAGTCAAACTTGCTCGTAAGCATTTGCAGTTTCTGAATCTTCACAAGGTTAGTTCCCTCATGCGTAACTTGAAGAACATCCCAGATTTCTTTCGCAGTCTCACATGCCGAGACGCGAGAGAACTCAGTTTGTGACAAAGCATTAAATAGAGCATTAATTCCTTTGCCATTGTAAGAAGATGAATCTATCTCTTCCTTGGTCCATTTCGACCTAGGTTTTAAGGTGCGAACATCAGAAATAATTTCAGTTGGATTAGACCATCCTAATTCAATTGATTGCCACACCCTTTCGTCGATGGAAATTAAAAAGGCTTTCATCCGTACTTTCCAGTACGCATAATTTGTTCCATCAAAGAAAGGGGGTCGATTGATGTTTCCACCTTCAACCATTGTTTACAACCCTATTCCCGCTCTGATACCACTTGTTGGGTTATATTAATATGGATCTAAATAGGGGAAAAAACACCTAGAGGGGGGTGAATAGGTGTAAACAATAAACACTCAAAAAATCATTGCGCAATAAAACCCAATGCGGAAAAATAAAAGAACACGCAAGATTTTTACGTGGAAAAACTCCAAACCGGAGTAAAAAACCACGGGACCGATAACACGGCGAAATCCACTAGAATTAACACACGTACAAGGTGATATAACGTACTCACAGACGACTCAACCTTTTACCATACGCTCCTAGTAGATCTTCTCCGCTCGCTCCACGACGCTTCTCGAATCCACGATCTGCGTCCAACGCTGAATCCACAGCGTCCAACGTCGAATCCACGACGTCCGACCGAATCCACGGTCTTCACCCAGTAGCACGCTTCGAATCCACGAACGTACCTCGCTCCGAATCCACGAGAGCGGTTGCACCTTGAATCCACAAGGCCACGCGAGTCCACGCGCCGATTTGGGGTAATCGTTGTTTTTTGGGTGGTGATGATCCGCCGAATACTTAGATTAGAAATAGATCGGAAATACCATCTAAGTATTCATTGATTTGATTCTACTCAAAATCTGAGTGTGGAAAACCTAGAATCAAATCAATCAATATAGATGAAGAAACATAGAATTAATCTAGTTATTTCCTTTCTTCTCTATATGTGGATCTAGAGCCGTATAAGATGATATTTGATTATGACGGCTCTCTTTCGATTAACCCTAGAAAAATAACCATAGGGTCTATTTATAGGTTAGAAACCATTGGAAGAATATACGGATCAAAAACAAACCGTTTCTGGAAAATTTACGGACGGCGATCCGGATCGGATTAGTGCGATCCGGATCGCAGTAACAAAAAGACGATTCCAGAAATCCATGGGTTCGGGATCCGGATCACAAAGTCCGATCCGGATCGTTCATGCAATTCACCAAACTTTCATGTTCGGGATCCGGATCGTGATGGTCAGTGATCCGGATTGAAATTGCCAATGAACAATCACCCTTCGGGATCCGGATTGCAGGGTCCGATCCGGATCCTGAACATGTCCCATGTCCAGTTTTTGATATTTAAGCAATTAAACATTCTTCCAGGTGTTTCTACACTACAAGAAGTATTCGGATCACCAAAAATCTTTAGTTAAACATACCTGATCCTTTTGAATTCTTCTTTCTTGAGATTGAGGTATATGATCCAAAGTTCTTTCATCTTCAATCTTCAAGACTTAACACTTTCACGAAATACGCCAACTCAAATTCCATAACAAGAAGAACCGTCGAATTGACCTAAAAGAGGCTAAAAAGAAGAACGGTAAAAACCTAGCCTCTAGGGTTGCTCTCAAGTGTTTTATAAAAATAATCGGTAGTTTTTGAGAAACCCTAAATGTCTATTTATAGTTTAGAAACCTTTGGAAAGAGATAAGAATCAAAAACTTACCTTATCTGGAATTTTTCAGGACGACGATCCGGATCGAAATTTCTGCGATCCGGATTGCCGTAACGAGACAGACAATTCCAGAAAAACAAGGGTTCGGGATCCGGATTAAAATGCCCGATCCGGATCGTTCATATATTTCAGCAAAAACCAATGTTCGGGATCCGGATCAGAATTGGCTTGGATCCGGATTGGATTTGCATATGAACCAACACCCTTCGGGATCCGGATTGGATTGTCTGATCCGGATCCTGAACATGTCCCATGTCCAGTTTTTTATTTTTATGCAATTAAAAATTCATCTAAGTGTTTCTACACTATAAGAAAGTATTCGGATCACCAAAATTATTTAGTTAAACGTACCTGATCAATCCGAATCCATTTTCCTTAAGATTATGCAATTGATCCACAATTCTTCACCTTCAATCTTCAAGACTCAAAACACTGAGTGCCAACTTGAGCTCTTCTCTGAGTCTTCGATTGCTGATTGACAATTTGATCACTTCAAGACTCCGACTCAATTTACTGACTTGACTCACGAAATATGCCAACACCAAAATGCCGTAACAGCCTTCGTCAGAGTCTAAGGGAGAGACAGTTAAAGGAAAGGGAAAGGCACCCATGACTTTATGAAGAAGGAAGGTTGCAGGCTCTCCACCACGAAGAAGCACCGGTGGCCGGGTAATTCGTGAACACACACAATCCGAATGGCAGACAAAACTTGGTGAAGATGAAGGACATATCAGCTCTAAACGCTGTGCAACTTTCGAAAACATGTATTGGGGAGCGACACGTCAACTTCTCAGAGTTGTACTGGAAAGTACTAGACTTTGCAATATTAATAGAATGGATTCCTATTGAGCCAGTTGGTAGGGTTCCAACTCGAATGGACTTCTGTGTTGAATTTCTTAGGGAATTCTACATGAGAGCTGTTATACTACATGAATATCCAGACACCGGGACTTTCATATTTGAAACATCTATTCATGGTGTCAAGTTTGATGTGATTCTAGCGGTAATTGGTGCAAATTTGGGATTGAATGTGGATACAAGCGGATTACACTTTACACATGGAGAGTTCCAACATGAATCACATTGGGACATTGTGGTGGATGCCATTTGCAAATCTGGAACACGGACAAATAGGTTGTATATAGAATCAAAGGATTTGAAGCCAGAGTATCACATTCTGTCATTGATAGTGTGCTACAATCTATTGTTTACATTAGGGACCAAAAGGATTTGGTGGGTTCTTCTCCTATATTTCCTTGGTCACCTAGAGAGTGCATATGGAGTATATATCAACATTCCATATTTAATTTGGCAACAAATGGTGCATGTCATTCAAGGGTCAACTCATCGTGAGCTTCTTCCCTACCCGATTTTGATTACTAGGATTGTCACGCCCCGGGTGAAAACCAGAACCCGGGCCCGTCCACAGATTCGCCGTGCACACGGTATTTTCCGTGTACACGAAGCGCCAAAAACCTGCTCAGATATAAGAGATATAACAAAAGAGCAATAAAAACAGAGCTGAACTAAAGCTAATACATCTCAGACTGAAGCTGGAAATAAAATACAATACATCTGTATAAATGATACATCAGTCTCTCCCAGCTCACAAAAAATAAATACAACCTGCTGGCAAAAGCCAGTCCCAAAAGTGAAAGTACAACCGTCTGAGGAAAACATGGTACACCAACAGTCCAGCTAATACGCTCATCCTGCCTCGAGATCTATCTACTCAGCCGTCCTCTCTCCTCCACCCGCCACTGAAAGCCCAGTAGCACCCGCAGAAGATACTGCAAAACAAGAGAGAAGAAAAAGAGGAAAGAAGAATGGGGGTGAGAACTACTAGTAAACCAGTAGCCTCCCCTAGTGGGTAAAACCTCAAACTCTGACACGCCCACTAGGTCTAACAGAGGCAAAAAGGAAAAAAGGTGGTATGCTATGAATATAACTCCTGATGAAACGCTACCACTAGTATGCCTCTAAAAGCTGAGCTAGGAAAAATAGCTAAAGGTATGCATCAGAATATAAATGCCTGCCTGAATAACCCAATCTGACCACCAGTAAACACTGGTACTGCCTGCTAAACTCATCTGTGGGAGTACTGACCGACTACTGCCCGGTACGGTCGTATCCCAAGGTAAGTAATAGATCGGCCTCTGCCCGTCCGATCGCATACTAAAGTAGTAGTAGACCGGCCTCTATCCGTCCGGTCGCACACTCCGGAGTGGCACTCGTGGGGAGCGACCCACACGAGGAAAAGTATCTCAGTAACATAAGTATCATAAATTAGCAGGACTGGATCATGACTCTGATCAAAGTGGGAAAACCCATCCACTAAAGAAAGACCCGATCTCAACCTGGTGCTAGATAGACAAATCGTGGGAACTCCATCCACTAGAGACCTGATACCCAATCTGATGCATAAGAAATCTCCGGTCAACCGCCCAATGTCCGCGGTTGCCGCAATACCCTGCTTGTCCCAAAACCCAAGGACCTGACTACACTATCCCAAACAACCTGCTCGAGCACGAGCTACAAATACCCTGAGCCTCAAATAAAAGGAGAAAAGAATAATAAAAAGGGTTTCTCCTATGTCAATTCCAGCATGATAGTGTAGCAGAAAAATGTGGCCTATCTAGCAGAAAAACAGACATCGATATTATCTTACCTTTCTAAAGCATGCTGATAAGTGCATAAGGACAGTAAATAAGAGATAGCCTATGCCTATCTATACTGCATGCCCAAAGCCCACAATTTATTAATTAGCCTTTTAATCATAGAAGCTACTCCAATGCCTAGCGGGTAATCAAAAGTAAGGGGTTCACAACAACACCCATAATCACAAACATGTCCCCTATCCGACATCTGCTCAACCGCCTACTATCCGCGGTAGCCACAATACCCCAGAAGCTAAAATCCAGGCTCCGGCTACACTATGCCAATCCCCTGCTCAAACCCGAGCAACAAATAGTCACCTGACTAAAGAATAGAGGGAGAAGAAGCAAACAGGTTTCTTCTAAATCAAATCCCAACATAAAGTGTAGCGATAAGAAATGGCCCTACAAAATGTCCAAATAAGCCAGCCTATGTCCTCATGAGAGATAGGAGAAAATGTGACAAATAGTGGTTCGACCAGTGTATCAATTAATAGCTTCACCTGGGTATAATCATCATGCTAAAATCATAATCCGACCACACCTGTCTATAATCTGCTAATCACCCTCATATAAACCATCCCCCTATGCCTGTCCAAAATATCCTCAAGTGGTACTCTCCCGCAAGACATTTCATAATATCCCAACATAAAAGTAAGTCCCCCATGCTAAGTGAAATGCCAATAATATTCCCATAAGCATGTATAAGTTCCAACCACTATCAAGTTTCCACTATGATATTGTCCATATGTTAGGCTCACAATTATTTCAATTAAACATGCATGTCCGTTAGATGATCATTCAACATGTCCAATAGAGAGGATCTCTCTAATATTCCTAGTGGGTACATCAGAAAAGAGGGATATAGCAACCACCCACCTGGAAAAGCGCAATCCAAAGCTGTAGAAACCTCCTCGCTGTCCAATATCCCTTTTCCACGCCACTTGCCCAAACAGATAAACCTGCCGCGATCCCTGTCCATAATTAGCCCAAAACATGCAATTAAACATACAATTACCCTCAAGAACATGCTAACCCAACAAACAGTCCAGAGTTGTGCCTTTTTCACCTACGAGTTATGCACATAAAATTTCCAAAAATATACCGTCGCGATCCTCGCGACGAGCCGGTCGAAACGAGTACCTGCACGCTCAAATCCGAGTTTCCTACACTGAGATATAAATTCCGCAAGGGAACTACCCCAAAGAATTCTGTACCGAAAATTGCAGCACCAAACACTGAACATAATGCCTTTTTCACCTTCAGGAAAAATCCAGAAAAATCCAGGAAAATTCAAGGATGCTCCTTGCGATGTGTAGATGTAAAACGCCTTCTGGAATGTCTCAATCTGAAGCCCGGTTGCGGAGATATCGCCGAAATACCATGGTGCTGTCCAAATACTCCGCAATAGAAAATAGGTCAAAGAGAAGCTCGAAAAACTCCATGAAAATCTCGGAAATAAGGGAAGCTTAAAACACCAAAGTTGAAGCCCTACCTGTCGTGAAGCCAACGGCGCAAAAATCACAGAAAAAGAAGCTCGGGGTAGGCCGGGGGAGCTCGTGTACCGAAATGCGACGGAGAAGAACACCGAAGAAGAAACGTCGCGCCGCGCCGGTAAAATAGAAATCTCGAAATCCGTGCAGCCGAAAAATCTGAAACTTGACAGGTGTATACTACTCTTCATGGAGAAGAACTCTTCTTCTCATCCCTCTTCGAGTTGAGAGCTCGAAGGGGTTGAAAACCCCCTTGCAAACAGCCTCGGATTGCATCAAAGAGCCAAGCCATAAAAACAATTCAGAAAATACTCGATGTGTCCCCAGAACAGGAAACACCAGAAAGGCCCACTCCTAGCGCGACACGTGGCCTCTCCCAGCACCGCTGTCCCGTTCGCAACCGCCTCGGGATCCGCGCCTACGTGCGCGCGCTGCCGCGCCCATACCGCGCACGCAACCCGAGGTAACTACCTCCTGCTCCGTGGACCGGGTCCACAAAACCAGCAAATCAAAAGCCGCCACGTGTCCTCCATCGGTCCACCGTGCACCCGAAAAACTCCGTGGACCGCGCCGCCTGAACCATCCAACCAAAAACCGCCACGTGGCACCGCCCTGGTGCACGCCCGCCGCGTGGACCGCGCACCTGCCCGCGCCCATGCGCGCCTGCACGCGCCGCTCTGCGCCTGCCCGCGGCCGCGCGCCGCCTGCCTGAGCCCGAGCTGTTACGGAATTTGAGTTGGCGTATTTCGTGAAAGTGTTAAGTCTTGAAGATTGAAGATGAAAGAAGTTTGGATCATATACCTCAATCTCAAGAAAGAAGAATTCAAAAGGATCAGGTATGTTTAACTAAAGATTTTTGGTGATCCGAATACTTCTTATAGTGTAGAAACACTTGGATGAATTTTTTATTGCATAAAAATCAAAAACTGGACATGGGACATGTTCAGGATCCGGATCAGACAGTCCAATCCGGATCCCGAAGGGTGCTAGTTCATTGGCAAATCCAATCCGGATCAAAGGCCATTTCCGATCCGGATCCCGAACATGGGATTTTGCTGAATTATATGAACGATCCGGATCGGGCATTTCAATCCGGATCCCGAACCCTTGTTTTTCTGGAATTGTCTGACTCGCTACGACGATCCGGATCACAGTAAATCCGATCCGGATCGCCGTCCTGAAAATTTCCAGAAATGGTTAGTTTTTGATTCTTATCTTCTTCCAATGGTTTCTAACCTATTAATAGACCCTATGATTCATTTTCTAGGGCAGATCTGATACGACCGAAAAAAAAAAATCCACATATAGAGAAGAAAGGAAATCAATAGATTTAATTCTATGTTTCTTCATCTATATTGATTAATTTGATTCTAGGTTTTCCAAACTCAGATTTTGAGTAGAATCAAATTAATGAATACTTAGATGGTATTTCCGATCTATTTCTAATCTAAGTATTCGGCGGATCATCACCACCCAAAAACAACGATTTACCCTAAATCGGCGCGTGGACTCGCGTGGCCTTGTGGATTCAAGGTGCAACCGCTCTCGTGGATTCGGAGCGAGGTACGTTCGTGGATTCGAAGCGTGCTACTGGGTGAAGACCGTGGATTCGGTCGGACGTCGTGGACTCGACGTTGGACGCCGTGGATTCGGCGTTGGACGCAGATCGTGGATTCGAGACGCGTTGTGGAGCGAGCGGAGAAGATCTACTAGGAGCGTATGGTAAAAGGTTGAGTCGTCTGTGAGTACGTTATATCACCTTGTACGTGTGTTAATTCTAGTGGATTTCACCGTGTTATCGGTCCCGTGGTTTTTTACTCCGGTTTGGAGTTTTTCCACGTAAAAATCTTGCGTGTTCATTTATATTTCCGCATTGGGTTTTATTGCGCAATGATTTTTTGAGTGTTTATTGTTTACACCTATTCACCCCCCTCTAGGTGTTTTTTCCCCTATTTAGATCCATTATTACATATAACCCAACAAGTGGTATCAGAGCGGGAATAGGGTTGTAAACAATGGTTGAAGGTGGAAACATCAACAGACCCCCATTCTTCGATGGAACAAATTATGCCTACTGGAAAGTACGGATGAAAGCCTTTTTAATTTCCATCGACGAAAGGGTGTGGCAATCAATTGAATTAGGATGGTCTAATCCAACTGAAATTATTTCTGATGTTCGCACCATCAAACCTAGGTCGAAATGGACCAAGGAAGAGATTGATTCATCTTCTTACAATGGCAAAGGAATTAATGCTCTATTTAATGCCTTGTCACAAACAGAGTTCTCTCGCGTCTCGGCATGTGAGACTGCGAAAGAAATCTGGGATGTTCTTCAAGTTACGCATGAGGGAACTAACCTTGTGAAGATTCAGAAACTGCAAATGCTTACGAGCAAGTTTGACTCTATTTTCATGGCAGAAAATGAATCTTTCACAGACTATTACACACGATTGCAAGACATCGTAAACTCATGTGCTAACTTGGGAGAGAAGATTCCAGAATTTAAAGTTGTAAGAAAGATATTAAGAACTCTTCCTGAACGATTTCGCCCAAAGGTCGCAGCCATTGAAACAATTAAACACCCGGACGAAATGCGTGTTGAAGAATTAGTTGGTTCATTACAAACATATGAAATGACATTTCCTACTAACTATTCTTCGGGAAAGGCATCCTCTTCTAAGTCTTCAGGTTATGCGTTGAAAACAACAAAGGAAGAAGACGCGGATTCATCCTCCTCAGACGATGACGAGAACCTATCTATGGAGGACTTTGAGAAGCAACTCGCTCTCTTGACAAGGAAGTTTCGCCGCAACTTTCGAAGGGGTAATCCAAGCAAAACTCCATCCTTCGGAAAGTCGAAGAAAGGCAAGGGTTCTTCAAGCTACAAGTCAAGAAAGCAAGAGAACTTCTCAAAGGATAAGAAAAGTTCAGAGGGACAAGTACAGTGCTTCAAATGTCGAGGCTACGGCCACATTGCAACGGAGTGTCCCAATAAGAATCCGGCAAAGAAGAAGGCGATGCAAGTCGTCACCTGGGATGACAACTCAACGTCAAATGAGTCATCCTCAAGTGATGAAGAAGACAACGCAACGGCATTCCACGCGTCCACATCTTCACCCTTCATGTGCTTAATGGCAAGTACATCCGACTCGTTGTCCAACTCCTCCCATGCTGAAAAGAATGTCATGGACGACGAATCGAGTAATTCTGAAGGTGAAGATTTTGCTCTTGCCTACCATAAGCTTTTGAGGGATTCAAAGAAACTGGCAAAGCAAAACCGGAGTTTGAGAGGGAGATTGCAGGATCTCGAAGAAGAAGCAAAAAGGGCATCTTCTCTCTCAGACGCTCTTGAAAAGGAAAGGGATAATTTAGTCAAAGCAAATGTTTCCCTTCAAGAGAAAAATGAGCTTCTCGAGAAAGAACATACAAAAATGGTGGATAAAGCAAATTATTTCTCGAAGCTCTACAACGAGGCTCGACAGGATAACCTGGAAATGACTAAGACCATTTTCCAACTCAAAGATGACTTGCAGCGATTTTCTTCTGGAAGGAGTAAGTTGGACAAGCTTCTTGGTCTTGGTCAAACAAATCGTTTCGGCCTCGGGTACACTCAAACTGGAAACAGTCCAAGTTCGAGTGGGACAGTTTTTGTGCCTCAGTCGGTATCTCCTCCTCCGACACCGGAATTCACGACAACCAACGACAACAAGCCTACTTCATTCTCTTTGGGATCGTCAAGATCTAAGGTATGTTTTCATTGTGGTTTTTCAGGGCACATAAGGAGAAATTGCAAGATGGGAGCCAAACGCTCAACTCAAGCACTTCTTGCAACGACTACCACAAAGGTGATTCCTCAGAAATCAAATGCAAATCATTCAAAGGAAAAGAGCCTTGGTAGTTCACCGCGTAAGACGACTTCATCAAGGAGCAGCAATCGAACTAACAAGACACTTTCACCTAGGAGAATAACTTCACGATCATTACCGACGCATTCCAAAAAGGTTTGGGTGCGCAAAGGGAAAACAATCCAAGACTGCACACAAGAACTTGAACCACGTTGGTACAAAACGGCCTTTGGAACTCTTACACATGGATTTAATGGGGCCAACTCGTCAACCATCTTTGGGAGGAATCGTCTTATGTACCTCCGAGTACTCCGTTACCTCAAACACTACGCATCTCCAAGGATCATCCTGAATCAAATATTATTGGAGACCCACAAGAAGGAGTTAGGACTCGGAGGCAGTTGGTTTGTGGATTCGCTTGCTACGTTTCCTTAATCGAACCAAAGAATGTTGATGAAGCTCTTCAGGATGACTACTGGATTGAAGCAATGCAGGAAGAGCTCCATCAATTTGAGCGAAACAAAGTCTGGGAATTAACGAAGCCTCCGAAGCAACACAATGTGATAGGTACTAAATGGATTTTCAAGAACAAGAAAAATGAGGATGGTACCATCATCAGGAACAAAGCACGACTAGTTGCTCAAGGCTACTCTCAAATAGAAGGTATAGACTTTGATGAAACTTTCGCCCCTGTAGCTAGACTCGAGTCCATTCGTATCCTATTTGCGATAGCTTGTCATTTTAAAATCAAATTATTTCAAATGGACGTTAAGAGCGCATTTTTAAATGGGTTTTTAAATGAGGAAGTTTATGTGGCTCAACCGAAAGGTTTTGTAGACCATAAACAACCTAACCATGTTTTTCGTTTGAAAAAGGCTCTTTACGGTCTGAAACAAGCACCGCGAGCATGGTACGAAAGGTTGACAAAGCACCTTTTGGAGAAGGGCTATACTCGAGGGGGAGCTGACAGGACTCTCTTTGTGAAGCATTATCAAAACAACTTCATTGTAGCACAAATCTATGTCGATGACATTGTATTTGGTGCAACTAGAGATAATGATGCTTCTAAATTCGCTGAAACCATGGAAAGCGAATTTGAGATGTCCATGATGGGCGAATTGACATATTTTCTTGGATTACAAGTTAAACAAAATGATGAAGGCATTCACTTGTGTCAATCCAAGTATGCAATGGAGTTGGTCAAAAAGTTTGATCTAGAAAATTCTAAGGATTTTCCGACTCCAATGGGAACTAGCCACAAGGGATTAGGAAGTGAATCACAAAGTGAGAATGTAGACGAGAAACTTTATCGAAGTATGATTGGAAGTCTACTTTACCTCACGGCTAGTCGCCCGGACATATCCTTTAGTGTTGGGATTTGCGCGAGATATCAATCAGCACCAAAGGAGGTTCACCTGAAAGCGGTGAAACGGATCATCCGGTACATCAAAGGAACAATAAATTTCGGAATTTGGTATCCTATGGGAACAAGTTTGGATATAGTTGGATACTCAGATGCCGATTGGGCAGGATCAGTGGATGATCGGAAGAGTACGAGTGGTGCATGTTTTTATCTTGGCCATTGCCTTGTTGCGTGGCATAGTAAAAAGCAAAACTGCATAGCACTCTCGACTGCCGAAGCGGAATACATCTCAGCGGGTAGTTGTTCAACCCAACTCATTTGGATGAAAAGTGTGTTGAGCGACTTCCGGATTTCAGCAACTTCGGTAACAATTCTTTGTGACAACACTAGTGCTATTAACATTTCCAAAAACCCTGTGTTGCACTCAAGAACAAAACACATTGAACTTAGATATCATTTTCTTAGAGAGCTAGTTGAATCAAATATTCTTCAACTTTCATATATTTCAACTGAAGATCAATTAGCTGACATTTTAACAAAACCTTTGGATCAAAAACGTTTTATTCATTTGCGTAAAGCAATTGGAATGCTTTCCTTGAAATAACCTCTTTTTGAAACTTTTGCTTAGGTTAGGTTTTTATTTTTGTGTTTTTGTTCTTTATCTATGTTTATACATAGTACATTAATTGAGCATGTGTATTATTGACTTTACTTGCATCCTTTCATTTATTTAGAAATTTATTATGTTTTGGATATCATAATAATTCAGTTGATGCAATGATCATTTATTTAAATTAAACCATTTTTATTTGATCAAAGTCAATTTCTCTCTCAATGATCTCTTGGTATAGTTTTTATCTTATTTGACTATATAGTCGAGTATGAATTCGAGATCAATCCTTGGTTGAATACTTTATATCTTAAATAATTGATAGCCAATTGAGGGGGAGTCAAAGAAAAGTAAAATGCTCAAAAGATGTGGAAAGAGTTACATCCCAATGAGGAGTGTGAAAACTACCACCACATGGAGGAAAGAGCTACCACCTCGGTCGTCCGAGTACTGTGTGCAGCTACCACATGAATACCAAGCATGGTTTCGTCAATTTTGATTAAATAAAATGCATGATTGAAATACTTGACTCTGTCAAATTTCAAGGTTGGTATAAGGTGGGATTTTTAATGAAAGATGCTCAAAGAGCCACTCTCTTCAACAGATTGACTAGATACATTATATAATTTATTTGGGATTTCAAACATCTATTGATCTTGGTACTTCATTTTCTTTACCATATTAATGATTTGATAAACGCCTTACTCATAAGATCATGATGGATGTGTTTGAACTTGATCAACTTTAAAGGTTTTAATTTCTATAAATTTTCATGTCATTATTTGAATGTTATTGATAGACTTAACATAATCTATTTCTTTTGACATGAAACGATATTTTTTTGTTTAAAGTTGATACACAAAAGTGCTTACATACTTTTTCTGGATTTTATGGAATTTTTCTAAATTTTTCTGAAGAAAAAGTTGGAGCCGATCCGGATCGGACAAGTTGATCCGGATCCCGAACGCAGGTGTTTCCTGCGGGTAGCCGATCCGGATTGAACTCTCGATCCGATCCGGATCACGGCTAGGGTTTTATTAGAACAAGAGGGCTTTTGATTTCTTTTATTGCAATCTTTTGTTCTTAAGACTACAGAGCTTCTCTCTCTAGAATTCATCCTTCTTGGAGCCTTCCTAACTCGAGTTCTTCGATTCCAAGTAAGTTTTATTGATCAAAATCTCAGTTTTTCACTGTTTTTCCTTGTTTGCTCAAAACGTGAGTAGAAATCATGGAACTTTTTCGTTTGTGAATGGTTTTTGGTCAAATTTCTTTTGAAATAAGAACTCTGGGTAGATTAGTTTTGATTATATGCTGGGTATTCTCCTGATTAACGAATTTTTGGGCTTCGATTTCTGAAAATTCGGTTTTAGGGCATATAATACGAATTTTTGAAATTCATGCAATTGATCTATTTTTAAAATTCTTTTTGCAAAACTAATTTGATTCTTACTCTCTCTACATGATTATGATTGTTTGGGTACAATTTTTCAAATTTTTGAAAATTAACAATTTTTCATGTGTTCTTGAGTTGGTATTCACAGAATTTCAATCTTCTTAAAGCACGCGCAGCAATGGTGATCACCTGGATTATATTTCTTCTCGCTGCTATGGTTCATGCTAAGAATACTGTCAAGCCTAAAAAGGCTAAGCGAACGAAGAAGACTCAGAGTGAGTCCGAGACGGAAACAGAGACGGATTCAATTGACTGGGATAACCTCGAGATCGAGGAAAATGTGCCCATTGTCTCCAAAGGGAAAGCAACTGCTGAAGCTTCAAAGACAAAGCCTCCGCCTACTGCTGCAGAAAAAGGAAAAGCCCCTATGGATCCAAGTCCAATCGGAACAAAAAGAAAAACCGGTGCAAGAAAAAGAGGCAGTGCTCGAGGCATTTCGATTGGTGAACCACTTGCTAGCCAGCCTCCTCAACAAGACTTCATCAGCTCCGCAAGGATCAAAGATTTTGAGAAGAGGAAATGCATTGGCGAAAGACATGTCAATGTCAAAGCGATGAAGGAACGATCTACACTCTTTGGGACCTTGTTTGACCAGGCCGGTCTTGCTCCCATATGCAACTTCCCTGAGACTACTGGGTATTGTCCTCACTCAGTACGAATGTTTTATCAGAACGCTTCAAGTTTAGTTGATCAGGACGAGGGACGTCGAGAATTTCACACCTTGGTTAAAAATGTCAAGATCAAAGTCACACCCCAACTGATTGGAGAAGTGTTAGGAATGAAGGCCAGAGTTGATGGACCTCATTATCTGAAAACTCAAATCTTCAACAACAACTCCTGGAGAGTGGTAGTTAATGGAATTTGTCTTCCAGATACTGTGTCGACAGGAAATTCCGTTTTCTCAAAAGAACTTCGACCGGAGTATCGCTACGTGAACTTCATTGTTTGCTATAACATCCTTCCAAACATGAATACAAAAGTTCTTCGATGGGATAGGATGTTATTCCTTTATCTTCTTGGAAACCCCGCAGCATCAATGGGAGCAAACTTAAATATTCCTTACCTCATATGGTCGAGGATGGCGCGCTATGTGGAACATGCTCACCCCACAGAGAGACTCCCCTATCCAATGATAATTATGCGCATCCTTCGAAAGTTTAAAGTCGACACAAGTGCGAGCTCCTATATGTACAGTTTGGGAACAATCAATGAAACAACAATTGTGAAGTCTCTCTCGACCAAACAAGATGATCCTCCATCACCTCCTACCCGACAAAGAGCACAACCACAAGCAACATCTTCTGCACCTCGAGCAACACCTCCTGTTCCACCTGCACAGCAAGCACCTCCATCAACTTCTGATGATGATGCTTCGGTTAGCTCAATCTTTAAGGAACAACAGCGACTCTCCAACAAGCAAGAACGCATGTCAAACGAGTTCGCTGAAATGAAAGAGGATATTAGAGAGGTTAAGAAAGAACAAGCTTTGATGATCCAAGATCTTAAAGAAGTTAAGAAGGAGCAAGCTTCTATGAACAAACGGATCAAGAAAATGTTTCAGAAGCTAGGGTGCATCAGCTCTGAAGATTCTGCGTAAAGTTTTTTTTTCTCTAATCTTCTCTTTTGCAGGTTTTTACGTTCTTGGTTTGTTTTATTTCCTTCAGCTCTCAAGTTCTTGGTTTGTATTTAAACTTTTTAACTCTCCTTGTGTTTTGTAATTATTGGCTTAGTTTGTGACAAAAAGGGGGAGAGAGAGTAGAGAACTTTGTGAAAACTTTGAACAAACTTTGACTTTTGGTGAAAGGTAAGTATCACAACTTCTGGTTTTATCTTGTGATTTGTTGCATGTCCCTACTAACTATTCGACTAACTATTTGGACATGTATTATTACTAACAAGTTGTTTGATTACTAACAAAGCAATGGTATGACATTTGGAATCTTATTGCTTAGAAGATATGTCAATGTTTGATTGTGATCTTATTACATATCTGAATTACTAAATGTCATGATGAGTATAAACTTTATCTCTGCTAGGTTTTGAATGCTAAATATTCTTGAGGTATCTAACGATCTCTTTTTGTCAAGAATGATTTCCTTTTGCAGAGAGTGCAGATGTCTAAGTCTAGAGTCTGTTTTAGGAGTTTATCTCATGTATTTAATTTTTGGATCTCCATTGTAAATTTTTGTTGTATGGTGATAGCAACAAAAATATCCTTTTTGAATTTTCTTTAGTGGATTTGTGTTTTGTCACGAAACCGCCAAAGGGGGAGATTGTTACGGAATTTGAGTTGGCGTATTTCGTGAAAGTGTTAAGTCTTGAAGATTGAAGATGAAAGAAGTTTGGATCATATACCTCAATCTCAAGAAAGAAGAATTCAAAAGGATCAGGTATGTTTAACTAAAGATTTTTGGTGATCCGAATACTTCTTATAGTGTAGAAACACTTGGATGAATTTTTTATTGCATAAAAATCAAAAACTGGACATGGGACATGTTCAGGATCCGGATCAGACAGTCCAATCCGGATCCCGAAGGGTGCTAGTTCATTGGCAAATCCAATCCGGATCAAAGGCCATTTCCGATCCGGATCCCGAACATGGGATTTTGCTGAATTGTATGAACGATCCGGATCGGGCATTTCAATCCGGATCCCGAACCCTTGTTTTTCTGGAATTGTCTGACTCGCTACGACGATCCGGATCACAGTAAATCCGATCCGGATCGCCGTCCTGAAAATTTCCAGAAAAGGTTAGTTTTTGATCCTTATCTTCTTCCAATGGTTTCTAACCTATTAATAGACCCTATGATTCATTTTCTAGGGCAGATCTGATACGACCGAAAAAAAAAAATCCACATATAGAGAAGAAAGGAAATCAATAGATTTAATTCTATGTTTCTTCATCTATATTGATTAATTTGATTCTAGGTTTTCCAAACTCAGATTTTGAGTAGAATCAAATTAATGAATACTTAGATGGTATTTCCGATCTATTTCTAATCTAAGTATTCGGCGGATCATCACCACCCAAAAACAACGATTTACCCTAAATCGGCGCGTGGACTCGCGTGGCCTTGTGGATTCAAGGTGCAACCGCTCTCGTGGATTCGGAGCGAGGTACGTTCGTGGATACGAAGCGTGCTACTGGGTGAAGACCGTGGATTCGGTCGGACGTCGTGGACTCGACGTTGGACGCTGTGGATTCGGCGTTGGGCGCAGATCGTGGATTCGAGAAGCGTTGTGGAGCGAGCGGAGAAGATCTACTAGGAGCGTATGGTAAAAGGTTGAGTCGTCTGTGAGTATGTTATATCACCTTGTACGTGTGTTAATTCTAGTGGATTTCACCGTGTTATCGGTCCCGTGGTTTTTTACTCCGGTTTGGAGTTTTTCCACGTAAAAATCTTGCGTGTTCATTTATATTTCCGCATTGGGTTTTATTGCGCAATGATTTGTTGAGTGTTTATTGTTTACACCTATTCACCCCCCTCTAGGTATTTTTTCCCCTATTTAGATCCATTATTACATATAACCCAACACGCGCCGCCGCCTTCCGCCGCTGCCCGCGCCGCCGGCCGCCGCCGGCGATTGCCGGGAACACTGTTCCGGCAGGGAACAGTAAAAATTACTGTAGCAAGCTCTGAGAAATACAAGTAAATAGCCCATCTTGACAGTTTTCGCGCGCTGATTCCAAATCCGGTATCCGTTTTGCCAAATTCCAATCCTATAAATTGCCGGAGGCTCCCGAAAAGGTATTTTTAATCCGAATTTCGCGCTGAGCCTAAATTTGACATCCATTCTGCGCGTAAACTCCTCTAAACATCCGTCGGGGTCCCCCGATTACTCACGTGATCCATTTTAAGCCCCGAGTCCATCACTTGTGTCCAAATTGGCGCACGAACACCGCCGACATGCCACGTAGGCTTCCAGAAGCTGCTGGTCACACTGTAGAAGCCCTGCAAAGATCCGGGTCACCACATCCTCCCCCACTAAAAGAAAGTTTCGTCCTCGAAACTAAAGAACTCCCAAGGAGTCTCAGAAACCAGGGGTCAATACTCAACACCGCCGTCTCCAGCTCCCAAGTCGCCTATCACTCCCTGTGATTACTCCTTAGCAACAACAATAGCAACAACCAGTACAGCATAGCCCGATTGCGCAATTCCCTCATCTCACGAGCCGAAATTCGCAACGGGCGTCCCTCGTACTCCAAACTCTCACAGGGCTCAAAAGAAGTGAGTCAATCACGGGCGAGGGGTCCAAAACATAACACTCCTGAGCTGAGACGCGAAAAACCTTAGGGACCCAACAAAATACTGGGGAAAAGAAAGAACAGCCAGTGCAACACGCACTAAAATCACCCCCCCCCCCTAGAGCCAACTCAACCAAAGCGACCCAAAACACGTCCACACAAACACCTGCACACGAAAGGGGCACTAACAAGCAGGGGTTCACACTCGGTCGCCCTCAAAACTCAACCACCCAAGTGGATTGCTCAGCCGCAGCCTCTCATCAAAAGGGATCCTATGGGACACAAACTCAAACCCTGTACACCAGAATGGCCCCACACAGCGCCAGCTATAGAATCATAAAACTCAACCCCAAAAGCTCTTCTGCTCCAGGTATCCGCCACCACAGTGGCTCTGTCGGGGTTACACTGGATGCTCAACAAAATCCAATGGTAGCTCTACAGCCACTATGGGAGGTATCACTATGACTCGCAAATCCATCTCCCACCACTGACTAGGTTAAAATCGGCGCTGGTACCAATCTCATCATCCGCTCGTCAAGCTCTGCTGGCACTATCCGGTCCAAAAGCTCCTCACCCCAACAATAACCGTCGATCTCGGCCAGTCTTAAATAACATCCATTTTGGCCGGATTTCCACCGCCGCCCCTACGGCTAGAATATGTAATCCAGGAAGATATGCTCTCCAAGCTAAAACTTGTACCAAAACAACTTGGCATAAAGCTCCTCCCTCACAGATCTTGTCACACCATCTACAAATGCTTCACAAGCTCTAAATCACTCAGGAAGGGGGTAAAAATCAAAAATATCCCTGGAGAATGCCGCTATTAATCCGTTCAAGTCCAACTGGAACACAGAATTCCTCAATCTTAAAGACAACAGGGCATTAGTCATTCCATTAGCCTCACCAAACTCATAATGCCCCTACCGTGTCGTGAACACCATCAAGGCAAAGTCCTCGGCTGTCTAATTCCAAGTAGGTACTCGCATCATACAATAACTGCCGGAGTATAGCTCCATCAAAAGGTCCTAAATAATACCTGGACCTGCCTGGGCTCCAATCACAAAGAGCTCTCACCGTAGCGTATCAACGACGTGGCGCTAGGTCAAACAGACCCTCGATCCATCAGATCCCCACACCTATGCCATCAACTCTCGCAGCTCTATAGGCGATATCCAACGAGGTGCTATTGAAGTTGGCGCAGTTTCCAGAACCACGTCAATCACAATCTTAATCTCCCTCTCTGGCGGCATAATCATCGGCTCAGATGGACTCACACCCGGGATCTCACGAGCAATAGGGATATCCTTAAGTCCCGCTGCCGCCGTAGGCACCTCTCACACTGTCGCTGTAACCTGTGTGCTCTAATAGTCTCAACAAACAAAATGCCTTCCATTATCTGCCTCGCAGAACATCAAAGTCCTATATCTCAGCAGTCAAACATCCTGTGGCACTACGCCAACCAATCCCAAGCACTGGGTCAAACACCAAGCTGCCACAAGTACCAATATGTCTGCCGGCATAACTCACGGCCTCTACTGCACTGGACGTGATCCACAAACCTTCCCCACCTGCACAATACCAACAGTAACCTGTACCTCAAGTGCATGCGATAACGACTCTACCTCTAGTCCATGCAGGAATGCAACATGCTCTGACTCCGACTGCTGTGATGAAATCACACCCGCGATAACTCAATCCACTACCATGGCGCCCTCCAACCGGGCGGCACAGATTCATCCACTCGATGCAAGTGGTCATCGCTCAGCCTGCCAAAATATCTAGACCAATCACAAGGGAGCACGACCTCTGTCCATGCTCACACTGAGGTGACGAATGTGGTCTCTCGCAGACAGCCACTCCACGCTACCGCTGCGCCACTCTGATAAAAGGGCTGATGCTGTCATCGGGGTCCACCCAACCTCTGACGTCTCAGAAATCCACCTGGATATCATCGTCATACGACCAAGCACAATTGATTCATGCAATTCCTTATACAATTATCCTTACTAAGCTCACCCTTCAATCACATATATTGCACCCCAAACATGCCAGTTATCAATCACACAGGTTAACATCCCCCTTGGGTAAGCTTTACATAATCCATCCACAAGGATATCCACCATCCTGGAAGGAAAAACGAAATGTCTCTGCCGGCCGATCTGTCCTCCGACACCTAGCGCCAAGCGCCTCTATCCAAGACTCGCCTCTGGCGGCAGACCCCTATCCAAAGGAACTGCAACGCTACGCGCCATACACAATGCCTACTCCATCGAGGCATCCAAAATCCAAAACGGGGAAAATCAAATAACCTGAAAGGTATCCTGACGCAGTCCACTCACAGTCACGTATATCCTATGCGCCATGTCCCCCCCCAAATCATAGAGCGCGCAGCTTGATAACTGCGTAAATCTTTTGACACCAAGAGGCTCTCAAGTAGTCTCTCCATCACCACCAACCACGATTCTACCCCAAGAGGCTCCAAACTTAATCCTATGTATCGGGGTGGTTTATCTGCCGAAACTGGCTCAACTGATCATTGGTGTCCCATAGCTCATCAGCTGTCAATTATCCATCCTGTCTCGGCGCCTCGGTACTAAACATTGGCACAGAGGGGCTACTCACTCCATCGGTACCACAGAAATCTCCGCCCCTAAGGATACTGCAACCGGGTGGTCTCAGAAGGAAGCACTGTCGAGCCGCCCGCTGCTCCGACAACTGTGTCACAAAACCATATGCTCGCTCACTCTGCCGCTGATAAGCCTCTGACAATCCTGTCATCTGGGTCCGGAGCTCTCTGACTCCAATCTGGCATCCGGCCCGAAACAACTAGCTCAGACCCAACTGCTGCACCAAAGTGCACCCGGGTCAGGGCCCAAAGTCGGGGAGACACTGCTCGCCACGACAAACCGCAAATCAGCACACCCCAAACACTCGACCCAATCTAGCAAAAGTCAAAGACATCCCTCTATTTCTGTAACCTTATGTTGTCTGCAGCCAACATAACTGTCCCACAGAAATAGAATATGCCGATCCCTCTTCACTCATAGGAAGAGTCAAACAAATAAATCGCCGACTTTCGCAAAATGTCACGTCCCTCGCGCCCTATCATCCTAGGGTCCGCCGAAAGTCTAGGGTTTCCTAAGTCCGAACTGACCTATCCTTAAGCTCTGATACCAACTTATCTGTCACGCCCCGGGTGAAAACCAGAACCCGGGCCCGTCCACAGATTCGCCGTGCACACGGTATTTCCCGTGTACACGAAGCGCCAAAAACCTGCTCAGATATAAGAGATATAACAAAAGAGCAATAAAAACATAGCTGAACTAAAGCTAATACATCTCAGACTGAAGCTGGAAATAAAATACAATACATCTGTATAAATGATACATCAGTCTCTCCCAGCTCACAAATAATAAATACAACCTGCTGGCAAAAGCCAGTCCCAAAAGTGAAAGTACAACCGTCTGAGGAAAACATGGTACACCAACAGTCCAGCTAACACGCTCATCCTGCCTCGAGATCTATCTACTCAGCCGTCCTCTTTCCTCGACCCGCCACTGAAAGCCCAGTAGCACCCGCAAAAGACACTGCAAAACAAGGGAGAAGAAAAAGAGGAAAGAAGAATGGGGGTGAGAACTACTAGTAAACCAGTAGCCTCCCCTAGTGGGTAAAACCTCAAACTCTGACACGCCCACTAGGTCTACCAGAGGCAAAAAGGGAAAAAGGTGGTATGCTATGAATATAACTCCTGATGAAACGCTACCACTAGTATGCCTCTAAAAGCTGAGCTAGGAAAAATAGCTAAAGGTATGCATCAGAATATAAATGCCTGCCTGAATAACCCAATCTGACCACTAGTAAACACTGGTACTGCCTGCTAAACTCATTTGTGGGAGTACTGACCGACTACTGCCCGGTACGGTCATATCCCAAGGTAAGTAATAGATCGGCCTCTGCCCGTCCGATCGCATACTAAAGTAGTAGTAGACCGGCCTCTATCCGTCCGGTCGCACACTCCGGAGTGGCACTCGTGGGGAGCGACCCACACGAGGAAAAGTATCTCAGTAACATAAGTATCATAAATTAGCAAGACTGGATCATGACTCTGATCAAAGTGGGAAAACCCATCCACTAAAGAAAGACCCGATCTCAACCTGGTGCTAGATAGACAAATCGTGGGAACTCCATCCACTAGAGACCTGATACCCAATCTGATGCATAAGAAATCTCCGGTCAACCGCCCAATGTCCGCGGTTGCCGCAATACCCTGCCTGTCCCAAAACCCAAGGACCTGACTACACTATCCCAAACAACCTGCTAGAGCACGAGCTACAAATACCCTGAGCCTCAAATAAAAGGAGAAAAGAATAATAAAAAGGGTTTCTCCTATGTCAATTCCAGCATGATAGTGTAGCAGAAAAATGTGGCCTATCTAGGTGACCATACAAGCATGCAAATGTCCCAAGATGATATATATAAAAATAAAACAGACATCGATATGATCTTACCTTGCTAAAGCATGCTGATAAGTGCATAAGGACAGTAAATAAGAGATAGCCTATGCCTATCTATACTACATGCCCAAAGCCCACAATTTATTAATTAGCCTTTTAATCATAGAAGCTACTCCAATGCCTAGCGGGTAATCAAAAGTAAGGGGTTCACAACAACACCCATAATCACAAACATGTCCCCCATCCGACATCTGCTCAACCGCCTACTATCCGCGGTAGCCACAATACCCCAGAAGCTAAAATCCAGGCTCCGACTACACTATGCCAATCCCCTGCTCAAACCCGAGCAACAAATAGTCACCTGACTAAAGAATAGGGGGAGAAGAAGCAAACAGGTTTCTTCTAAATCAAATCCCAACATAAAGTGTAGCGATAAGAAATGGCCCTACAAAATGTCCAAATAAGCCAGCCTATGTCCTCATGAGAGATAGGAGAAAATGTGACAAATAGTGGTTCGACTAGTGTATCAATTAATAGCTTCACCTGGGTATAATCATCATGCTAAAATCATAATCCGACAACATCTGTCTATAATCTGCTAATCACCCTCATATAAACCATCCCCCTATGCCTGTCCAAAATATCCTCAAGTGGTACTGTCACGCCCCGGGGTCGAAACTGCGACCCGGGCTCGTCAACAGATCCGCCACCTATGCAAAATCCCGCATAGGCGAAGCGTCTAACCTGCAAAAGATAGTACTATAGCTACACAAATATCAGAGCGAAAATGAAATGCTGTAAAATAAAATCCAATCACTGAACAATATGAAATAAAGTACAATATCCATCTCCTCAAATACAGATAATCATCATACAATGTCCTTAATACAGCATCTCTCAACTATAAAAGGGAGATAAACTAAAACTATAGTACATCAGTCTCAACATCAGTCTCTCCAAATACAAAAGATCTCTCTCCAAAGTAAACAGTAAAAACCAGCTGACAGCTACAAGGAATCTCCAACCAGGGGATACAGCTACACTCCTCGGGTGGTAAGGATCTAGCTCGTGACTCCTTCGCCTCGAACAACGACCGAAAGATCAGCAACTCCCACAGAGGACTCTGCAAAACAGGTGGAAGAAAAGAGGAAAACAACAATGGGGGTGAGAACCACTAGTAAACCAGTAGCCTCCCCCTGTGGGTAGAGCCTCAAGCTCCGACGTACCCACTAAGTCTACTAGAGGCAAGAAAAGGGACAAGTGGTAAAGCTGTAAACAGAACTACTGAATAAAAGGGGAAACCACTACTAGTATGCCTCTAAATGCAATACTGGAAGAAATGACTGTATGAATGCATCAGGAAACGGTATATGACCAAATAAACCCAATTTGGTACCACCAGTAAAACAGGTACTGCCTGCTCAGCGGAATCTGCACACAAGGCTCGAAACCGCGGGATCGGCCCGCACGGCTCGCATCCCAAAACAAGTATCAGACCGGCACACAAGGCTGGGTCCGAAAAGCCTACCTCCGGAGTGGCACTCGAGGGGAGCGACCCACACGAGTAAAGTATCTCTGTCATCAGTATCACAAGTATCTCTGTCAAGTATCTCAATATAGCATGACTGGATCAAGACTATGATCAAAGTGGGAAACTCCGTCCACTGAAGAAACCCCAATCCCCAATCAGATGCAATAGTACCCAACAAGTGGAAAACTCCATCCACTAGAAAAATCTGATACCCAATCTGATGCATAAGTAGACATCCGGTCAACCGCCTAATGTCCGCGGTCACCGCGACACTCCACAAGACCCAAAAATCTGATAAAGTAGTCAACATCTGGCTAACCGCCTAATGTTCGCGGTCACCATAATGACCCACAATCCACAATCGGAGAAAATAATCAATATCCGGTCAACCACCTACTGTCCGCGGTTGCCGCAATAACCCACAAATCCATCACCAAGTACACCCTGTCTCTGACCCAAAGGTCCCGGCTACACTATCCCAAACCTTTGCTCGAACCCGAGCAACTTGACTCAAAAGTCTAAATGAGAAGGAGAAGGAAAGCAATCATGGTTTCTCCTAAGTCAAATCCCAATATGATCGTGTAGCAATAAAATAGTGGCCCATCTAGATGTCCAAACAAGCATGCAAAAGTCCTCATGCAATGTGAAAGGGAGAATATCAAATAACAGTTCTGCAAGTGTAACAAATAATAAATCCACATGAATATAACAATCATGCTAAAATCACCAGTCAACTACACATGTATATGATCCCCGATCCATGATAAATCCCAAGGTGGAACCCGCACATAGATAAGTCATCATGTCCCGATAATTAGTCCATTTAACCAATTTCTATAGGATTTATGTGCTAATACGGCATGTTAACTATCACTATTAAATTATTCCACTGATCATGTTCCAACAGCAATATTATACCAATAATATCCCCAACATGCTATATCCACAAAATTAATCTCAGATGATAGGCTCACATTTATATTAGTCAATCATGCATGATAATCAATCAATATGTTCAATAGTGGGGTTCTCTAATAAACTTAGTGAGCAAGTCAGGAGTTGAGGCATGCAACAACCACCCACCTTGAAAAGCGCGCACAACACCAAAAGAGATCTCTCGCTGCCCGCTGTCCTCTAACACAGCAATCCATCGAAAACTGTGTCCCACTGCACAAAACATTGCGCACAATTAATCTCAAAACTGCACAAACACCGACTGTCCAAAATCAGCCCCAAAAATGGCTAAATTTCACCTCTCTGCAGTCCTCTGAAAAATCCAGAAAATTCACGATCGCGTTCCTCGCGAAGAGTAGCCCCAAAACGACTGCTTAAACGCCCAGATCCGAGAACTGTAGCTCAAGTTACAAATAAAACACCGCGGTAAGCCGTAACGCCACATTACCAAAAATTCTGCGGCACGCAGTCCATGAAAAGCTTAATTATCACCTCTGAATAAATTTCTAAAAATCCCAGAAAAATCAACAATGTGTTCCTCGTGACGAGTAGATCAAAATCGAGTCTTTAAACGCCTTGATCCGATGCTCCTAGGCCGAGATATAAAATCGACAAGCCTCCGCTGTCTAGAATCCATCACAGAAAAATAGGGGTCAAAAATAACTCGGGAACCGTGCCAAAAGTGCGAAACGGAGCGAAGCGATCAACACAAAAATCGAAGCCTTACCTCTTAGGAACACGCTGTCGAAGAAATCGTCGAAAAAGGACTTATGTACTGCGCGGGGGACTCCTCGGACTGAGATGCGATGAAAACGGGCCGAAGTGGGGGAAAACCGAGGCACACTGCAAAATTCGGATCGTCGCGGTCGAGCTTCCGAAAAATCTGGGAACGCACCACGAGAAAGAAAACACCAAGATGATCAACTTCACTTAAGGTCCCTCCCTCCCATTCTCTCTCTAACTCTCGAAAAAACCCGAAAGAAGGAGGGGAGGCCTTTAAATAGGCAAAATCCAACAATTGGATTAATACCAAACGGGTCCCCGGTTTCGGGCGCCCGAAAGTTTCGGGCCCCCGAAACCGGGCCCAAACAGTAGCCGGCCCACGGCGTCCAACCCGCCCCGGCATCCGACACGTGTCCCCCGCACAGGGGACAGCGTGCCCGACGAACCCGGCGCGGCCACGCGTGCCCTCGCGGGGGCGGCGGTGTAGGTGGCGCCAGCCACTGGCGTGGCGCCACGTGGCGGCGCTTTCCCGCCCGACACGCCAGCCGCTGCGCGGCTGCGCCCACGTGCGCGTACGGCCGCAGGCGCGCGCCCGCGGGTGCACCGCGCGCACCTGCGCCGTCCAACCCGGGGCCGCCACGTGGCGCGCCCCGGTGCACCGTGCGCCGCGCCTCTTCCCCCCGCTTGCCCGGCCTGCCCGCGCTGCCCGCGCGCGGTCCATGCGCCGCGCGCGCTGCACCGGGCCGACCAGCGCCTGCCACGTGTCCCGCCGGTCCACCGTGCATCGGCGGCCCACCTCCATGGACCGAGAGTCGTGCGCCGGCCCAATGACGGGCTGCCACGTGTCCTAGGCTGGTCCACGGCTCCCCCATGCACCGAAAAACACTAGAAACTTCCGGGTCTCCATTTTTGGGCGTCCGGACTCAGAAAAATACAAGTAAATAGCCGTTTTTCAACGTTTTTCCGCACTGAATCCAAATACGTCCTCCGTTTTGCCCAAAGCTCCTCCCAAAATTTGACGGGGGTACCCGAATACACTCGGGGTCCAAACAACACACTGAGTTCATTTCTTGAGTCCGATACACACCCAAACACTCCCATCTCCTAAGATAGTCCTCCAGAAGCCACTGATCAAGCCATAATTCCCCAATGAAGATCCGGGTCATCACATCCTCCCCCACTAAAAGAAAGTTTCGTCCTCGAAACTAAAATAGCTCAAAAGGGAGTCTCAAAACTAGGGTAGGTATCCATCAACACCGTCTCCGGCTCCCAAGTCGCTACTCACTCCCGTGATTACTCCTCGACAACAATAACAACCACCAGTACGGCATGGCCCAACTGCACAATCCTCTCATCACACGAGCCAGAATTTGCAACGGGCGTTCCTCGTACACCAAACATTCACAAAACTCAAATGGAGCGAGTCAATCACGGGTGAGGGATCCAAAAGCACATCACCCCCATGCGAGAAGTGGAAAAAACCTCAGGGACTCCAACACAAGGCTGGGGAAAAAAGGGAGAAAAAAAATAGTACAACCCACACATCAACAACACACCCTGGTGCCAACCTGACCAGTGTAACCCAAAACACCCCCACACGATCATCCAAGAAGGGAAGAGGCCTTAACAAGCCGGGGTCCTCACTCGGTCATTCCCAAATCCTGACCATCCGAGTGGACTGCTCCACCGCAGCCTACCATCAAAAGGAACCCCCAGGGACACAATTTCGAGCCCTGATTACCTCAACGGTCCCACACAGTGCCAGCTACGGAATCATCACACTCGACCCCAAATTGCTCTCCTGCTCCGGGTATCCGCCACCACAGTGGCCCTATCGGGGTGATATCGGATGCCTGCCAATAATCCAACCGTAACTTCATAGCCGCTATGGGAGGCATCACTGTATCTCACCAATCCATCTCCCATCACTGGCGATGCTAAAATCGGCGCTGGTATCAGTCTCATCACCTATTCGTCAAGCTCTGCTGGCACTATCCGGTCCAAAAGCTCCTCACCTCAACAAATAACTGCCGGTTTCGGCCATCCTCGCATAGCATCCATTTTGACCGGATTTCCACCACCGCCTCTTATGGCTAGAATAAGTGATCCAAGAAGATATGCTCTCGAAGCTAAAACTTGTACCACAACAACTTGGCATACAGCTTCTTCCTCACAGACCTTGTCACACCATCTACAAGTGCTCCACCAGCTCTAAACCATACAGAGATATGGTAAAATCAAAATATCCCGGAAGAATATCTCTAATAATTCTTCCAAGTGCAGCAAGAATACACAATTCCTCAAATCTTAAAGACGACAGGGCATTAGTCATTCCATTTGTCCTCACTGTACTCATAATGCCCCTACCGAGTCCTGAACACCATCTTGGCGAAATACTCAGCTGTATGATCCCAAAAAGATACATGCATCCTAAGCAAACCACTGTCGGGGTATAACTCCATCAAAAGGTCCTAAATGATATCCAGACCTGCCTGCGGTCACCCCACACAAGAACCCTCACTGTCGTGTGTCAACGACGTGGCATCACCACCGTATATCAACGGGGTGGCATCACCACCGTGTATCAACGGGGTGGCACTAGGTCGAACAGACCCTCGATCCGTCAGATCCTGCAACTGCGCCATCAGCTCTCTCAGCTCTACAGGTGATATCCAATGAGGTGCTATCGGGGTTGGCGCGGTTCCCAGAACCACGTCAATCATAATCTCAATCTCCCTAATCGGCGGCATCATCATCAGCTCAGGTGGGATCACACCCGGGATCTCACGATAACAGGAATATCCTTGCGTCCCGGTGCCGCCGTAGGCACCTCTCGCATTGTCACTGCAACCTGTGTGCTCCCACTGTCTCAACGAACAAGTCTCTATTGTCTGGCTCACAGAAGATCATAACCTTCTCCATCTGCAGTCATACACCATGTGGCACTATGCCAACCAATCCCACGCACTGGGTCAAACACCGCACTAACACAAATATTAATAAGTCTGCCGATACCACTCGAGGTTTCAACTGCACTGGACATGATCCACAAGCCTCCTCCACATGCACCACACCAACAGAAATCTGTACCTCTAGTGCACGTGGTAACAAATCTGCCTCTAGTCCATGCAGGAATGCAACATGCTCTATTCCGACTGCTGTGATGGAATCACACCTGCGACGACCCGATCCACTGCCTAGGCGCCCTCCACCCAGGCAGCACAGTCTCATCCGCTCAATGTAGGTGGTCGTCACATAGTCTGCCTGAAAATCAAGACTGTCCACAAAAGGAGCACAATTCTCTGTCTCTGCTCACTCTGAGGCGACGAATAAAGCCCTTCGCAGACAACAAATCCACGCTACCGCTGCGCTACTCTGATAAAGATGCTGATGCTGCCATCGGGGTCCACCCGACCTCTGACATCTCAGAAAATCCATTATTGGAACCGGCATATGACAAAACACAATTAATTCATGCAATTTCTTACACAATTATCCTTACCAAGCTTACCCCTCAATCACCTATATTGTACCCCAAACATACATGTTATCAATCACAACGGGTAACATTCCCTTGGGTAAGCTTTACATAATCCATCCATAAGGATATCCACCATCTAGAAAGAAAACGAAAATGCCTCTGCCGGCCGATCAGTCCTCCAACACCTAGCACCAAGCGCCTCTGGCGGCGGATCCCTATCCAAAGGAACTGCAACTCCACGCTCCACACACAATGCCTACTTCCTCGAGGCATCCAAAATCCAAAATCCAAAACAGATGGATCAAATAAACTGAAAGGTATCTTGGCGCAATCCACTCCCAGTCACACATATCCTATGCACTTCGTCCCTCAAAATCTGGAGCGCGCAGTTCAACAATTGCATAAACTCTCTCTAGCACAGGGAGACTCTCAATTGACCACTCCATCACCACCAACCACGATTCTGCCTCCAAAGGCTCCAACTCAATCCCATAAATCAGCGTGGTTCATCTGCCAAAACTGGCTCTATCGATAGATGATGTCCCACAGCTCATCCACTGTCAGCAATCCACCCCGCCTCGGTGCCTCGACACTAAACATTAGCACAGATGGGGCTTCTCGCTCCATCGGCGCCACAGAAATCACTGCCACTGCGGATACTATAACCAGGTGATCTCAGGAGAACAGCACTGTCGGGCTGCCCACTGCTCCGACAACTGCGTCACCCAGACCAGCTGTTTACTCTGCCGCTGATAAGCCTCTGACAATCCTGTCATCTGGGTCCGGAGCTCTCTAACCTCAATCCGGATATCCGGCCCCAAAATAATCCGCAGAACGCGTCGGGGAGACACAGCTCACCACGACCAACTGCACCACAGCACAAAACAAAACTCGACCCAATCCGGCGAGAGTCTAGAGCATGTCAACCGTTCCGCCGCATTATGTTGTCTGCAGCCAACATAATTGCTTAGGAGAATAAACATGCCAATCACCCATCCCGTCCCTTGGGAGAGGTATAAAACTCAATCAGGACTCTCGCTAAAAATCACGACTCTCACGAAGTCATCCTAGGGTCCAACCACAAGCCTAGGATTTCTACAGTCCCAATTGACCTATCCCTAAGCTCTGATACCAACCTAATCTGTCACGCACCGGGGTCGGAACTGCGACCCGGGCTCGCCAACAGATCCGCCACCTATGCAAAATCCCGCATAGGCGAAGCGTCTAACCTGCAAAAGATAGTACTATAGCTACACAAATATCAGAGCGAAAATGAAATGCTGTAAAATAAAATCCAATCACTGAACAATATAAAATAAAGTACAATATCCATCTCCTCAAATACAGATAATCATCATACAATGTCCTCAGTACAGCATCTCTCAACTATAAAAGGGAGATAAACTAAAACTATAGTACATCAGTCTCAACATCAGTCTCTCCAAATACAAAAGATCTCTCTCCAAAGTAAACAGTAAAAACCAGCTGACAGCTACAAGGAATCTCCAACCAGGGGATACAGCTACACTCCTCGGGTGGTAAGGATCTAGCTCGTGACTCCCTCGCCTCGAACAACGACCGAAAGATCAGCAACTCCCACAGAGGACTCTGCAAAACAGGTGGAAGAAAAGAGGGAAACAACAATGGGGGTGAGAACCACTAGTAAACCAGTAGCCTCCCCCTGTGGATAGAGCCTCAAGCTCCGGCGTACCCACTAAGTCTACTAGAGGCAAGAAAATGGACAAGTGGTAAAGCTGTAAACAGAACTACTGAATAAAAGGGGAAACCACTACTAGTATGCCTCTAAATGCAATACTGGAAGAAATGACTGTATGAATGCATCAGGAAATAGTATATGACCAAATAAACCCAATCTGGTACCACCAGTAAAACTGGTACTGCCTGCTCAGCGGAATCTGCACACAAGGCTTGAAACCGCGGGATCGGCCCGCACGGCTCTCATCCCAAAACAAGTATCAGACCGGCACACAAGGCTGGGTCCGAAAAGCCTACCTCCGGAATGGCACTCGAGGGGAGCGACCCACACGAGTAAAGTATCTCTGTCATTAGTATCACAAGTATCTCTATCAAGTATCTCAATATAGCAGGACTAGATCAAGACTATGATCAAAGTGGGAGACTCCGTCCACTAAAGAAACCCCAATCCCAAATCAGATGCAATAGTACCCAACAAGTGGGAAACTCCATCCACTAGAGAAATCGATACCTAATCTGATGCATAAGTAGACATCCGGTCAACCGCCTAATGTCCGCGGTCACCGCGACACTCCACAAGACCCAAAAATCTGATAAAGTAGTCAACATCTGGCTAACCGCCTAATGTTCGCGGTCACCACAATGACCCACAATCCACAATCGGGGAAAATAATCAATATCCGGTCAACCGCCTACTGTCCGCGGTTGCCGCAATAACCCACAATCCAACATCAAGTACACCCTGTCTCTGACCCTAAGGTCCCGGCTACACTATCCCAAACCTCTGCTCGAACCCGAGCAACATGACTCAAAAGTCTAAATGAGAAGGAGAAGGAAAGCAATCATGGTTTCTCCTAAGTCAAATCCCAATATGATAGTGTAGCAATAAAGTAGTGGCCTATCTAGATGTCCAAACAAGCATGCAAAAGTCCTCATGCAATATGAAAGGGAGAATATCAAATAACAGTTCTGCAGGTGTAACAAATAATAAATCCACATGAATATAACAATCATGCTAAAATCATCAGTCAACTACACATGTATATGATCCCTGATCCATGATAAATCCCAAGGTGGAACCCGCACATAGATAAGTCATCATGTCCCGATAATTAGTCCATTTAACCAATTTCCATAGGATTTATGTGCTAATACGGCATGTTAACTATCACTATTAAATTATTCCACTGATCATATTCCAACAGCAATATTATCCCAATAATATCCCCAACATGCTATATCCACAAAATTAATCTCAGATGATAGGCTCACATTTATATTAGTCAATCATGCATGATAATCAATCAATATGTTCAATAGTGGGGTTCTCTAATAAACTTAGTGAGCAAGTCAGGAGTTGAGGCATGCAACAACCACCCACCTCGAAAAGCGCGCACAACACCAAAAGAGATCTCTCGCTGCCTGCTGCCCTCTAACACAGCAATCCATCGAAAATTGTGCCCCACTGCACAAAACATTGCGCACAATTAATCTCAAAACTGCACAAACACCTACTGTCCAAAATCAGCCCCAAAAATAGCTAAATTTCACCTCTCTACAGTCCTCTGAAAAATCCAAAAAATTCACGATCGCGTTCCTCGCGAAGAGTAGCCCCAAAACGACTGCTTAAATGCCCAGATCCGATACCTGTAGCTCAAGTTACAAATAAAACACCGCGGTAAGCCGTAACGCCACATTACCAAAATTCTGCGGCATGCAGTCCAAGAAAAGCTTAATTATCACCTTCGAATAAATTTTCAAAAATCCCAGAAAAATCACCACTGTTTTCCTCGCGACGAGTAGATCAAAATCGAGTCTTTAAACGCCTTGATCCGATGCTCCTAGGCCGAGATATAAAATCGACAAGCCTCCGCTGTCCAGAATCCATCACAGAAAAATGGGGGTCAAAAATGCCTCGGGAACCATGGCAAAAGTGCGAAACGGAGCCAAGAGATCAACACAAAAATCGAAGCCTTACCTCTTAGGAACACGCTGTCGAAGAAATCGTCGAAAAAAGACTCATGTACTGTGCAGGGGACTCCTCGGACTGAGATGCGACGAAAACGGGCCGAAGTGGGGGAAAACCGAGGCACACTGCAAAATCCGGATCGTCGCGATCGAGCTTCCGAAAAATCTGGGAACGCACCACGAGAAAGAAAACACCAAGATAATCAACTTCACTTAAGGTCCCTCCCTCCCATTCTCTCTCTAACTCTCGAAAAAACCCGAAAGAAGAAGGAGGGGAGGCCTTTAAATAGGCAAAATCCAACAATTGGATTAATACCAAACGGGTCCCCGGTTTCGGGCGCCCGAAAGTTTCGGGCCCCCGAAACTGGGCCAAAACAGTAGCCGACCCACGGAGGCCCACTCCGCACAGCGGATCCGGCCGGACCCGGGGACCGTCCAACCCGCCCCGGCATCCGACACGTGTCCCCCGCACAGGGGACAGCGTGCCCGACGAACCCGGCGCGGCCACGCGTCCCCCCGCGGGGGCGGCGGTGTAGGTGGCGCCTGTTACGGAATTTGAGTTGGCGTATTTCGTGAATGTGTTAAGTCTTGAAGATTGAAGATGAAAGAACTTTGGATCATATACCTCAATCTCAAGAAAGAAGAATTCAAAAGGATCAGGTATGTTTAACTAATTAATTTTGGTGATCCGAATACTTCTTGTAGTGTAGAAACACCTGGAAGAGTTTTTAATTGCATAAAAATCAAAAACTGGACATGGGACATGTTCAGGATCCGGATCGGACCTTGCAATCCGGATCCCGAAGGGTGTTCGTTCATACACTGGTTCAATCCGGATCGCAGCATCTCATGATCCGGATCCCGAACACTAGTTTTACCTTTTTACTTGCACGATCCGGATCAGGATTTGCAATCCGGATCCCGAACGTTGATGTTTGGTGAAACTGTATGAACGATCCGGATCGGGAACTTCGATCCGGATCCCGAACTAGTGTTTTTCTGGAAACCGTCTTTCTTGCTACTGCAATCCGGATCGCCCAATTCCAATCCGGATCGCCGTCTGTAAAATTTCCAGAAAAGGCTGTTTTTGATCCTTATCTTCTTCCATTGGTTTCTAACCTATAAATAGACCCTATGATTCATTTTTAGGGTATGGAAAAATAGACGGGACTTATCCGAAAAATACGACCGAAAAGAAAAATCCACATATAGAGAAGAAAGGAAATCAATAGATTTAATTCTATGTTTCTTCATCTATATTGATTGATTTGATTCTAGGTTTTCCAAACTCAGATTTTGAGTAGAATCAAATCAATGAATACTTAGATGGTATTTCCGATCTATTTCTAATCTAAGTATTCGGCGGATCATCACCACCCAAAAACAACGATTTACCCCAAATCGGCGCGTGGACTCGCGTGGCCTTGTGGATTCAAGGTGCAACCGCTTTCGTGGATTCGAAGCGAGGTACGTTCGTGGATTCGAAGCGTGCTACTGGGTGAAGACCGTGGATTCGGTCGGACGTCGTGGACTCGACGTTGGACGCTGTGGATTCAGCGTTGGGCGCAGATCGTGGATTCGAGAAGCGTCGTGGAACGAGCGGAGAAGATCTACTAGGAGCGTATGGTAAAAGGTTGAGTCGTCTGTGAGTACGTTATATCACCTTGTACGTGTGTTAATTCTAGTGGATTTCGCCGTGTTATCGGTCCCGTGGTTTTTTACTCCGGTTTGGAGTTTTTCCACGTAAAAATCTTGCGTGTTATTTTTATTTTCCGCATTGGGTTTTATTGCGCAATGATTTTTTGAGTGTTTATTGTTTACACCTATTCACCCCCCTCTAGGTGTTTTTTCCCCTATTTAGATCCATATTAGTATAACCCAACAAGTGGTATCGGAGCGGGAATAGGGTTGTAAACAATGGTTGAAGGTGGAAACATCAATCGACCCCCTTTCTTCGATGGAACAAATTATGCGTACTGGAAAGTACGGATGAAAGCCTTTTTAATTTCCATCGACGAAAGGGTGTGGCAATCAATTGAATTAGGATGGTCTAATCCAACTGAATTTATTTCTGATGTTCGCACCTTAA
This sequence comes from Tillandsia fasciculata, assembly GCA_029168755.2. Lineage (NCBI taxonomy): Eukaryota > Viridiplantae > Streptophyta > Magnoliopsida > Poales > Bromeliaceae > Tillandsia > Tillandsia fasciculata. The sequence goes on along the minus strand of CM054946.1, from coordinate 7,508,145 downwards.
AACCTAGGTCGAAATGGACCAAGGAAGAGATAGATTTATCTTCTTACAATGGCAAAGGGATTAATGCTTTATTTAATGCCTTATCTCAAACAGAGTTCTCTCGCGTCTCGGCTTGTGAGACTGCGAAAGAAATCTGGGATGTTCTACAAGTTACGCATGAGGGAACTAACCTTGTGAAGATTCAGAAACTGCAAATGCTTACGAGCAAGTTTGACTCTATTTCTATGGCAGAAAATGAATCTTTCACAGACTATTACACACGATTGCAAGACATCGTAAACTCATGTGCTAACTTGGGAGAGAAGATTCCAGAATTTAAAGTTGTAAGAAAGATTTTAAGAACTCTTCCTGAACGATTTCGCCCCAAGGTCGCAGCCATTGAAACAATTAAACACCCGGACGAAATGCGTGTTGAAGAATTAGTTGGTGCATTACAAACTTATGAAATGACATTTCCTACTAACTATTCTTCTGGAAAAGCATCCTCTTCTAAGTCTTCAGGTTACGCATTGAAAACTACGAAGGAAGAAGACGCGGATTCATCCTCCTCGGACGATGACGAGAACCTATCTATGGAGGATTTTGAGAAGCAACTCGCTCTCTTGACAAGGAAGTTTCGCCGCAACTTTCGAAGGGGAAATTCAAGCAAAACTCCATCCTTCGGAAAGTCGAAGAAAGGCAAGGGTTCTTCAAGCTATAAGTCAAGAAAGCAAGACAACTTCTCAAGGGATAAGAAAAGTTCAGAGGGACAAGTATAATGCTTCAAATGTCGTGGCTACGGCCACATTGCAACGGAGTGTCCCAACAAGAATCCGGCAAAGAAGAAGGCGATGCAAGTCGTTACTTGGGATGACAACTCCACGTCAAATGAGTCATCCTCAAGTGATGAAGAAGACAACGCGACGGCGTTCCACGCGTCCACCTCTTCACCCTTCATGTGCTTGATGGCAAGTACCTCCGATTCCTTGTCCAACTCCTCCCTTGTTGAAAAGAACGCTACGGACAACGAATCGAGCAATTCTGAAGGTGAAGATTTTGCTCTTGCCTACCATAAGCTCTTGAGGGATTCAAAGAAACTGGCAAAGCAAAACCGGAGTTTGAGAGGGAGATTGCAGGGTCTCGAAGAGGAAGCAAAAAGAACATCTTCACTCTCAAACGCTCTTGAAGTGGAAAGGGATAATTTAGTCAAAGCAAATGTTTCCCTTCAAAAGGAAAATGAGCTTCTTGAGAAAGAACATACAAATATGGTGGATAAAGCGAATTATTTCTTGAAGCTCTACGGCGAGGCTCGACAGGAAAAATGGAAATGACAAAGACCATTCTCCAACTAAAGGATGACTTAAAGCGATTTTCTTCTGGAAGGAGTAAGTTGGACAGGCTTCTTGGTCTTGGTCAAACAAATAAGTTCGGCCTCGGATACACTCAAACTGGAGACATTCCAAGTTCGAGTGGGACAGTTTTTGTGCCTCAGTCGGTATCTCCTCCTCCGACACCGGAATTCACGACAAGCAACGACAACAAGCCTACTTCATCCTCCTCGGGATCGTCAAGAACTAAGGTATGTTTTCGTTGTGGCATTTCAGGGCACATAAGGAGAAATTGCAAGATGGGAGCCAAACGCACACCTCAAGCACCTCTTGCAATGACTACCAAAAGGTGATTCCTCAGAAATCAATTGCAAATCAATTGAAGGAAAAGAGCCTTGGTAGTTCACCGCTCAAGACGACATCATCAAGGAGCAGCAATTCTTCAACAAGACGCTTTCACCTAGGAGATAACTTCACGACCATTACCGACGCATTCCAAAAAGGTTTGGGTGCGCAAAGGTGAAATTTTCCCTTGTCTTGTTACCAATGTTTCCTTGCATGCATATGATAGTTCGTCTTGGTATCTGGATAGCGGGTGTTCCCGTCATATGACCGGTGACAAAAACTGTTTTCAAACTTTGAGAAAATCTCCGGAGGACTTGTTGTTTTCGGAGATGGTCGGTCTTCCAAAATTGTTGGAAAGGGAACGGTAGCTATTCCAGATGGCCCGGTTCTGAAAAATGTGTTATTTGTTCATGGCCTTAAGACTAACCTCATAAGCATAAGTCAACTTTGTGATAATGGTTATTCAGTTAATTTTTCATCTGATAGAATGTACTGTAACTGACAAGAACCATGTTTCTTTTTAAAAGGGGTTAGATCAGAAAACAATTGTTATGTAGTTCCTAGTAAATTTCTGAAAAATGTAACCTAGCATCTTTGAAAAATGAAACACTTTGGCATGAAAGGCTAGGTCACATAAACTTTAAGGAACTTGCTAGAATTTCAAACAAAGATGTGGTCAAGGGGGTTCCTAAACTTTCTTTTGAACAAAACATTGTGTGTGGCGGTTGCCAAAAGGGAAAACAGTCTAGGACTGCACACAAGAACTTGAACCACATAGGTACAAAACGGCCTTTGGAACTTTTGCACATGGATTTAATGGGGCCAACTCGTCAACCATCTTTGGGAGGTAAATGGTATATTTTCTTATTGGTTGATGATTTCTCTAGATATTCTTGGGTAGCATTTTTAAAAGAGAAAGCTGATACTTTTGATTCTTTTCACGAGATTTGCCATCGTATTATGATTGAAAAGAATGAAAAGATTACTCGAGTTAGAAGTGATAGAGGTGGAGAATTCATAAATTCTAAATTCATTGATTTTTGCACTTCAAACGGCATTAAACATGAATTCTCAGCACCCTATACACCTCAACAGAATGGTGTAGTCGAGCGCAAAAACAGGGTCGTACAGGAGATGGCACGTGTTATGCTTCATAGCCGGAACCTACCGTTATATTTTTGGGCTGAAGCGGTGAACACTGCTGTCTATGTAATTAATCGCGTGTATTTGCGCCCGGGGACTTTAAATACACCATATGAACTATGGTTTTGTAGAAAACCTAACATCAAATATTTTCGTATCTTTGGGAGTCGGTGTTTTATTTTACGTGACCGCGAAAATCTTGGAAAATTTGACTCTCGAAGTGACGAAGGGATTTTCTTAGGTTATTCTACAAACAGTAGAGCATATCGAGTTTTTAACTTAGAATCTAAGACGATCGTAGAATCGATAAATGTTAAGGTAGATGAAGCTTTTCACTTTGAATCTGAAAAATCTACCCTCGATATCTCTCTTGATGATGATACACCTGCTAATGCATCTTCTCTAACAATTCTTTCGATAATAATGATGCATCTAACGGTTCTTCAAGTTTATCTGATGTGCAGGAATCATCTCGTGTACCTCCGACTACTCCTTACCTCAAACGTTACGCATCTCCAAGGATCATCCTGAATCGAACATCATTGGAGATCCACAAGAAGGAGTTAGAACTCGGAGACAATTGGTTTGCGGATTCGCTTGCTACGTATCTCAAATCGAACCAAAGAATGTTGATGAAGCTCTTCAAGATGACTACTGGATTGAAGCAATGCAGGAAGAGCTCCATCAATTTGAGCGAAACAAAGTCTGGGAATTAACGAAGCCTCCGAAGCAACACAATGTGATAGGTACCAAATGGATTTTCAAGAACAAGAAAAATGAAGATGGTACTATCATCAGGAACAAAGCAAGGTTAGTTGCTCAAGGCTACTCTCAAGTAGAAGGTATAGACTTTGATGAAACTTTCGCCCCTGTAGCTAGACTCGAGTCCATTCGTATCTTATTTGCGATAGCTTGTCATTTTAAAATCAAATTATTTCAAATGGACGTTAAGAGCGCATTTTTAAATGGGTTTTTAAATGAGGAAGTTTATGTGGCTCAACCGAAAGGTTTTGTGGATCATAAACTACCTAACCATGTTTTTCGTCTGAAAAAGGCTCTTTACGGTCTGAAACAAGCACCGCGAGCATGGTACGAAAGGTTGACAAAGCACCTTTTGGAAAAGGGCTATACTCGAGGGGGAGCTGACAGGACTCTCTTTGTGAAGCATTATCAAAACAATTTCATTGTAGCACAAATCTATGTCGATGACATTGTATTTGGCGCAACAAGAGATAATGATGCTTCTAAATTCGCGGAGACCATGGAAAGCGAATTTGAGATGTCCATGATGGGCGAATTGACTTATTTTCTTGGATTACAAGTTAAACAAAACGATGAAGGTATTCACTTGTGTCAATCCAAGTATGCAATGGAGTTGGTCAAAAAGTTTGATCTTGAAAATTCTAAGGATTTTCCGACTCCAATGGGAACTAGCCATAAGGGACTTGGAAGTGAATCACATAGTGAGAATGTAGACGAGAAACTGTATCGCAGTATGATTGGAAGTCTACTTTATCTCACGGCTAGTCGCCCGGATATATCCTTCAGTGTTGGGATTTGTGCGAGATATCAATCAGCACCGAAGGAGGTTCACCTGAAAGCGGTGAAACGGATCATCCGGTACATCAAAGGAACGATAAATTTCGGAATTTGGTATCCTATGGGAACAAGTTTGGATATTGTTGGATACTCAGATGCCGATTGGGCTGGATCGGTGGATGATCGGAAAAGCACGAGTGGTGCATGCTTCTATCTTGGCCATTGCCTTGTTGCATGGCACAGTAAAAAGCAGAATTGCATAGCACTCTCGACTGCCGAAGCGGAGTACATTTCAGCAGGAAGTTGTTCAACCCAATTGATTTGGATGAAAAGCGTGTTGAGCGATTTCCGGATTTCAGCATCTTCGGTAACCATTTTATGTGACAACACTAGTGCTATTAACATTTCCAAAAACCCTGTGTTGCACTCTAGAACAAAACATATTGAACTTAGATATCATTTTCTTAGAGAGCTAGTTGAATCAAATATTCTTCAACTGTCATATATTTCAACTGAGGATCAATTAGCTGATATCTTAACAAAACCTTTGGATCAAAAACGTTTTATTCACTTGCGTAAAGCAATTGGAATGCTTTCCTTGAAATGACCTCTTTTTGAAACCTTTGCTTAGGTTAGGTTTTGTTTTTGTTTTTGTTTTGTTCTTTATCTATGTTTGTACATAGGACATTAATTGAGCATAAATCATAATTGACTTTAATTGCATCCTTTCATGCATTTAGAAATTTATTATGCTTTTGATATCATAATATTTCAATGTTGCAATGATCATTTATGTTAATTAAGTCATCTTTTAAGTGATCAAAGTCAATTTCTCTCTCAATGATCTCTTGGTATAGTCATTATCTTATTTGATTGCTTAGTCGAGTATGAATGCGAGATCAATTTTTGGTTGAATACCTTATATATTAAATAATTGATAGCCAATTGAGGGGGAGTCAAAGAAAAGTAAAATGCTCAAAAGATGTGGAAAGAGTTACATCCCAATGAGGAGTGTGAAAACTACCACCACATGGAGGAAAAAGAAAAAGAAAAGGATACCCCATGTATGCAAAGCAAATTTTTGTTTTAAAAATGTTGATGAAATGCATATTGAAATACTTGACTCAGTCATATTTCATGGTTGGTATAAGGTGGGATTTTTGATAAAAGATGCTCATAGAGCCACTCACTCCAACAGATTGTCTAGATATATTATCTAACTTATCTGGGATTTCAAACATCTATTGATCTTTGTATTTCATTTTCTTTACCAAAATTGATGATTTGATAAAGACATTACGCATAAGATCAGGTTAGATGTAATTGAAGTTGTTCAACTTTAAGAGTTTTAATTTTCATAAATTTTCGTTTCATTTTTGAGTATTTTTGATAGATTTGGTATAATCTATTTCTTGTTGTATGAAACGATGATTTCTGTTTAAAGTTGATATGGTAAAGTGCTTACATACTTTTTCTGGATTTTATTTTTTTCTGGAGAAAAAGTTGAAGCCGATCCGGATCGGGGTAAGTGATCCGGATCCCGAACGCAGGCTGGTTCCTGCGGGTAGCCGATCCGGATCATATTCTCGATCCGATCCGGATCACGGCTAGGGTTTTAATAAGAACGAAAGGGTTTTGATTTCTTTTACCCTAATCTTTTGTTCTCAAGTCTCTAGAGCTTCTCTCTCTAGAATTCTTGCATCTTGGAGCTTTCCTAACTCAAGTTCTTCAAATCCAAGTAAGTTTTATTGATCAAAATCTCGTTTTTCACAGGTTTTCTCTATTTCCTTCAAAACGTGATGAGATTTTTCTATCTTTTTCGTTTGTGAATGGTTTTTGGTCAAATTTCTTTTGAAATAAGAACTCTGAGTAGATTAGTTTTGATTATATGCTTGGTTTTCTCAAGATTAACGAATTTTTGGGCTTCGATTTCTGAAAATTCTGTTTTAGGGCATATAAGAGAAATTTTTGAAAATCATGCGATTGATCTATTTTTAAAATTCTTTTTGCAAAACTAATTTGATTCTTGGCTTCTCTACATGATTATGATTCTTTGGGTACAATTTTTCAAATTTTTGAAAACTGAAAATTTTCATGTTCTTGAGTTGGTCTTCACAGGATACTTTTCTCACTAGCGATCAAAATGGTGATCACATGGATTATTTTCCTACTTGCTGCCATGGTCCATGCTAAGGACACTGTCAAGGCTAAAAGGACTAAGCGAACTAAGAAGACTCAGAATGATTCCGATACGGAATCAGAGACCGCTTCAATTGACTGGGATAACCTCGAGATCGAGGAAGATGTGCCCATTATCTCCAAAGGGAAAGCACCTGCTGAAGCTTCAAAGACAAAGCCTCAGCCTACTGCTGCAGAAAAAGGAAAAGCTCCCATGGACCCAAGTCCAATCGGAACAAGGATGAAAACCGGTGCAAGAAAAAGAGGCAGTGCTCGGGGCATTTCGATTAACTAACCAATTGCTAGCCAGCCTCCACCACAGGAATTCATCAGCTCCGCAAGAATAAAGGATTTTGAGAAGAGGGAATGCATTGGGGAAAGACATGTCAATGTCAAACCAATGAAGGAACGATCTGCAGTATTTGGGATTCTGTTTGACCAGGTCGGTCTTGCTCCAATTTGCAACTTCCCTGAGACTACTGGGTACTGTCCACACTCAGTACGAATGTTTTATCAGAACGCGGCAAGTTTAGTTGATCACGATGACGGGCGTCGAGAATTTCATACTTTGGTTAAAAATATCAAAATCAAAGTCACTCCCCAACTGATTGGAGAAGTGCTAGGTATGAATGCCAGATCTGATGGACTCCATTATCTGAAAACTCAAGTCTTCACAGAAAACTCTTGGAGAGTGGTGGTAAATGGAATTTGTCTTCCAGACACTTTGTCGACAGGAAATTCAGTTTTCTCTAAAGAGCTTCGACCAGAGTATCGGTATATAAATTTCATTGTCTGCTACAACATTCTTCCCAACATGAATACGAAGGTTCTTCGATGGGACAGGATGTTATTCCTTTATCTTCTTGGAAACCCGGCCGCATCAATGGGAGCAAACTTGAATATTCCTTATCTAATTTGGTCAAGGATGACGCGGTATGTGGAACACTCTCACCCCACAGAGAGACTACCTTATCCAATGATAATCATGCGCATCCTTAAAATGTTTAAAGTCGATACAAGCGCAAGCTCATACATGTATAGTTTGGGCACCATTAATGAGACAACAATTGTGAAGTCTCTATCGACAAAACAAGATGATCCTCCATCTCCTCCAATCCGACAACGAGCTCGACAACAAGCAACTACTTCTACAGCTCCTGTTCCACCAGCACAGCAGGCACCTCCATCCACCTCTGATGATGATGCTTCTGTTAGCTCAATATTTAAAGAACAACAGCGACTCTCAAATGAGCAAGAACGGATGTCACAGGAATTCACTGAAATGAGAGGAGAAATTCAAGTAGTGAAAAAGGAGCTGGAAATCATCACTGCCTCTCAAATCACTTTGACCAAGTCCGTCTCTTCAATGAAAAAACTGATGAAGAAAATGTTTGCAAAAATGGGATGCACCACCTCTGATGACTCCGACTCTCAGGAGTAAATTTTTTGTTCTAACTTTCTTTTGTTCTTTGCAGGATTTTCACTTTTCATGTTTGTTTAACTTTTTAACTCTCCTTAAGTTTTTGTAATTTTTGGTTAACTTTGTGACAAAAAGGGGGAGAGAGATTAGAAGAGAACTTTGAACACTTTGTGTGAGAAAGAGAACTTTGGCTTTGGTGACAGGTAAGTATTACAACTTGTGGTTTTTATTTGGTGATTTGTTGCATGTCCCTACTAACTATTTGACTAACTATTTGGGCATGTATTATTACTAACAAGTTGTTGATTGGACTAACAAAGTTATGACATTTGGTTTTATTGCTTAGAAGATATGTTATGTTTGATTATGATCTTATTACATATCTGAATTACTAAATGTCATGATGAGTATAAACTCTATCTCTGCTTGGTTTTGTATGCCAAATATTCTTGAGGTATCTAACGATTTCCTTTTGTCAAGAATGATTTCTTTTTGCAGAGAGTACAGATGTCTAAGTCTAGAGTCTGTTTTAGGAGTTTATCTCATGTTTTTAAATTTTTGGATCTCCATTGTAAATTTTTGTTGTATGGTGATAGCAACAAAAATATCCTTTTTGAATTTTCTTTAGTGGATTTGTGTTTTGTCACGAAACCGCCAAAGGGGGAGATTGTTACGGAATTTGAGTTGGCGTATTTCGTGAATGTGTTAAGTCTTGAAGATTGAAGATGAAAGAACTTTGGATCATATACCTCAATCTCAAGAAAGAAGAATTCAAAAGGATCAGGTATGTTTAACTAATTAATTTTGGTGATCCGAATACTTCTTGTAGTGTAGAAACACCTGGAAGAGTTTTTAATTGCATAAAAATCAAAAACTGGACATGGGACATGTTCAGGATCCGGATCGGACCTTGCAATCCGGATCCCGAAGGGTGTTCGTTCATACACTGGTTCAATCCAGATCGCAGCATCTCATGATCCGGATCCCGAACACTAGTTTTACCTTTTTACTTGCACGATCCGGATCAGGATTTGCAATCCGGATCCCGAACGTTGATGTTTGGTGAAACTGTATGAACGATCCGGATCGGGACTTCGATCCGGATCCCGAACAGTGTTTTTCTGGAAACCGTCTTTCTTGCTACTGCAATCCGGATCGCCCAATTCCAATCCGGATCGCCGTCGGTAAAATTTCCAGAAAAGGCTGTTTTTGATCCTTATCTTCTTCCAATGGTTTCTAACCTATAAATAGACCCTATGATTCATTTTTAGGGCATGGAAAAATAGACGGGATTATAGAAAAATACGCCGAAAAGAAAAATCCACATATAGAGAAGAAAGGAAATCAATAGATTTATTCTATGTTTCTTCATCTATATTGATTGATTTGATTCTAGGTTTTCCATACTCAGATTTTGAGTAGAATCAAATCAATGAATACTTAAATGGTATTTCCGATCTATTTCTAATCTAAGTATTCGGCGGATCATCACCACCCAAAAACAACGATTTACCCCAAATCGGCGCGTGGACTCGCGTGGCCTTGTGGATTCAAGGTGCAACCGCTCTCGTGGATTCGGAGCGAGGTACGTTCGTGGATTCGAAGCGTGCTACTGGGTGAAGACCGTGGATTCGGTCGGACGTCGTGGACTCGACGTTGGACGCTGTGGATTCAGCGTTGGGCGCAGATCGTGGATTCGAGAAGCGTCGTGGAACGAGCGGAGAAGATCTACTAGGAGCGTATGGTAAAAGGTTGAGTCGTTTGTGAGTACGTTATATCACCTTGTACGTGTGTTAATTCTAGTGGATTTCGCCGTGTTATCGGTCCCGTGGTTTTTTACTCCGGTTTGGAGTTTTTCCACGTAAAAATCTTGCGTGTTATTTTTATTTTCCGCATTGGGTTTTATTGCGCAATGATTTTTTGAGTGTTTATTGTTTACACCTATTCACCCCCCTCTAGGTGTTTTTTCCCCTATTTAGATCCATATTAGTTTAACCCAACAGCGCCAGCCACTGGCGTGGCGCCACGTGGCGGCGCTTTCCCGCCCGACACGCTAGCCGCAGCGCGCCTGCGCCCGCGTGCGCGTACGGCCGCAGGCGCGCGCCCGCGGGTGCACCGCGCGCACCTGCGCCGTCCAACCCGGGGCCGCCACGTGGCGCGCCCCGGTGCACCGTGCGCCGCGCCTCTGCCCCCCGCCTGCCCGGCCTGCCCGGCCTGCCCGCGCGCGGTCCATGCGCCGCGCGCGCTGCACCGGGCCGACCGGGGCCTGCCACGTGGCCCGCCGGTCCACCGTGCACCGGCGGCCCACCTCCATGGACCGAGAGTCGTGCGCCGGCCCAATGACGGGCTGCCACGTGTCCTAGGCTGGTCCACGGCTCCCCCACGCACCGAAAAACACCAGAAACTTCCGGGTCTCCATTTTTGGGCGTCCGGACTCAGAAAAATACAAGTAAATAGCCGTTTTTCAACGTTTTTCCACACTGAATCCAAATACGTCCTCCGTTTTGCCCAAAGCTCCTCCCAAAATTCGATGGGGGTACCCGAATACACTCGGGGTCCAAACAACACACTGAGTCCATTTCTTGAGTCCGATACACACCCAAACACTCCCATCTCCCAAGATAGTCCTCCAGAAGCCACTGATCAAGCCATAATTCCCCAATGAAGATCCGGGTCATCACATCCTCCCCCACTAAAAGAAAGTTTCGTCCTCGAAACTAAAATAGCTCAAAAGGGAGTCTCAAAACTAGGGTAGGTATCCATCAACACCGTCTCCGGCTCCCAAGTCGCTACTCACTCCCGTGATTACTCCTCGACAACAATAACAACCACCAGTACGGCATGGCCCAACTGCACAATCCTCTCATCACACGAGCCAGAATTTGCAACGGGCGTTCCTCGTACACCAAACATTCACAAAACTCAAATGGAGCGAGTCAATCACGGGTGAGGGATCCAAAAGCACATCAACCCCATGCGAGAAGTGGAAAAAACCTCAGGGACTCCAACACAAGGCTGGGGAAAAAAGGGAGAAAAAAAATAGTACAACCCACACATCAACAACACACCCTGGTGCCAACCTGACCAGTGTAACCCAAAACACCCCCACGCGATCATCCAAGAAGGGAAGAGGCCTTAACAAGCCGGGGTCCTCACTCGGTCATTCCCAAATCCTGACCATCCGAGTGGACTGCTCCACCGCAGTCTACCATCAAAAGGAACCCCTAGGGACACAACCTCGAGCCCTGATTACCTCAACGGTCCCACACAGTGCCAGCTACGGAATCATCACACTCAACCCCAAATTGCTCTCCTGCTCCGGGTATCCGCCACCACAGTGGCCCTGTCGGGGTGATATCGGATGCCTGCCAATAATCCAACCGTAACTTCATAGCCGCTATAAGAGGCATCACTGTATCTCACCAATCCATCTCCCATCTCTGGCGATGCTAAAATCGGCGCTGGTATCAGTCTCATCACCTATTCGTCAAGCTCTGCTGGCACTATCCGGTCCAAAAGCTCCTCACCTCAACAAATAACTGCCGGTTTCGGCCATCCTCGCATAGCATCCATTTTGGCCGGATTTCCACCACCGCCTCTTATGGCTAGAATAAGTGATCCAAGAAGATATGCTCTCGAAGCTAAAACTTGTACCACAACAACTTGGCATACAGCTTCTTCCTCACAGACCTTGTCACACCATCTACACGTGCTCCACCAGCTCTAAACCATACAGAGATATGGTAAAATCAAAATATCCCGGAAGAATATCTCTAATAATTCTTCCAAGTGCAGCAAGAATACACAATTCCTCAAATCTTAAAGACGACAGGGCATTAGTCATTCCATTTGTCCTCACTGTACTCATAATGCCCCTACCGGGTCCTGAACACCATCTTGGCGAAATACTCAGCTGTATGATCCCAAAAAGATACATGCATCCTAAGCAAACCACTGTCGGGGTATAACTCCATCAAAAGGTCCTAAATGATATCCAGACCTGCCTGCGGTCACCCCACACAAGAACCCTCACTGTCGTGTGTCAACGACGTGGCATCACCACCGTATATCAACGGGGTGGCATCACCACCGTGTATCAACGGGGTGGCACTAGGTCGAACAGACCCTCGATCCGTCAGATCCTGCAACTGCGCCATCAGCTCTCTCAGCTCTACAGGTGATATCCAATGAGGTGCTATCGGGGTTGGCGCGATTCCCAGAAACACGTCAATCACAATCTCAATCTCCCTAATCGGCGGCATCATCATCAGCTCAGGTGGGATCACACCCGGGATCTCACGATAACAGGAATATCCTTGCGTCTCGGTGCCGCCGTAGGCACCTCTCGCATTGTGTAGCGATAAGAAATGGCCCTACAAAATGTCCAAATAAGCCAGCCTATGTCCTCATGAGAGATAGGAGAAAATGTGACAAATAGTGGTTCGACCAGTGTATCAATTAATAGCTTCACCTGGGTATAATCATCATGCTAAAATCATAATCCGACCACACCTGTCTATAATCTGCTAATCACCCTCATATAAACCATCCCCCTATGCCTGTCCAAAATATCCTCAAGTGGTACTCTCCTGCAAGACATTTCATAATATCCCAACATAAAAGTTAGTCCCCCATGCTAAGTGAAATGCCAATAATATTCCCATAAGCATGTATAAGTTCCAACCACTATCAAGTTTCCACTATGATATTGTCCATATGTTAGGCTCACAATTATTTCAATTAAACATGCATGTCCGTTAGATGATCATTCAACATGTCCAATAGAGAGGATCTCTCTAATATTCCTAGTGGGTACATCAGAAAAGAGGGATATAGCAACCACCCACCTGGAAAAGCGCAATCCAAAGCTGTAGAAACCTCCTCGCTGTCCAATATCCCTTTTCCACGCCACTTGCCCAAACAGATAAACCTGCCGCGATCCTTGTCCATAATTACCCCAAAACATGCAATTAAACATACAATTACCCTCAAGAACATGCTAACCCAACAAACAGTCCAGAGTTGTGCCTTTTTCACCTGCGAGTTATGCACAGAAAATTCCCAAAAATATACCGTCACAATCCTCGCGACGAGCCGGTCGAAACGAGTACCTGCAAGCTCAAATCCGAGTTTCCTACACTGAGATATAAATTCCGCAAGGGAACTACCCCAAAGAATTCTGTACCGAAAATTGCAGCACCAAACACTGAACATAATGCCTTTTTCACCTTCAGGAAAAATCCAGAAAAATCCAGGAAAATTCGAGGATGCTCCTTGAGATGTGTAGATGCAAAACGCCTTTTGGAACGTCTCAATCCGATGCCCGGTTGCGGAGATATCGCCGAAATACCACGGTGCTGTCCAAATACTCCGCAATAGAAAATGGGTCAAAGAGAAGCTCGAAAAACTCCATTAAAATCTCGGAAATAGGGGAAGCTTAAAACACCAAAGTTGAAGCCCTACCTGTCGTGAAGCCAACGGCACAAAAATCACAGAAAAAAGAGCTCGGGGTAGGCCGGGGGAGCTCGTGTACCGAAATGCGACGGAGAAGAACACCGAAGAAGAAACGTCGCGCCGCGCCGGTAAAATAGAAATCTCGAAATCCATGCAGCCGAAAAATCTGAAACTTGACAGGTGTATACTACTCTTCATGGAGAAGAACTCTCCTTCTCATCCCCCTTCGAGCTGAGAGCTCGAAGGGGTCGAAAACCCCCTTGCAAACAGCCTCGGATTGCATCAAAGAGCCAAGCCATAAAAGCAATTCAGAAAATACCCGATGTGTCCCCAGAACAGGAAACACCAGAAAGGCCCACTCCTAGCGCGACACGTGGCCTCTCCCAGCACCGCTTTCCCGTGCGCAACCGCCTCGGGATCCGAGCCCACGTGCGCGCGCTGCCGCGCCCATACCGCGCACGCAACCCGAGGTAACTACCTCCTGCTCCGTGGACCGGGTCCACAAAACCAGCAAATCAAAAGCCGCCACGTGTCCTCCATCGGTCCATCGTGCACCCGAAAAACTCCGTGGACCGCGCCGCCTGAACCATCCAACCAAAAACCGCCACGTGGCACCGCCCTGGTGCACGCCCGCCGCGTGGACCGCGCACCTGCCCGCGCCCATGCGCGCCTGCCCGCGCCGCTCTGCGCCTGCCCGAGCCCGCGCCGCCGCCTTCCGCCGCTGCCCGCCGCCGCTGGCGATTGCCAGAAACACTGTTCCGGCAGGGAACAGTAAAAATTACTGTAGCAAGCTCCGAAAAATACAAGTAAATAGCCCATCTTGACCGTTTTCGCGCGCTAATTCCAAATCCGGTATCCGTTTTGCCAAATTCCAATCCTATAAATTGCCGGAGGCTCCCGAAAAGGTATTTTTAATCCAAATTTCGCGCTGAGCCTAAATTTGACATCCATTCTGCGCGTAAACTCCTCTAAACATCCGACAGGGTCCCCCGATTTCTCACGTGATCCATTTTAAGCCCCGAGTCCATCACTTGTGTCCAAATTGGCGCACGAACACCGCCGACATGCCATGTAGGCTTCCAGAAGCTGCTGGTCACACTGTAGAAGCCCTGCAAAGATCCGGGTCACCACAAGGATCTTGGAAGATTATGGAATTGATATTTTTTGTGCCAAATATGACTATGGCTTGGGCTTTATTGATGGAATCACTTTAGCCAAGTTGATTTACACTCTAAAGACTTTTGAGCAAGTGAAAGGATACACTAAAGCTACTCCGAGTCCTCTGCCTAATTAAGTGGAACATCAAGACTCGTCTAGTTCCGATGAGGTCGTGACTTTGCAGTCTTTACATCGGGATGTGTGCTCACTGAAGAAAAAGGTCGAACAAGGTTTCAAAAAGCTCCCGGACGGTTTAAAGAAAATATTTGATATCCTTGGCTGCCGACAGGATGATGTTGTTCCGGGTGCGCCTGGACCGAGTTCTTCACATCGACCTACTTCACACGGTGATGATGATGATGGTGGTGGTCATGACGATGAGTGATTTCTGGTTGTTTTCTTGTTCTTGCTTTCCTTTCTTCATTTTAGTCTATTGACGAACAAGAACTTAATTATTATGGTCTTATAACTATGGACTAATGCTTTTCATAGTTTTCTTTTGTCTTGTTTTTCTCTGTTTGCCAATTTTTAACAGAAAGGGAGAGATGATGGAGATAAAGGGAGAAAAGATTGGAGTTGCAGAAGATCACATTGAAGAAAAAAAAGGGAAGCCAAAAGAAAAGACAATTTTTTATTTAAACTTATTAATCTTGACAACTAACTTTGTTTGGAGTTTTATTTTGCAGAATATTATAGAAAACTTCAAAACTCCAAATTCTAAGTCATAGAGTTTGTTCTAGGATTGATGCAAAGTGTATTTTTTTTTTATTTGGATCATTCATGCGAGAAATTCAATATTTTGGTGATGACATTGAATTTTATTTTTGTTTTAGATGAGTGTCATAAGCGTTTTATGTATTTTTGGGTTTTGTCACGAAATTGCCAAAGGGGAAGATTGTTACGGATTTTAAATGTTGACATATTTCGTGATTTGAGTCGGAGTAGCAGTCAGATTGTCAAATCAACAACTGAAGACTCAAAAATTCTCCAAAGAGCTCAGGGTGATACTCTGATATATTACTAATGTTTTAATGGTGATTAAAGTTTATTTATAGTCTTTGGAATCATTAATTAATCGAAATTGGATTAGAAAAGGTTTTGGGAACTATATTTTTTAACATCTAAATCAATTTAACTTTGAATTCTGATACTTGGTTGAATTCCTCAAAATTCTTATTCACAAATTCACACTTTTGTATGGAGTACCGGAATCTCCATTAGAGTTCCTCAAAACCCGACATGGGTCTTTTTATGAAAATAAACTGGGTACCGATACCTCACTTTAAGTAACAGTACACAATAGAAAATTTCTTTTTGTTGCGTCATTGAGTACCGGTACGCCCCTTCGAGTACCGGTACGCAGTGTCTTATTTTTACTCTACTTCTAACTCAACTCTAATTGCGTTCCTAAGATTATAAATAGATACTTAGGGTCTCTCTCCTAAATATACCAACTCAGAAAACTCCTAAGAGCTACTCTAAAGGATAGGTTTTCGTTGTTCATCTTTTTCCACCAAAATAGCCTCTCTTAGGTCAATTCGACGGTTTTCAACATCATAATGATGTTGTCGCGGGAATGGAAGAGGGACCCTCTGCGAGGGTGGGAGGGTTTTATCTTGGTGAGATGGTCAAGCACGGAAAGGAAGAAGGCGTGTTGATGCCGCACCTGCAGTGGTGTGGGAGGGAGGGAGGGAACGGGAGCCGCGGGCGTCCGGTACAGGTGTGGGGAAGGCAGAAGTGGCTACGTGGAAGGGAAGGGAGGGGAGGAGGAGAGATGGCGTACGTGTCAGGCCCCGGAGTCGAAACTGCGACCCGGGCTCGCTAACAGATCCGCCGCCCATACGGGAAACCCCGCATAGACGAAGCGTCTAACTTGCAAAAGATAATACTACAACTACACAATATCAGAGCTGTAAAATAAACTACTAAAATATAAAAGTACAACTCTAAATAGTACAAATCTGAACCTCACAATATATAAGTCTCTCAAAATAAAACTCACAAATGTAACTATCTACAATAATCCAGCAGACTGTACTACAAAGCTCAAAGAGGGGGTACCACTACACTCCAAGCACGGGTAGGGAACTATCTCGCGACTCCTTTACCTCGATCAGCAGATGCAGCAATAGGAGTAGGAACAATGGTAGATGCCTCTGGAAAATCTGTCACGAATAGAGGGTGTGAGAACTACACTGTCACGTAGTACTCAGTGGGTACCGTCTCCAAGACCAACGGTCTGCCCACTAAGTCTACTAGAGGCATAAGATAGCAATGCTATAAGGAAAAGTAAGTAAGCAGGAAATAAACTCTACTGCTACCATGCCTCTATCTATAATGCTCAATGGGTGATACAGATGAAAATGATGCATCGACTCTACTCAAAATACTCGGTCAACCCAATCACACTGACTGCCACATAAGGTCTAGTCAAACATGTGCCAATCTACTACCACACATTCCTACCGGAACGGGAATTACGTAGGCGGTCTCACTCGGACTGCGTCGACAAGCTGCGAAAGATAAGTAACAGGCCTAGCTCCAGAGCGGCACTCGAGGGCGCGACCCCACCGAGGAAAATATTCGCGCATCACAGTCGAGCTCAATATGGCTCATGCAGGCTATAATCCAAATCCATGATCAATTAGATCGTCAACAATAACTCCACACTGACAACATCAGTCTGAATCACTCAACGGCTTGGGACCACCGTCCCCAAACAACTCTCAACACAGAATACCCAACTCATAGCTGACCCAGAACGGACCGACATCATAGGGGTCCGGGAATCCCGATAGGCAGATGCCTAGAACCCCAATCAAACAAGAACAGACTCCAAGCTCCACCTTTCAAAGTTCTCGACCCCTTATAGTTCGGGAAAATCAACTCCCTCGGTAAAACATCCGGAGGAAACCAATCAGGGCCCGAAAGTTTCGGGAGACTAACACCTACAACCCTATCAAACAAGAAAAGGTTCTAGGCACAGCCCCCGTAACTTGCGTCCCAAATATGGAAACAGCCCCTCGAACCCAGATCAATCAAATCCCCTTCGGGCAGGAAAGTTTGCAAGAAAAGATGACAGTTATTATCAAAAACTATTTTTTTATTTAAGAAACCCAATTTAATGAATTTTAGTTGTTTAAGAAAAATCAGTTAAAACAAGTTTTATTTTCTAAACCCCGAAGAGCTAATGTCTTCGCCCAATCAAACAAGAACAGGTTCCGGCGACCCTTCGAAGTTCGGAAGGAAACATCGATTTACTAAAATCATGTGTGTGTCCAAAACAGTCTGGGTTCAGGGTCCTGCCATCACTAGTACACTACTGCCACAAACACAGTGACGATAAAAAGATCAGAGAAAACTCGACAACCCGGAATCACCGTTTACTCAACGGCTCCGACACCGACATAAGACTAGCAACCGCTATCAGATTGCACTCGGTCCCCAGACACGAGTGTCAATGCATCCCACAATAACCCGACCACTCGGCCCGCTAACCGGGCGAGGAGAAACTCCAAGTCCAGGGAATAAATAATACAAAGTGTGGGAACACTAGAACATGAAGAAAACTAGCCCAAATGAGGGTTTTCTACAAGTCTGGTCAAATACGTGCAGACATATGACGGGGTGCTAGTCAAGGTTCCAATATTTAAGTATCACAAGAGATGGACGATTTACTAAGTATTCATGCTTGCATCTTGGTCCACAAAAAGAGTGCTTATTAATCATACATGCATACTGTAACATAGAATTAGTATGTTGTCCGCTAATTTTGGAAGAAATCCAACCCACCTAGATGCGTACATCGGTCCAGAGTCTAAAAGAGCTGAAATTTAACGTGCGTGATCCTTAGGTTCTCACGATTCCGACGCACCAAAAATCATCAGAAAACTCCTTCTGGTCGCTGAGAAATAGGCCGAACATCGCGGTGAGGTCAAATCACTCAAAACAGTAATCTTATCGCATGTCTGTCCACAAAACAGGAAATTACCTTCTGCATGATACCCTCCAAAAATTCTAATAAAAATACGGTTGCGATCCTCGTGAAGTGTAGATAGAAATCGAGTCCTTAAACTCCCAGTTCCGACAACCGTAGCCCAAGAAAATGCAAGATTACTCCTCCGCTGTCCAGAAAAGTGTCGCAGAAAAAGGGGGTCTAAAGATACTGCAAGAACTCCCATAAAAACTCAAAAAGGAGAAGAGCAATGCATACCAAAATTGAAGGCCTACCTGTCGTGGAAACGCTGCCACAAAAATCGGTGAAAAACTCTAAGAACTCAGCTTAGGGGAGCTTACAGACGAAGAGCCGACGGAAAAGAACAATGTCGAAGAAACATCGCGACTCTCGAGATCTGGTAGGGAAAAATATCAACGATCTTCAAAATTTCTCCTAAACCCCAAAAAGTGTAGAAGACTCGAAGAAGAAATCATTGTCGAAAACGGCTCCCAAATCGGATCTCTAGAAGGC
This sequence comes from Tillandsia fasciculata, assembly GCA_029168755.2. NCBI lineage: Eukaryota > Viridiplantae > Streptophyta > Magnoliopsida > Poales > Bromeliaceae > Tillandsia > Tillandsia fasciculata. The sequence goes on along the minus strand of CM054946.1, from coordinate 7,489,133 downwards.
CCTCAAAATGCGTCCACAAGGTCATATTTATAGGCTGAAACCCATGAAGACTTGGATTTCGGGTCAAGAGGGTGGATTCGAGCGCCCGGTTGCTACAGTACCGCGCCCGAATCCACGTGTCGCCGATCCAGCCGCTCACGCAGAGCGCCCGAATCCATGGGATTGCGCCACGTGTCCCTGCTCCTGCTGCTCCGTGCGCCCGGTGCATGCCTGGCGGCTGCGCCCGCCAATGAACGCATACCACGTGTCCCACGTGGCCCACGTGCGGTCCACGCCCCCGGTCTACGCGCCAAGTCTTCCGAATCCTATCGGCCAATCAGATGGTGACATGTGGCGTCGCCCCGCCGCCGCGACGCCGCCCAGCCAATCACGTGAAAGCCACGTGGAAGAGCCAACTCTCAGTGGTCCCGGTGCACGCGCCTGGCAGTGGACCAGCCTGCCCACGCTACTCGCGCCTGCCCGCGGCCTCACCCGTGCCTGCCCGCGCCACGGTGCTCCGCCGCCTGCCCGTTGCAGCCGGCGCTGCCCGCCGGCCGGAACAGTAACCTTATGCCTCGAAATCTATTTTCGGGCATTCAGGCTTCGAAAAATACAAGTAAATAGTCGATTTTTATTGTTTTCGCGCGCTGAGTCCAAATCCGATGTTCGTTTTGCCAAATTCCACTTCTAAAATTTCTCGAAGGCATTCGGACGGGTATTCTTAATTCAAATTTCGCGCTGGGTCCAATTCTGAGGTCTGATTTGCGTACAACCAACTCTATCACACAACATAGGCCTCCAGAAGACATAATTCACGCTGCAATAGCTCTGCGAAGATTTGGATCATCACAGTAGGGGAGGGGAGAAAGAAGAAAGGGGCACACGTTTTTTTCTTTTGGGGAGAATTAAGAAAAATTTATGGTTTGGGGGGAATTGAATCAAAAAAAAATTGTAGGAATTTTTTTTAACTGATATAGAGGCGGGTTTTTAAAACCACCTCTACGATTATATAGTAGAGGTAGTTAAAACAACCGCCTCTACAGGCACTTTTTTTGTAGTGGCTATAATGTATATCAACTAGGTCCAGTCTAATACGGTACCCAGTGAGGTTGTACTATACTAATGCTAGGGTCGAAATACCTACCTCGAAGAAGATGATCCCGAAATCCGCGACTCTACACTTGCAGGAATCTTGACAACTAAAGATTATAACAAATCATAGCGTTAGAACAAAGTCTCACACAAACCCAACCCACTAGCTTACGCACGACCGAATAATATAACACGAACTTTTCGCTAAGTCTTGGGATTCGTCAAAATTTTTGAAAATCCGCCAAAATGACCAATAATGATCTGTATAAGTCGTAAAGACTATCAAATCACACCAAACGTCATTTGTTATCCCGGAATACACCAATTAAGGCGTCCGAGCAGCAACAAATTATTTTATGTATATATAATACTAATATTGTCCAACTTCTACCAAAATGACGCCCGAAATCGCCGATTTCGGCTCCGAAAGTCACCGACGCTAACCCGCTGCCTTTGGGTCTACCAAAATAGCGTCAGGACCAGTCAAGAACACTTGGTGACCGATAATGAACAATTAAATTGCTCGGAACACGGATTCTGCACCGAAGCGATGATAAACCGACGATTTTGCTGATTTCTACGTAGTAATCCAATTTTTATCCAACAAAAGCCACCGGACCTCGGAGGATCAGTCTAGAGATCATGTGTCCGCTGTTTGAGGCAGCCCATAGAGCCACAATTGCATTAAGACACCTACTAATGCGATAAATTGTATAATAACTAATAACTTAGGTGTTTAGAGTCATTATTGATGTCCAGAGGGTTTCGAGGTCAACCAAATATGCTCGTTGATAGGTCTCAACTTGCTAATGGTCATGCTCGCTGTTCGGGGTGTGCTCGAAGGTCAGGGAGTGCACCGAGGCAAGATGGAAGTTGGCTTTAAAACCAACTTATGAGATCTACTTCCCGCGACCAAACCAGAGGGAATTAGGGTGATCATGATGTTCAGGAGGTCCAAGAGATGGCCATGCTCACTTACGCGAGGTCTAGAGGTCGCCAGAGTCATCAAAGAACGGAGCTCAGCCATGGCTTGAGATAGGGATGGGACAGTAGCTCGAGCTTGGGTCCAGGGGGTTTGGGGGTGCGAGCATAGGCAGGAGGGGGTGGAGTTCGATATGGGGAGGCTAGCCAGGCTTGAAGCAGCGGCGGCTGGAGGTGGTGCTTGCGGCAAAGGCTAGGGCAAGCTCGGCTAGGGTTAGGGCTTCGACGCCAAGGTGGTGCAATCTCTACCTAAGGAAAGAAGGGTTCGACACAGTGATGTCGGTGAAGGCCACTGCCGGTAGCCAGAGGCAGCGGCGGTGTAATATTCGAGAAATTTGAATTCAAAATTTATAAAAAAAATTCAAGTTTAGAAAGTTTTAGTGGGCCACAATGACTGTATAAAGGGATACAGATGAATAGTGCATGACTTTAAGCCGTGAATAGTAATCCGTTGAAATTCTGAGTTTTCGAACAAAGTTGGCTAGCTTGACCTAATGAAATTCGAATTCGACGATCCAAATAGTCAATTTGAATGGTCTCGTCGTTCTGAGCACAATGGCGCGGTCGAAATTTATGTTTCACGAGCCTAGATCATCGAAAAGTTTGCCAAATAGTGTAATTCACTGTATAAGATGGATTTTGGGATTTTCGAAGATCGAACTCAACGAACCAAAATAACTACTCGATAGGTTTCGTCGAGCCGGACATCGTGGTGGTATCCATTTTTTTGTTTGACGACACTATCCCCTCAAAAAGCGTGAAAAATAGTAAAAAATTATGTATTTTCATAAAAAAGCCTAATATTTTATGCTCCGTTTTGCGTGCCAATTAATGGTGAGGGACTTAGATGTAAAACAAAGTTCCTATAGAGGACCCAACTCAAAATGTGGAGAGTAGAGGGATCAAATAGCTTCTTGTCCAGATTTTATACATAGATGCAAAAGGGTTATTACAAGCAACCCTAGCCACGGTTTCTTTTGCAACTAGCCGCCACCAAAGACTCCTCTCCTTCCTCTGCACCTTCTCCAACGGTTACAACCCCAGCCGCCGCCGGAGATCGCCGGAGAAGCAAAAAAAAGCAAGTATTCAACCTTGATCTCGAGTAGGGTTGAGAAGAAAGCAACCATAGGGCTTGGGATTTCTCCAAGCCACATCTGAGACCTCTGTCAGTCTCTAGAGACTCACCCTGAGGAGCGTCGGCGCCTGGCTCCGCCACACGCTGCCGGAAGCTCTCTCATTCCTTTCTTCTTCTTAAAACCGAGACTCCCCAGGCGAAGCCCCGAGGTCAGTGGACCTCTAATTACCGACGGGTGGAAGAAGGGCCGCCGGAACCCTAGATTTGGTCGGATCTTCGCGCAGGCTTCATCCTGTGTAGTAATCCGGAATATTTTATTTTTAATAAATAAAATAAAAGTTGAAATTTAGCCTGAGTTAGATTCTAAAGATCTAATTCGATCTATTTGATCAATTGCCGGTGTGCAAGTTGCACGAATTACGAGGCAAAAAGGCTAATTTCCAATCCGGGCATGATCTTAGAAATTCGAGTTGACCGTTGCGATCGTCTCGTCGAACTGAGCAAGTTTCATATTCAGCACTTTTCGATCTGACGGTCGGATCTTCCAGAATTTAAAGAAGAAGAGGGCAACTAGTCGCGACCAATGGAACAGTGTTCCTGCGCACAGTAACTTAAGTTATATACTGTACATGAACAGTAACCCTGGAATTTAATTGTCCCTTGAACCAACGTTGGCCAATTTACTATCTGGACTCCTATTATAGTGATTCGAGTAGTCAATTCTAGTTATTTTCGACGTTCTGAACGCAATGGCGCAGTCGAAAATTGTGTATGACGACTCTGGAATCTCGAAAAGCGTGAAAACTATAAAATGGGACAGTTTTTATGGAACGAAAATTTATCTGGACATCGCGTCGAAAAACAAAAATCGCTACCTTGAAGATTTCGACATTCCGGACGCAACGGCGAAATCCGTTTTTCGTTCTGATAACCGGAACTCCTCGGAATGCGTGAAATACAGCAAAAATGGTGATATTTTGCGCATAAACCCAGTATTTTATGCTCCGGAAAGCGTGCCACCTATAGGTCAAGGACTATTATGTAAGAGTGAATTTTTGGTGAAGGACTTGGGTTAAAATATGGCCTGTGGAGGGGGGGTTTGATGCAATTGTTACAAGATGCATGTATATACATGCATTCGTGAGTGACTCTTGGGCATCCCACATACACCCGAAGCCACCCCTTCACCTTTCTCTGGAAACGGCACTCCCACAGCATCCTCTCCAACCGTCGCACCCGTGCTCCGCCGTCGTCCCTGTCGCCGGAGCAGCCAAGAAAACCACCCAAGTGATGAGGGTCTTCTCGGGTTCATGGATGGAGTATTAACCTGGGAAGCTTTGGTGTGTTCTGAGAGGGTCTGATGGTGCTTCTGTGAGTTTTGCACCGAGCCAAGGGTTCCCCGTCGTCGGAGTTCGCCGTGCGCTGTCGCGGAAGGGTTTCTCTTCTCCCTTCTTTCCGGCGAGGTAAGTTTTATGGAAAAACTTTATTATTATGGTCCGGGGTTAGGACTAGTGTATTCCTGACATTGAGACGATCCTCCCGGTGAAGCCCGAGCCGCCCCGACGTTCCGGTTGCCGGCGGGAGCCTCTTGTTGCCGGAAAACAATAATTGGCCGGTTGTGGTCGCGGGAAGAATCCAACCGTCAAATGGAAGATCAAGACCGTTGATTTTCCTCTTCTTGACGACTGTGGCCTCCTCCCAAAGTCTGAAGTTGATCAGGTAAGGATCCGAGCCGCGCAAGTTAGCCCTAGAACCGGGTGTTTTGTCACCATGGCCGAGCCTCGCCGTCCGGCGCCGCCGTGCACCCAGGCCGCCGGACACTGCCTTGGCAAGCTCCGTAGCACCAAGTGGAGCCATCTGGTCCAAGGGGAGGGCCTCTAGTAGGCCGGATCAAAATCCGCCATTAGCGGCCACCGAGCTCGGGTGGGCTCCTCCACCGCGCGTCGCCGGCGTTTCCTGCCGCCGGCCAAGGACTCAGGTATGTTCTACAGGGCCGTGGGGAGCCTCCCATCATGTTGCATGGAAGTTTTGACGTTTGGAAACTTACTTTCCATTTTTGCACCCAAGGTTGCCCGAGCTTGGCCGAGCTTCGCCGCCGGCGATCGCCGGGGCTCCGCACGACGGGAGAGCAGCCCAGGTGTGTTTGTAGGACCTATAAGAAGCTTCTTGACTTGTTGCATGGGCTTTTGGACGTAGGTATTCCATCTTGTAGAGTTGCACCATTGTTGTAGCCCGAACTCACCTCCGGCCGCCGCCGCCTCCGAGCACCGGCCAAACCCCCAGGTAATCCCTAAACATAGTGCTCTAGCTTCCCATCCATCTTAGAGAGGCTCTGGGACTATCTTTGCTGAGAACCAAACTTGGGATGCTAAGTTTAATTATGTATATATAATATGCCCTCAATGTGTTCGATGTAATTACCCAAAGAGGTTTTGGTTGGAATTAGGGGTCGAGCAAAATATGAAAGTTGTTGTAAAACATCCCCTGAGCTTAGTGCTCACTTCAGATCAAATTAGATCTGTGTGGATGTGAGTGTGATGCTTTGTCAAACTGTTAGAAAGCAAGAACTTGGATCTAGTTGATCCATCGGTTTTGGACTGGAACTAAAGCGAGCACTGGTGTCCTGGCACTGTCCAGAGACACTTTCATATACAAAATTCGTCTGTTTGACGATCGGATTAAAAGTTGTAGTGTAATCAACCTTTTAAAGTAATGTTGGAACAAAACTAAGTTCCGGGCTGTTAGCGAAGCCGCGACAGTGTATTCCTGGCTAATTTGGGGTCACTGAACGCGATGCTCGTGTCAGATTTGGTGTTTGAAGTCCCGGAGAAACAAAAATGCATTTTGGCTATGTTAGAGAAGAATTTTATGGGCCAAAGTTTTCCTCGGGTCTCGTGCTGCTTCCAAATGGTGAGCACGGGCTTCGTCATGTCATAACGGACACGCTGAAACTTACGGCGCTGTCATCGGACTTCTGGTTTGAAAGAACGAGCGAAAACAGCGCTCAAATGACGCTAAAAATAATGTCGGGATAGGTGTGTTTGAGTTGTTCCCTGATCATAGTCTTGATTCAGGTTGGCAGAGTTTTCGAGCGTCCAGTTGGAGTCGAGAGTTCGCCTGCGCATTGACAGGTGGGTTATCTTCGGTCCGGGCTTTATCAGTTCGGCCCTCGGTGTACGGTATTGGTTGGACTCCTGTTCTTGGTAACTTAGGTTATTTTGAGCCTGTCTGCCTTTGGTTGCAATATATATTACTGTTACTTGCTCTGACTGATTGGCCATTTCGTAGTTGCACTCCTATGCTTGATTATTATATCAGTCTATTAATGCTTGAGCCTGCCTTTCCATTGATTCAGTGATTTACTACCTTATGCCTGCTTTATACCTGCTTCCTTGTTGTTCGCCCGTTATGTTGCTAAATACATGATCTTTGAAATAAATGTTTTTACCAAGCCTTGTAGGGTAGCCTGAGTCTGTTCTTGTTTGATAGGACAAGGGCAATGCTCTACGAGGTTTGGGACCCAAAAACCTATTGTTTTCAAAGGTTTTCTTAAAAACATGTGTTTAGTTGCATAAGGGGTTAGCATGTCTGATTGGTTGAGCTATGCCTGTTATCAGTTCGATTCTGCCTTCCATGATTATTCATAGTGCCTCTGGTATTCATATCTTATCTTGGAACATTTCCATGTTTGATTTGAGAGCCTGCTTGTTCCGCTGATCAAATGATACACTGCTGAACACATAGATTTAATCAACTGATGTTTTACCGAGCTTCGTAGGGTCGCCGGAGTCTGTTCTTGTTTGATAGGACAAAGGCATTGCTCTGCGAGGTTTGGAAACCCAAGCTTCGTAGCGTAGCCGGAGTCTGTTCTTGTTTGATAGGACGAGGGCAATGCTCTTCGAAGTTTGGACTTTTCAAAACAGTTTTTCTTAAAAATATGTGTTTAAGTTTTGTATCATTTGGTTGGTTGGTGTGGTTGAGTTGAGTTTATCTGTGAGTTTCTGTTGAGAGAGATTTGCCTTGATATTGCATATGAGCTGAGATTTACTGTTTCGTTGCTGAGTGTTCCTGCATGAGAGTTGAGATTCAGTTGATTTTGCCCTTGCATCCCAGTGGGGATTTCCCGGCTTGTTGCCGATTACCCGGTCAGTGGACCGTGAGCTTGAGCATTTGCATATGATTCGCCCGCACCGTTGTACTTCACGAACATCAGCGGATTTGCTACCCGTAGCGATGTTCTTTACCGGTAAAGTGGTTAGCAGTTGCAACCCGTGACCCTTAGTGGAGGGAATGTCAACCAGGTGGTGCCAGGTGGGCAGCCTCGCCTGAGGTCTTGTGAAGGCCAATATGGTAGCTTGTGATTGGGTCTTTGTGTTTTTCATTTATTTGATGCATGTGTTGTTAAGCTGCTTTAACATGCTTCTTTGATCTGGCTTCTAGTTATCTACCTTTATATGATCCTTTGATTATAGTTACATTGCTGATTGTCCTAACTCTTTGATGCCTTGATTATAGTTCTTAGTTATGTTACCCTGCTCTAACTATAACCTGCTTTTATCCTGCTTTAATTCTGCTAAAATTATCTCCTATACTTGTATCCAGATTGTGAGTTATGCTTTCTTTATAGCACCAGTTATATATCTGCTTTACCCTAACCCCTGATTTATTACTATCCTCTAGCATTGTATACCAGTAGGTACGATCTGCTATTTCTCGGCTCGTCGTGCCCACTGGGATACACTCCTGTGTGTCTCACACCCTCGGGTGACTGTTTTTCAGGTCAAGCGGGTGTTGAGATGTCGGGACGAGTTGGTGAGATCACGAGATAGAGCTTGACCCTGGACAGCCGTTAGCCCAAGTGATTACTTGTTAATGAGAAAAGAAAATGTAATGTAATGAAATGGTTGTAAGTGTGTAACTGTAATATTGTAATAAGTATACGTAGTTAGTACTCTGTTTTGATTGCCAAGCTAGCCGTGCATATATAGAAAAGGCTCAATCCCCTGTGGGATTGGGACTCTTCTATATATGTGGCGGTCTGTTGCGCCGTGGCTGGTTTCAACTCTGATTTCAAAAAAAAAAAAAATTTTACGCTGGTTTTTAAACTCGGGGCGTGACAGATTAGATGGTATCAGAGCAATAGGAATACGATGTCTAGGTTTGGCTAGGAACGATGTCACGCCCCGGGTGTAAACCAGAACCCGGGCCCGTCTACAGATCCGCCGTGCACACGGTATTTCCCGCATACACGAAGCGCCAAACCTGCTCAGATATATAAGAGATAATAATAAATGAGCAATAAAAGCAGAGCTGAACTAAAACTAATACATCCCAGACTGAAGCTGGAAATAAAATACAATACATCTGTATAAATGATACATCTGTCTCTCCCAGCTCACCAAAAATAAATACAACCTGCTGGCAAAAGCCAGTCCCAAAGTAAAAGTACAACCGTCTGAGGAAACACGGGTACACCAACAGTCCAGCTAACACACTCAACCTGCCTCGAAGTCTATCTACTCAGCCGTCCTCTCTCCTCGACCCGTCGCTGAAAACTCACCAGCACCCGCAGAAGACACTGCAAAAGAAACAAAGGGGAAGAGAAAAGAGAAAGCAGTGGGGGTGAGAACTACTGTAAACAGCAGCCTCCCCCTAGTGGGTAGACCTCAACTCAAATGTGCCCACTAGGACTACAAGAGGCGAAAAAGATGAACAAAGGTGGTAAGCTGTAAATAAAACTGCCGATGATGAATAGAGCTACCACTACATGCCTCTAATGAGCTAACTGATAGTATAGCTACATGTGTGCATCAGAATGTAAATGCCTGCCTGCCTAGACCCAATCGATACACCAGTAAGCACTGGTACTGCCTGCTGTGCCTGCCTGCCTGCCTGCCAAATCGGGTATGCTGGCCAACGCATAACACCGATAGGGGAAAAAGGGAGTCTCAAGGACTCGAAGCCTGTAAAACGCACACTCCGGAGTGGCACTCGAGGGGAGCGACCCACACGAGTATAATGCCTGGGTAACAAGTACCAAATCAGCAGGACTGGATCATGACTCTGATCAAGGTGGAAAACCCATCTACTAAAAGAAAGCCCAAAGCCTCTATCCCAATCTGATGCAATGACCACTGTCCGGTCAACCGCCAAAGATCCGCGGTTGCCGCAATGCCCTGTCCTCACAGCCTGCCTGTCCCAAAACCCACAACCGTCTGACTACACTATCCCAGCCCCTGCTCGAACCCGAGCGCACTATCCCCCAAATATAGACAAAAGAAGAGAAAAGCATGGTTTCTCCTAAGTCAATGCCATCATGATAGTGTAGCAGAAAGAGGTGGCCTAACTAAGTGTCCATACACGCATGCAAAGTCCTTTATCATTATTAAACATGATTCAAGTGTTCTAATTCTCACAAAGTAGAGATATGCCGTTTAAATAGCCTTCCATTTTACAAGTTGCCCCAAAATAGCTTAGGTATATGTAAAAGAGGTCCCATCATGCATATGCCACATATCCAATTTAACAAAGCCCTTCCCATGGTTTTAAGCGACATATTAATTACCAGAATTAACCATTAATCAACACTTAGTCCTTTTGAAGTCACAAACTCTAGTTATAAGCCCAATTCCCAAATTATGCATGCCATGTTCATTTTACCGGTTCATTTAGCCATATAACCTATTAGCACTCAAATAGGCCTAGTGGGGACATCACAAGTAGGAGGTTAAACAACGGTACCCACCTCGAGCGCTAAATCCAAGTCCTGACAGCGAAATCCGCGCTCGATCCTCAACAGTCCCCGCAACACTGTGCCAAAAAAAAATCCCAAAGGATACACACATAATTACTATCCAAGTTAATCCCAAAATCTGTCCCCAAAACCAGATTTACAGTTCAGCCATTTTCACCTGTGAAACGTGCCCACAAAATTCCCAGAAAAATACCACTGCGATCTACGCGACGAACCGGTCGAAACGAGTACCTGCACGTTTTCCCACGATTTTTCTATGCTGAGAACCAAAATCGACAAGAGGACCACCTCGAACAATATTTTCACCCAAAAACTGTGCTACAAGGTTCTGTAAAAAGGGGTTCTCACCTTCAGGGAAATTCCACGAAATTCCACAAAAATTTAGAGAGATTCTTTGTGATGCGTAGATGCAAATCCCCTTTTGAATCGCCTCAATCCGATGTCCGGTTGCGGAGATATCACCAAAACAATCCGGCGCTGTCCAAAACTCCACCCCAGAAAATGGGGTTACAAGATGATCCGAAAAACCCATGAAAACCTCGGAATGGGGAAAAATCAGTAGAAATAAGAAATGTAGCCCTACCTGTTACGAAGACGATGGCGCAAGAATCGCTAAAAAATACTGCCTGGTTAGCTCGGGGGAGCTAAAACACTGTCGCTGCGCCGAAGAAGAATCCAGGAATGCAACGTCGCGCCGCGCCGAAAAATCCAAATCTCGAAATCCGAGCCTCCTAAATTCCTCAAACTTCACAGGAGTGTTCCTCTCTTCTTGATGAAGATTTCATCTTCTCACCTCTAATGGAGATGGAGCCTCTAAGATGGAGAACAATGCCTTTGAATGAGCCTCGGATGGGATTAATAGGAAAATCCAAAAAAAACAATTCCCTTAATTCCCATTGTGTCCCATAGAACACGAAACAGCAAAAATGGACCACTGGAATTTCGACACGTGTCCCCCCGACCGTTGCTGCCGCGCGCAGTCTGCTGCCCTGTTGCACAGTTGACCGTCCAATAGAATTGTGCCACGTGTCAATCTTACTGTTCGGTGAACCGGGTGCACAAAATCCTGTGGACCGCACCAATAACAACCTGCCACGTGTCCACTGCCGATGCACCGTGAGCCGTGAGCCAGCCCGAAAACTCAGTAGACCAAATGCCGTAAGCCGACCTATCACATGATGCCACGTGTCCACCCTGTCGGTCCACTGTGCACCTAAAGAATTCCGTGGACCGCGCGCTGTGGACCAGCCAACCGCCTCATGCCACGTGGCACCGCCTCGGTGCACGCCCGCCGCGTGGACCGGCCGCCTGCCCGCGCCCCCGCCGCGCCTGCCCGCGGCCGCGCGCCGCCTGCCCGAGCGCCCTCCGCCGCCCGCCGGCGCTGCCCGCCGCCGCCCCCTGCCGCCGGCGATCGCCGGAAATACTGTTCCGGCGTGAACAGTAACCCGAAGCCCAAAAATTCATGTAAATAGTCCGTCTGAAGCGTTTTCGCGCGCTGAATCCGATTTTGACGTCCGTTTCGCCAAATTCTCACTCTAAAAATTGCCGAATGCCCCCGGAAAAGTATTCTTAGTCCAAATCTCGCGCCGAGCCCAATCTCAATATCTGTTTTGCGCGCAAACACCTCTAAACAACCGATGGGGTCCCCCGATCACCCACGTGATCCATTTGAAGCCCGGAGTCCAACACTCGTGTCCAAATTGGCGCCCGAACACCGCCGACATGCCCCGTAGGCCTCCAGAAGCTGCCGGTCACCCTGTAAAAGCCCCAAATACCTCCCGCACACCGCGTAGGCCTCCAGTAGCCACCTCAAAGCACCGCAACAGCTCTGCGGAGATCCAGGTCATCACATCCTCCCCCACTAAAAGAAAGTTTCGTCCTCGAAACTAAGGTCATTCCTCAACACGGAATCTCAACCAACAGGGGGGGGGGTAAATATCCAATCATCCAACACTCAAGCTCCCAAAACTACCAAATACCTCATCCAGAGACGCGATGCAATCCTTGGGTCTCTAACCAGAACGAAACAAAGGGGAACACTCCAGAGGACCACGCCACCTCAACAAGGTACAGCTGGGCTAACAGCTCGGCCATCAAGTAGTCTGCATCGGTACAAGCACCCGCCCCTCCCAGGGCCTCAGATAATCCAACCACCAGTCCGTCGACACAAAAGCTCGTTCCAAGTACCTCTGTACTCCCAAAGTATCCGATATAAGTCCCCCAACTGGTCTCAGAACCTCAGATCTCTAATCCAAAACCGTCGGGATGTAGAAGCAATCAACACTCAACCAGGTGCAGTCGAGAGAACCAGATCGCCCATCCATCTTCGCGAAGATCCAATACCCTTGTAGCTGGTAACTCAAATCCTCCAAGCTTGACCGAAGGGTGCTAGCTCCCGATGATCACTTCATCAAATTCTTACGGGTTCTCACAAAGCCGAAGTGAACCAACCTTCCACAACTCGAATAGCACCGGTGCCCCCGAAGGTGCCACACTTGGCCAGACACAAATCCAACACATCAAATCCTGGAGTTGGGTCCTCAACTCCCAAACTGGTGTCATGCCAAACAACTCCGATAGGAGAACAGCTAGAAACTCACCACCAAAAAGGGGTATCACCAAGTCCCGATGCCGCCGCAGATCCCTCAAACACACCAGCCAAAAGGCTACTCACCCACTACGAGACATCCGCCTCGCTCACAAGGTCAAAACCAAAGAAGCGAAGATACCCCCAAGCAACCCAGGTACACCAATACCTCCAGGCCTGACTCCCACGAAAACCGTCCTCGCAGCATAATCAGCTGCCGCGAAAAGAAAAAGAAAACCGAGCCAGCCTAACCGTCCTAAGTACCAAACCAAGCCCACAACTAGGTCAAGACCATCAGGCCTACAGGTACAACCAAGGACTCAACCGCACCGGGCAGGACCCACGACACTCCCCCCAGGTGCAAAAGATAGGGAACACGACCTCCCGAACACCAGGTAACCGTCCTACCCCTAACCCAAAACAATGAAGCCAAACACTACCCACCAAGAAGGGAAAGCCTCTCGCATCGAAAGATACGAACCCAAGAGCCTGGAACAATTCAAACCTACCGCCACACTGGCCGCTGGAATCTACGTGCTCTGACGGTCTCAAAAATCCACTATCCAGAAAAAGAAATCAGGAGTGCCTCATCCGACTGACCTGTCCTCCAACACCCGGTGCCAAGCGCCTCAATCAGAACTCGCCTCAGGCGGCAGGTCCCAATCCAAAGGAACTGTAATGCCCCGCTCCGTACCCGGCGCCTACTCCAATGAGGCGTCCCTAGAACTCTCAATCCCCCACCGAACAAGACCCTGCCACCAAAGGCTCCATACACAATCCCACAAATCGGGGCAACTCATCCGCCAAAACTGGCTCACTCTTTCAATGCAATCCCACAGTTTTCCATGCTGTCAACTGTCCACCCTTCCTCGGTGCCCCAGCACTAAACGTCGGCACGGAGGGCTACTCACTAGTCCGACAACTGTGCCACTGCACTGATCCGACAACTGTGTCACCGCGCTGCTCCGACAACTGTGTCAATGCTCCGACAACTGCACCACTGTGCTGATCCGACAACTGTGTCACCGCGCTGCTCCGACAGCTGCACCACTGTGCTGATCCGACAACTGTGTCACCGCGCTGCTCCGACAGCTGCACCACTGTGCTGATCCGACAACTGTGTCACCGCGCTGCTCCGACAGCTGCACCACTGTGCTGATCCGACAACTGTGTCACCGCACTGCTCCGACAGCTGCACCACTGTGCTGATCCGACAACTGTGTCACCGCACTGCTCCGACAGCTGCACCACTGTGCTGATCCGACAACTATGTCACCGCGCTGCTCCGACAGCTGCACCACTGTGCTGATCCGACAACTGTGTCACCGCGCTGCTCCGTCAGCTGCACCACTGTGCTGATCCGACCACTGTGTCACCGCGCTGCTCCGACAGCTGCACCACTGTGCTGATCCGACAACTGTGTCACCGCGTTGCTCCGCTGATCTGCCTCCAACACTCCTACCCTTCGGGTCCGGAGCCCCCCCCCCAGACTCCAATCTGGGTATCCGGCCCGAAACAACCAGCTCAGGCCCAACTGCCGCACCAAGGTGCACTCGGGTCAGGCCCCAACGTCGGGGAGACACCGCTCACCACGACAAAACCGCAAATCAGCACACCCCAAACACTCGACCCAATCTAGCGAAAGTCAAAGGCATCCCCCTATTTTTGTAACGTTATGTTGTCTGCAGCCAACATAACTGTCCCACAAAAATAGGGTATGCCGATCCCTCTTCACTCACTGGAAGAGTCAAAACCAAATCACCGACTTTCGCTAAAAGTCACGCCTCTCACGCCCTAACATCCTAGGGTCCGCCCGAAAGCCTAGGGTTTCCTAAGTCCCAACTGACCTATCCCTAAGCTCTGATACCAACTTAATCTGTCACGCCCCGGGTGTAAACCAGAACCCGGGCCCGTCTACAGATCCGCCGTGCACACGGTATTTCCCGCGTACACGAAGCGCCAAACCTGCTCAGATATATAAGAGATAATAATAAATGAGCAATAAAAGCAGAGCTGAACTAAAACTAATACATCTCAGACTGAAGCTGGAAATAAAATACAATACATCTGTATAAATGATACATCTGTCTCTCCCAGCTCACCAAAAATAAATACAACCTGCTGGCAAAAGCCAGTCCCAAAGTAAAAGTACAACCGTCTGAGGAAACACGGGTACACCAACAGTCCAGCTAACACGCTCAACCTGCCTCGAAGTCTATCTACTCAGCCGTCCTCTCTCCTCGACCCGTCGCTGAAAACTCAGCAGCACCCGCAGAAGACACTGCAAAAGAAACAAAGGGGAAGAGAAAAGAGAAAGCAGTGGGGGTGAGAACTACTGTAAACAGCAGCCTCCCCCTAGTGGGTAGACCTCAACTCAAATGTGCCCACTAGGACTACAAGAGGCGAAAAAGATGAACAAAGGTGGTAAGCTGTAAATAAAACTGCCGATGATGAATAGAGCTACCACTACATGCCTCTAATGAGCTAACTGATAGTATAGCTACATGTGTGCATCAGAATGTAAATGCCTGCCTGCCTAGACCCAATCGATACACCAGTAAGCACTGGTACTGCCTGCTGTGCCTGCCTGCCTGCCTGCCAAATCGGGTATGCTGGCCAACGCATAACACCGATAGGGGAAAAGGGAGTCTCAAGGACTCGAAGCCTGTAAAACGCACACTCCGGAGTGGCACTCGAGGGGAGCGACCCACACGAGTATAATGCCTGGGTAACAAGTACCAAATCAGCAGGACTGGATCATGACTCTGATCAAGGTGGAAAACCCATCCACTAAAAGAAAGCCCAAAGCCTCTATCCCAATCTGATGCAATGACCACTGTCCGGTCAACCGCCAAAGATCCGCGGTTGCCGCAATGCCCTGTCCTCACAGCCTGCCTGTCCCAAAACCCACAACCGTCTGACTACACTATCCCAGCCCCTGCTCGAACCCGAGCGCACTATCCCCCAAATATAGACAAAAGAAGAGAAAAGCATGGTTTCTCCTAAGTCAATGCCATCATGATAGTGTAGCAGAAAGAGGTGGCCTAACTAAGTGTCCATACACGCATGCAAAGTCCTTTATCATTATTAAACATGATTCAAGTGTTCTAGTTCTCACAAAGTAGAGATATGCCGTTTAAATAGCCTTCCATTTTACAAGTTGCCCCAAAATAGCTTAGGTATATGTAAAAGAGGTCCCATCATGCATATGCCACATATCCAATTTAACAAAGCCCTTCCCATGGTTTTAAGCGACATATTAATTACCAGAATTAACCATTAATCAACACTTAGTCCTTTTGAAGTCACAAACTCTAGTTATAAGCCCAATTCCCAAATTATGCATGCCATGTTCATTTTACCGGTTCATTTAGCCATATAACCTATTAGCACTCAAATAGGCCTAGTGGGGACATCACAAGTAGGAGGTTAAACAACGGTACCCACCTCGAGCGCTAAATCCAAGTCCTGACAGCGAAGTCCGCGCTCGATCCTCAACAGTCCCCGCAACACTGTGCCAAAAAAAAATCCCAAAGGATACACACATAATTACTATCCAAGTTAATCCCAAAATCTGTCCCCAAAACCAGATTTACAGTTCAGCCATTTTCACCTGCGAAACGTGCCCACAAAATTCCCAGAAAAATACCACTGCGATCTACGCGACGAACCGGTCGAAACGAGTACCTGCACGTTTTCCCACGATTTTTCTATGCTGAGAACCAAAATCGACAAGAGGACCACCTCGAACAATATTTTCACCCAAAAACTGTGCTACAAGGTTCTGTAAAAAGGGGTTCTCACCTTCAGGGAAATTCCACGAAATTCCACAAAAATTTAGAGAGATTCCTTGTGATGCGTAGATGCAAATCCCCTTTTGAATCGCCTCAATCCGATGTCCGGTTGCGGAGATATCACCAAAACAATCCGGCGCTGTCCAAAACTCCACCCCAGAAAATGGGGTCACAAGATGATCCGAAAAACCCATGAAAACCTCGGAATGGGGAAAAATCAGTAGAAATAAGAAATGTAGCCCTACCTGTTACGAAGACGATGGCGCAAGAATCGCTGAAAAATACTGCCTGGTTAGCTCGGGGGAGCTAAAACACTGTCGCTGCGCCGAAGAAGAATCCAGGAATGCAACGTCGCGCCGCGCCGAAAAATCCAAATCTCGAAATCCGAGCCTCCTAAATTCCTCAAACTTCACAGGAGTGTTCCTCTCTTCTTGATGAAGATTTCATCTTCTCACCTCTAATGGAGATGGAGCCTCTAAGATGGAGAACAATGCCTTTGAATGAGCCTCGGATGGGATTAATAGGAAAATCCAAAAAAAACAATTCCCTTAATTCCCATTGTGTCCCATAGAACACGAAACAGCAAAAATGGACCACTGGAATTTCGACACGTGTCCCCCCGACCGTTGCTGCCGCGCGCAGTCTGCTGCCCTGTTGCACAGTTGACCGTCCAATAGAATTGTGCCACGTGTCAATCTTACTGTTCGGTGAACCGGGTGCACAAAATCCTGTGGACCGCACCAATAACAACCTGCCACGTGTCCACTGCCGGTGCACCGTGAGCCGTGAGCCAGCCCGAAAACTCAGTAGACCAAATGCCGTAAGCCGACCTATCACATGATGCCACGTGTCCACCCTGTCGGTCCACTGTGCACCTAAAGAATTCCGTGGACCGCGCGCTGTGGACCAGCCAACCGCCTCATGCCACGTGGCACCGCCTCGGTGCACGCCCGCCGCGTGGACCGGCCGCCTGCCCGCGCCCCCACCGCGCCTGCCCGCGCCCTCAGCGGCTGCCCGCGGCCGCGCGCCGCCTGCCCGAGCGCCCTCCGCCGCCCGCCGGCGCTGCCCGCCGCCGCCCCCTGCCGCCGGCGATCGCCGGAAATACTGTTCCGGCGTGAACAGTAACCCGAAGCCCAAAAATTCATGTAAATAGTCCGTCTGAAGCGTTTTCGCGCGCTGAATCCGATTTTGACGTCCGTTTCGCCAAATTCTCACTCTAAAAATTGCCGAATGCCCCCGGAAAAGTATTCTTAGTCCAAATCTCGCGCCGAGCCCAATCTCAATATTCGTTTTGCGCGCAAACACCTCTAAACAACCGATGGGGTCCCCCGATCACCCACGTGATCCATTTGAAGCCCGGAGTCCAACACTCGTGTCCAAATTGGCGCCCGAACACCGCCGACATGCCCCGTAGGCCTCCAGAAGCTGCCGGTCACCCTGTAAAAGCCCCAAATACCTCCCGCACACCGCGTAGGCCTCCAGTAGCCACCTCAAAGCACCGCAACAGCTCTGCGGAGATCCAGGTCATCACAAACGAACCCTAGGATGACTCGTGTCACGTGAGAGCGCGAGGTTTTGGTACAGTAAGTCGGGAACTTAGAAGTTATATCATCGGCAAAGAGACTGTGAAGGAAGGTATGTGATGTACCTTCAGTTGTGAGTGGTGTCCCCAACTAGTTGTTGGCGACAGATCTATGGTATTTCGCCTTTCTTTTGGTAAGCACGTTGGCGGCCGACAACGTACTTTCGAAAGAATTGAGAAATACTCTGCCCTGTGATGGGGAATATTCAGATTGGGTCTAAAATAGCAGCCTTGGCATTGTTGAAACCTTGTGACTAGTGGTCACTATATTAAACCTATTAGTGACTAATCAGCGGTTAAGTTGGATTAAGTTTCGGGGACGAAACTTCTTGTAAGGTGGGAGTGATGTAGTAATCCGGAATATTTTATTTTTAATAAATAAAATAAAAGTTGAAATTTAGCCTGAGTTAGATTCTAAAGATCTAATTCGATCTATTTGATCAATTGCCGGTGTGCAAGTTGCACGAATTACGAGGCAAAAAGGCTAATTTCCAATCCGGGCATGATCTTAGAAATTCGAGTTGACCGTTGCGATCGTCTCGTCGAACTGAGCAAGTTTCATATTCAGCACTTTTCGATCTGACGGTCGGATCTTCCAGAATTTAAAGAAGAAGAGGGCAACTAGTCGCGACCATTGGAACAGTGTTCCTGCGCACAGTAACTTAAGTTATATACTGTACATGAACAGTAACCCTGGAATTTAATTGTCCCTTGAACCAACGTTGGCCAATTTACTATCTGGACTCCTATTATAGTGATTCGAGTAGTCAATTCCAGTTATTTTCGACATTCTGAACGCAATGGCGCAGTCGAAAATTGTGTATGACGACTCTGGAATCTCGAAAAGCGTGAAAACTGTAAAATAGGACAGTTTTTATGGAACGAAAATTTATCTGGACATCGCGTCGAAAAACAAAAATCGCTACCTTGAAGATTTCGACATTCCGGACGCAACGGCGAAATCCGTTTTTCGTTCTGATAACCGGAACTCCTCGGAATGCGTGAAATACAGCAAAAATGGTGATATTTTGCGCATAAACCCAGTATTTTATGCTCCGAAAAGCGTGCCACCTATAGGTCAAGGACTATTATGTAAGAGTGAATTTTTGGTGAAGGACTTGGGTTAAAATATGGCCTGTGGAGGGGGGGTTTGATGCAATTGTTACAAGATGCATGTATATACATGCATTCGTGAGTGACTCTTGGGCATCCCACATACACCCGAAGCCACCCCTTCACCTTTCTCTGGAAACGGCACTCCCACAGCATCCTCTCCAACCGTCGCACCCGTGCTCCGCCGTCGTCCCTGTCGCCGGAGCAGCCAAGAAAACCACCCAAGTGATGAGGGTCTTCTCGGGTTCATGGATGGAGTATTAACCTGGGAAGCTTTGGTGTGTTCTGAGAGGGTCTGATGGTGCTTCTGTGAGTTTTGCACCGAGCCAAGGGTTCCCCGTCGTCGGAGTTCGCCGTGCGCTGTCGCGGAAGGGTTTCTCTTCTCCCTTCTTTCCGACGAGGTAAGTTTTATGGAAAAACTTTATTATTATGGTTCGGGGTTAGGACTAGTGTATTCCTGACATTGAGACGATCCTCCCGGTGAAGCCCGAGCCGCCCCCGACTTTCCGGTTGCCGGCGGGAGCCTCTTGTTGCCGGAAAACAATAATTGGCCGGTTGTGGTCGCGGGAAGAATCCAACCGTCAAATGGAAGATCAAGACCGTTGATTTTCCTCTTCTTGACGACTGTGGCCTCCTCCCAAAGTCTGAAGTTGATCAGGTAAGGATCCGAGCCGCGCAAGTTAGCCCTAGAACCGGGTGTTTTGTCACCATGGCCGAGCCTCACCGTCCGGCGCCGCCGTGCACCCAGGCCGCCGGACACTGCCTTGGCAAGCTCCGTAGCACCAAGTGGAGCCATCTGGTCCAAGGGGAGGGCCTCTAGTAGGCCGGATCAAAATCCGCCATTAGCGGCCACCGAGCTCGGGTGGGCTCCTCCACCGCGCGTCGCCGGCGTTTCCTGCCGCCGGCCAAGGACTCAGGTATGTTCTACAGGGCCGTGGGGAGCCTCCCATCATGTTGCATGGAAGTTTTGACGTTTGGAAACTTACTTTCCATTTTTGCACCCAAGGTTGCCCGAGCTTGGCCGAGCTTCGCCGCCGGCCATCGCCGGGGCTCCGCACGACGGGAGAGCAGCCCAGGTGTGTTTGTAGGACCTATAAGAAGCTTCTTGACTTGTTGCATGGGCTTTTGGACGTAGGTATTCCATCTTGTAGAGTTGCACCATTGTTGTAGCCCGAACTCACCTCCGGCCGCCGCCGCCTCCGAGCACCGGCCAAACCCCCAGGTAATCCCTAAACATAGTGCTCTAGCTTCCCATCCATCTTAGAGAGGCTCTGGGACTATCTTTGCTGAGAACCAAACTTGGGATGCTAAGTTTAATTATGTATATATAATATTCCCTCAATGTGTTCGATGTAATTACCCAAAGAGGTTTTGGTTGGAATTAGGGGTCGAGCAAAATATGAAAGTTGTTGTAAAACATCCCCTGAGCTTAGTGCTCACTTCAGATCAAATTAGATCTGTGTGGATGTGAGTGTGATGCTTTGTCAAACTGTTAGAAAGCAAGAACTTGGATCTAGTTGATCCATCAGTTTTGGACTGGAACTAAAGCGAGCACTGGTGTCCTGGCACTGTCCAGAGACACTTTCATATACAAAATTCGTCTGTTTGACGATCGGATTAAAAGTTGTAGTGTAATCAACCTTTTAAAGTAATGTTGGAACAAAACTAAGTTCCGGGTTGTTAGCGAAGCCGCGACAGTATATTCCTGGCTAATTTGGGGTCACTGGACGCGATGCTCGCGTCAGATTTGGTGTTTGAAGTCCCGGAGAAACAAAAATGCATTTTGGCTATGTTAGAGAAGAATTTTATGGGCCAAAGTTTTCCTCGGGTCTCGTGCTGCTTCCAAATGGTGAGCACGGGCTTCGTCATGTCATAACGGACACGCTGAAACTTACGGCGCTGTCATCGGACTTCTGGTTTGAAAGAACGAGCGAAAACAGCGCTCAAATGACGCTAAAAATAATGTCGGGATAGGTGTGTTTGAGTTGTTCCCTGATCATAGTCTTGATTCAGGTTGGCAGAGTTTTCGAGCGTCCAGTTGGAGTCGAGAGTTCGCCTGCGCATTGACAGGTGGGTTATCTTCGGTCCGGGCTTTATCAGTTCGGCCCTCGGTGTACGGTATTGGTTGGACTCCTGTTCTTGGTAACTTAGGTTATTTTGAGCCTGTCTGCCTTTGGTTGCAATATATATTACTGTTACTTGCTCTGACTGATTGGCCATTTCGTAGTTGCACTCCTATGCTTGATTATTATATCAGTCTATTAATGCTTGAGCCTGCCTTTCCATTGATTCAGTGATTTACTACCTTATGCCTGCTTTATACCTGCTTCCTTGTTGTTCGCCGTTATGTTGCTAAATACATGATCTTTGAAATAAATGTTTTTACCAAGCCTTGTAGGGTAGCCTGAGTCTGTTCTTGTTTGATAGGACAAGGGCAATGCTCTACGAGGTTTGGGACCCAAAAACCTATTGTTTTCAAAGGTTTTCTTAAAAACATGTGTTTAGTTGCATAAGGGGTTAGCATGTCTGATTGGTTGAGCTATGCCTGTTATCAGTTCGATTCTGCCTTCCATGATTATTCATAGTGCCTCTGGTATTCATATCTTATCTTGGAACATTTCCATGTTTGATTTGAGAGCCTGCTTGTTCCGCTGATCAAATGATACACTGCTGAACACATAGATTTAATCAACTGATGTTTTACCGAGCTTCGTAGGGTCGCCGGAGTCTGTTCTTGTTTGATAGGACAAAGGCATTGCTCTGCGAGGTTTGGAAACCCAAGCTTCGTAGCGTAGCCGGAGTCTGTTCTTGTTTGATAGGACGAGGGCAATGCTCTTCGAAGTTTGGACTTTTCAAAACAGTTTTTCTTAAAAATATGTGTTTAAGTTTTGTATCATTTGGTTGGTTGGTGTGGTTGAGTTGAGTTTATCTGTGAGTTTCTGTTGAGAGAGATTTGCCTTGATATTGCATATGAGCTGAGATTTACTGTTTCGTTGCTGAGTGTTCCTGCATGAGAGTTGAGATTCAGTTGATTTTGCCCTTGCATCCCAGTGGGGATTTCCCGGCTTGTTGCCGATTACCCGGTCAGTGGACCGTGAGCTTGAGCATTTGCATATGATTCGCCCGCACCGTTGTACTTCACGAACATCAGCGAATTTGCTACCCGTAGCGATGTTCTTTACCGGTAAAGTGGTTAGCAGTTGCAACCCGTGACCCTTAGTGGAGGGAATGTCAACCAGGTGGTGCCAGGTGGGCAGCCTCGCCTGAGGTCTTGTGAAGGCCAATATGGTAGCTTGTGATTGGGTCTTTGTGTTTTTCATTTATTTGATGCATGTGTTGTTAAGCTGCTTTAACATGCTTCTTTGATCTGGCTTCTAGTTATCTACCTTTATATGATCCTTTGATTATAGTTACATTGCTGATTGTCCTAACTCTTTGATGCCTTGATTATAGTTCTTAGTTATGTTACCCTGCTCTAACTATAACCTGCTTTTATCCTGCTTTAATTCTGCTAAAATTATCTCCTATACTTGTATCCAGATTGTGAGTTATGCTTTCTTTATAGCACCAGTTATATATCTGCTTTACCCTAACCCCTGATTTATTACTATCCTCTAGCATTGTATACCAGTAGGTACGATCTGCTATTTCTCGGCTCGTCGTGCCCACTGGGATACACTCCTGTGTGTCTCACACCCTCGGGTGACTGTTTTTCAGGTCAAGCGGGTGTTGAGATGTCGGGACGAGTTGGTGAGATCACGAGATAGAGCTTGACCCTGGACAGCCGTTAGCCCAAGTGATTACTTGTTAATGAGAAAAGAAAATGTAATGTAATGAAATGGTTGTAAGTGTGTAACTGTAATATTGTAAAAAGTATACGTAGTTAGTACTCTGTTTTGATTGCCAAGCTAGCCGTGCATATATAGAAAAGGCTCAATCCCCTGTGGGATTGGGACTCTTCTATATATGTGGCGGTCTGTTGCGCCCTGGCTGGTTTCAACTCTGATTTCAAAAAAAAAAAAAATTTTACGCTGGTTTTTAAACTCGGGGCGTGACATCCTGCCATTCAAGTCAAGATCGGGCCCATTGATTCTCTTCCTTTGATCTCCAGAAGGGCCTCCATTGTTAAGAATTTTTTTATTGGTGTATTTCATGAAGTGTTTTGAGTCTTGAAGATTGAAGTTGACGACTTGAAGATTGAAGTTGACGACTTGAAGATCACATACATCAATCTGAAGAAGAATGGATTCAAAATGATCAGGTACATTAAATTAAATATTTTTGATGATTTGAATACATTCTTATAGTTTAGAAACACTTGAAATAATTTTCATTGCATAAAAATCAAAACTGGACATTTTATATATTTTGGATCCGGATCAGCCACATCTAGTCCGGACCCAGAACATGGTTTGGTTCATACGAAATTCCATTCCGGATCAACCTCTATCCAGTCCGGACCCCGAACATTGTTTTTGATAAATCGCATGAATCAGTCCGGATCAGGAAAATCCAGTCCGGACCCCGAACCTGCTTTTTAGAAAATTTTCTTGAAAAAGACGACAGTCCGGATCAGCCTAATCCAGTCCGGATGTCATGCGAGAAAAATTCAGTTAAGCCAATTTTTTATTCTTATCTCTTTCCAAAAGGTTTCTAACCTATAAATAAACCCTAATATCATTTTTTAGGGTATTCCAAATGGGAATCAAAGGTAATCCACGTATAGAGAAGAAAAGGTAAACACCGTCGATTTTAGGTTTTCTTTCTCTATATTTATCGATTTGATTCGAGGGTTTTTTTTCAATCTATTTTCTTTCGAAGAATCAAATCGATAAATACTTAGATGGTGTTTCCTAGTCTATCTATATTGATCTAAGTATTCAAATATCATCACCACCAATAAACAAAACAACGATTTCTGAAAGGACAATCGGCGCGTTCATTCGCGTGGCCTTGTGGATTCAAGGTGCTATCACTTTCGTGGATTCGGAGCGAGGTGCGTTCGTGTGATCGATTCGTACCAAAATTGGTGAAAACTGTGGATTCGGTTCTACTTCGTGGATTCAAAATTGGACACAAATCGTGTGATCGAGGCGCGTTGTGGACTGCGGAGAAGATCTACTCGAAGCGTATGGAAAAGGTTGAGTCGTAGTGTTACGTTATATCACCTTGTACGTGTTTAATCTTAGTGAATTTTTCCGTATGATCGGTCCCATAAATTTTTTACTCATGTGAAGGAGTTTTTCACGTAAAATCTTGCGTACTTTATTTATTTGCCGCATTGGGTTATTTTTACGCAAAGATTTTCGAGTTTTATTATTTACACTTATTCACCCCCCCCCCCCCTCTAGGTGGTTTTTCCTCTATTTAGATCCTTGGATCCCATAACCCACATCCATACAGTTTGATGGTGATCGGTGCAGCCGATCTCTGGGAAACCGAAGCCCTAGCCTTTGGTGTTTTTGCACTTGGCCGAGCACCGCCGCCCACCACCGCCGCCGCTCCCGAGCGCCGGCCACCCCACTAGCTTAAGATCATCTTCTCTAGCCAACCGCTGTGTCGGGGCGCTGGAGTTGGGTTGGGTGGTGATCCGTCCACCTCTGGGAACCTTCTACAACTCATGCTTGCCTCAGGTTGAGGCTTGATCTCGGTTTAGATCAAGCTTCGCCAAACCGAGCTCTTGGGAAGTTGCACCTTGGTCACTTTGCTCCAGCGATGATTTCGACAGTCCTACAACACCCCGAAGGTGAGTCTCTGAACCTTCTTGGCCCTCTGAGCATGATGCTCACTCTAGTTTACACAGAGAATAAGTGTTTTTGCATGTTGGCAACTTGGTGCTCTTAAAACTTAGTAATTATGGACCTAATACTATTTTTGGGCCTCGTGTTGCTCCCGAACAGCGAGCACGGGTTTTATCATGTCGAGACCTGTCTAGTGATACCTTGCTTTGGCTTGAAAGCTTGTGTAGTTTTGTAATGGGTCAAAATATATGTTTTATTCACATAATTACACAATTACATTAAACCTCAAGGGTCAAATTGCAATTGTAGTCTAGTGGGCTACTGTGGACAGCGTGCACGTGATCTCTGCACCTTTCGTTTGAGGTCCAATGGCTTTCGTTGAGTGGATTTTGCTTAACGAACCGTAAATCGATAAAATTATCGATTTATCAGTATTTTGACGCTAAACGCGCATTTCGAGGAAAGTAGTGGATGGTTGTTGTTGGTTGCTAGCTGTCCCTGGCTGTTTTCAACGCTGTCCTGGTAGACCCAGTGACTTCGGTTTAGTGTTAGTGATTCCCGGAGCTGAAATCGGATTTTCGGAGGTGTTTGCGGTTATTATGGCACCGTTTGTGCACAGGATTACACAGAGTCAGATGTTAGTGTCCAAATGTCTTAAGTTAAGCGTTTCGGGGCAACACATGAAGTTTCACGAGATTTGGATACCATTTTGCACAAACTTGACCATAGTTGGTCAATCGGCGGATTACCGAAAATTCTGGTAAATCCTGGGACTTAGAGGAAAGTCCACTGTTTAGTTGTTCTAGTTATGTAGTGTCGATGGGATGGATACAAGTGAGTCGGTTACTAATCAGAGTTTGTTGTCCAAGCCCCAGCAGTCAGGAGCCAGCACACGGGTAGTCCGGTAGGCTTCAGGATCGCCTACACTGAAGTGGGTTTATCTTCGGTCCGGATTTTATTATCTCATCCCTCTGGGGTACCATATTTGGTCGGACTCCTGTGTTTCATGCTAGCCCTGATCCTATCTTGAGCTTTACTTCCATTGATTACTGATTACTCACTTATACTTGGACATATATCATGCCTGATTGGTCATTAGCTAGATACCATTACAGTAGCTTATACTTGGACATATATCATGCATGTTTGGTCATAACGTAGATTTTCTTTTACTCAGATATACATGTTCCTTGTATTCCATATTGCATGAGATGATCTATGATTGATATACAGATATCTGCATCCCTGTTGGAATTTCCGACTTATTGCCGATTACCTAGTCTGTGGGCCGTGAGATTGAGCATCAGCATTATGATCGCCATGCACCGCTGTAATTCATGTACGCTGTGGGACTGATACCCCACCTTGCGTTCTTTGCCGGTAAAGTGGTCGACTGGATGACCCGTGAGCCCCTGTCAGCATATGTGAGTGTGGGGCATGTCAGCCGTCAGTGGTTTTTGACTGAGGTCCCAGTGACCAAAATGGTAGCTTCGATTGGGTACTTGAGATTCTATTATTGATGCATCATTTATATATCTGTTCAGCATGCTCTAGCACCTGTACCCTTATTTATGCTCAGTATTATGATTATACTTCCTGCCAGTATGTGCTTATTTATATCAGCCTTTACCTACTGATCTTTTACTATCCGCTGATTGTAGTATGCCAATAGGTACGATTTGCTATTTCTAGGCTCGTCGTGCCCACTGGGATACATTTATGTTGTATCTCACACCCTTTGGGTGACCACAATTTCAGGTCAGTCGGGTGGTGGGATGTCGGGACGTTGATGTGAGCATATCCGGTAGAGTCGTCCTCTATTGCCAGCTTCGACTGGCTAAGCTTTTACTTTACAGTTAGACAGCCTATGATTATGGTTCCGTTATGTTGGATTGTGATGTTTTGGTGGATGTGATTGTAGAATTGTGGATTTGGTAGTCGTGGATTATTGTGATGAATGTATAATTTAGTTATGTTTAAGTTATTGCAGTTTAGTACCCTGATTGTGTATTCACACTTGCCTATCCGTGCATGTATAGGAGAGACTCTGTCCAAGTATACAGAGGATTTTCTATACATGTGGCGATCTGTTCATGCCCTGATTTTCAAGTTCAAACTCTGATATATATATATAATTTAGACCGCTTTTTCAAACTCGGGGCGTGACAGGCGGAGGCGCTAGGTGGAGCTCGACTTAGATCAAAGCAAGTAGCTAGGGCTCCGGTTTTCCGACAATGTGGCCGGCTGGAGGCGTGCAGGAGACTTCGGGGAGGCGCCGGAGATCAGGCAGAAGGTCCCCCCAACCGTTCAAACACGAAGGAAAGTAGTGGAGGCAGCCTGAAGAGAATGCGGCCCGATCTTGCACTAGATCGGGCCCGCAGTGATTTCGACGGCTTTGGGGCGGTTGTCGACGGCGGTGCTGCTCGGGGAGATGCTCACTGACGTCAAGAAGGCGAGGGTGAGGATCCTGAGTGACCTTTGGGTCCACCAGACCCGAGAGCAAGGTGAAGGAGAAGGAGATGGAGCCTCTCCGGCGGCTGGGCTGCGGTGGCTGGCGGCGGGGTTGCCTGAGGAGGGTGCGCAGTTGAGGAGAGGAAACACAGGGAGGGAACTCTATGAGAGGGAGGTGAGTTTAGGGTTGTGGAAGGGGACACCCTAGATGTTCTATATAGAACTTGAAAATCTTACAAAATACCCCCTCTACATTTAATATTTTTACCCTAATCCCTCACTGCGTGTGTAATACGCGTTGAGAACCCTCCACGTTCGATTCCATGCAAAATAGTACATAAAATGTCGCAACTTTTGCGAAAAAATTCTAAAAATACACTTTATTTTGCATTTTTTCGTTGTTTCGTTTCATCAAATTCAAAATCAAACTTCACCATGGCGTTCAGTACGATCCGACCATTCAGGTAATGATTTTGTTTCGTCGGATTCGAATTCCGTTTTGCAAAATTAGCGGTTTCTTTACAAGTATCCTTCAAAAATTTAAATTTTTCAATAATAAAATTTTAAATAATCAAATTTATTCTATTTAATTTCACAGTTATTACAAAATAATATTTAAATTGTAAGACAAATTTTAGTATTTTTAAATTATTGGTGAGTTTTAAAAGTTAGTTATTTTTAAAATAAATGTAATTTAAGTGATAGTTGTTTTTATGATAAATTTATTATTCTTAAATTTTTATTTTAATTAAAATAATATTATTTTATTCAAATTTAAAGGAAAAAATTTAAAAAAAAAATTAGGTGTGAGTGCTACACAGTAGACTTTCTGACGTAGAATGGAAACTATATTACGTATGCTCTGCTGACAAGGCACAGATCTTTATATGCTGCGTTGACCCCGGCAACTTGTCTACCTGACCTATAGCATAACCTGCAATGGGTGTGGGCCATATCACTTTAGGAAGCGACTTGCAGTCCAATATGATTTTTCTTTTTTTTTCTTTTTTTTTTATTTTTTTCATTTTTAGTGTTTTCTCAAATACAAACTAAAATCATTTGAATTTTTGTTATTTTATATATTGAATTATCTAAAATCAACTTAATGTATACATGACAACCCACAGTTTATAAAACTAACATTAAAATATTTTAATTAGCCCTATGAACCTAGCTAGTCTGGCACAGAAAAGTCCGGTTCCTAGCCAGAGGTCGGGCCAAGCTGGTCGACCAAAAAATCCTACTTAATACGACAAGGATTTATGGGATGAAAAAAAATATATATTTTTTTATTTTATTATTTTTGACAAATAGAAGTAAAAAAATAATTAAAAATAAAAGTTTAAAATAACTTTGGATTATTCTAAAATAACCCGTTAAGAAATATTCTAACCCTCTATGAAATAAGATTTATATTTCAGGTATAGGGAATGAATTTTTTTTTTTTTATATTAATTTACTTTTCAATATGAGACTATATGAATATGAGGCCGGTTATATAATTATTTTTGTTTACTAATTATTATTTACTAATTATTATTTATTAAAATATATTATAAAATATAAAAAATTATTTTGTTTACTAATTATTATTTTCTAAAATATATTATAAAATATAAAAAATTATTTTGTTTAGGTGAGATATAATTTATTGGGGCAATTTTCTATATACCCCTAAAAATTTCCCTGTTTTCATATTTACCCGTCTTAGAAGGCTAATATTAAAACTACCCTTCTTACGTTGCAACTTCTTTCCAAAATACCCCTGAAGTTAAACTCTGTTAATGTACTGTTTGGAACTGCCGTTATCTGTGTGTAATTACTATTTTGCCCTTTCAAATATACCCTAAACTCTAAACCCTAAAACCCTAAACCCCTAAACCCTAAAACCCTAAACCCTAAACCCTAAAACCCTAAACCCTAAACCCTAAAACCCTAAACCGTAAATCCTAGAATCCTAAAAAACCATAAACCCTAAATCCTAAAACCCTAAACCCTAAACCCTAAAACCCTAAAAAATTCTAAATCCTAAACCCTAAATCCGGGCAAAATAGGTATATCTGATAGTTTTCATCTCTGATTATTATTTAACTCTAGTTTAACCCTAGTTAACTTAACAAAGGGAAACGGTAGGGGTATTTTTAATAACGGTGGAACGTATGAAGGGTATATTGGAAAGAAAAAAATAAGAGGGGTAAATCAGATATTTCTTCAGATTTCAGGGTTACACAGGTAATTATTCCTAATTTATTATTTACAATTAAATTGTCATTTTAATTAATTTATAATAATTAAAATTAATTTTTATATATATATATGGTAAGGGCAAAGTTGGTATTTTAATAAAAAATCTATCATCTTTTTTCACTATTCTCTACTATTTCATAATTTTAACCTAACATAATTTTTCCTATTCCAGATAATACCAACTTTTGAACCAAACGTAATTTAACTTTTATACTTGATTATACCGAAATAGCAAGCTATCCCGGTTATAAAACCTATCCTAGCACAGCAAAACTCCGTTTCAGTCCTAGATCGGAAATTCCTGCTTAACACGAAACAGATTCACCATGCCCGTGTCAAGGTGCTAGATTAAAAGTCGTAAACCGTTAATATTTTGTTACATAAAAAAAATATGGGTGAATACCCGAGTTCGTAACTTAGTTGCTTCACATTTCCTGCTAAAATTAGTTCAAAAATAAACGAAACGAATAATATGCCAATTTTTTTCTCAAAAAAAATATGGATGAGATCTTGCAACAATCTGTTAGAAAAATTAGTCACACTAAATCTAATTATGATTAAATTATCTAATAAAATTGTGAATAAATTAAAATAACAGAACTTACCGTTAAGAGCTATAAAAAAATTCAGAAATTATAGAAGAAAAAATTAAAATAAAATTGATCCGAAAGCGTGCGAGGCACTACCCTAAGACGTATTTCTGTCCTTCGTGCGGATTAATCGGAAATACCACCCCAAAATACGACCGGAACTCTCCTTCCTATGAGCACGACCGCGGAAGAGGTTTCACGAAATTTCTTTCAACACCCGATAGTAAAAAAATATAAAAAAATAAATTCATAATATAAATCAAATATTTCTAAAGCTTTGTTTTTTTATTTCTCTTACTTATGTATGTGTATGAGTGTGTGTATATATATAGTGTAAAGGAAGGTGAATGAGAACTTTGGGTTTTCCAACGTTCAAATCACCCATGAAACTTCATAATTAGCTTTTACAACTTACATCCAGAAACGTATATGGATCCACATTAAAAGTATTTAAAACAATAATAAATAAAAATTAAATAAAATTAAATAATAATAAATGAG
Source organism: Tillandsia fasciculata (assembly GCA_029168755.2). Classification (NCBI taxonomy): domain Eukaryota; kingdom Viridiplantae; phylum Streptophyta; class Magnoliopsida; order Poales; family Bromeliaceae; genus Tillandsia; species Tillandsia fasciculata. The sequence goes on along the minus strand of CM054946.1, from coordinate 7,458,646 downwards.
AATCAATAAAATTAAATAAAGTAAAAATTAACAATAAAATAATAAAAAAATATTATTGAGGGTTTTGAATTTTATCCCAATAATTTTCCAAAAAAATAAAATTTCGAAATAATAATTAAACTCAATAAATTAAAATTAAAATAAAATTATCGGGTGTTTATACGTACTATGTAATAGGTAAGGTGTCTTTAAGAGATTTAACCTCACTTAGTGTAAGCAATTTTCATCATAAGGAATCGGAGTGAACCAGGTCTTGAACTACGTTCCTTTGACCCTGACTTCAATTGCCACACATATAGTACAGAATTCTCCGTCGCGAATTTGTGCATTAAAGGCCATGCACAGTACCTTGATTTTTCATAAAAATTTTTAATGGACAACCCACATCTCATAGTCGCGGCCTTATACGAATATTCTTATATAGATGGCCTCATTCAGGGATGTGTGTACAGTCACATCTCGCGAAAACTATCGCCTCGGATTCCATTAAGAGCTATAAGCTCAACCTCAACCACTACACATAACACAACTCGTCATAGGGATGGAATTGGAACTAAAATTCCTCTGAATAAACTGTAGAAAGTGCTCTTTGGCCAACCTGACAGCTTATTTTTACCACATTGAATCTTCTTCAAGAGATCTTCTATCACAAAGGTTGGGTTCCTACTGCAGAAAGGCCCTTTATAGCTCATCCCCTCGATGACTCTAGAACCTTAGTCCTATTCAGATTTTTGGTGAAGCAATCTGCAAGATTCTATTCGTATCTGATAAAACTCAAAAAAATAATATCATTAGAAGTTAACCATCTAACATATTTTTGTCTCAATTTAATATGTCAACTAGTCTTAGAACTTATCAATTTCATTTTACAAAAAATAATTACAGCTTGAGAATCGCACTGAATAGATATAAAATTAAACTAAAATATATAAAAGTATTCTTTGGTAGTTAAAAATTTTTATGTAAAAATTTTGACTATCGGTTCGAATCCCGCTTGAAACAAATAAAATATATTTTATTTTATTTATCATTTTTTTTATTTTACTGTAGGATAATAATAATTAAAACAGTAAATTTTTTTACTCTAACAAATAGTAATATATTTTTGTTAAAAATTACTATAGCAAAATAATTAAAACAATATATATATATATATATATATATATATATATATATATATATATATATATATATATATATATATATATATATATATATATATATTTAATTACAATAGCGAAATAAATATACTGTAGAAAAAAAAATTATATATATATATATATATATATTTTACTTTACTGTAGCAACAGTATATTATATATATATAAATTGTAGAGAAAGAAATTTTACTATGTCAAAAACAGTATTTATTTATTTATTTATTTTTTAAAATTACACTGTATTTTAAAATTTAAAAAAATTAATTTTAAATTTAACAGATAAACTAAAATTGTAAGAAACTATATGCAATTACAATTTTAAAATGCTAATTTCAATATATTTAATTTTGAATATTAATCATACAAGTAAGTTGGCAATAAAACTATATACAATATGTAATTTTTTTTCGGATTAGCACTCTTTAGATTTTAATCACAATCAAATTGGGTATACGCCTTAGATTGTTAGAAAAATTAATCGCACTAAATTTAATTATGATTAAATTATTTAACAAAATTGTGAATAAATTAAAATAACAGAATTTACCGTTAAGCGCTATAAAAAAATTCAGAAATTGTAGAAGAAAAAAACTAATTAAAATAAAATTGATCCGAAAACGTGCGAGACATTGCCGTAATGCGTATTTCCGTATTTCGTGCGAATTAATCGGAGATACCACCTCAAGGTACGACCGGAACTCGTCTTCCTACGGGCACAACTGCAGAAGAGGTTTGACGAAATTTTTTTCATCACCTGATAATAAAAAATATAAAAAAATAAAATCGAGATATAAATCAAATATCTCTAAAGCTTTTCTTTTTATTTCTCTTAGTTATGTATATGTATGAATGTGTATGTATATATATAGTGTGAAGGAAGGTGAATAAGTACTTTGGATTCCAACGTTCAAGTCATCCATAAAGCTTCATAATTAGCTTTTACACAGAAAAACATCCACATTAAAAAGATTTAAAATAATAATAAATAAAAATTAAATAATAATAAATAAAAATTAAAAAAATTAAATAAATTAAAAATTAATAATAAAATAATAAAAAATTATTATTGAAGGTTTTAAATTTTATCCCTACACAATCCTCACTGCACTCGTGGATATACGATTTGTCTCTGCCTACATCAATATTTTGGACTTTCGAATACAAAAAAAATAATGGACATAAGTGTGGGTGTTCACTATAATTAATGCTGGCTATATATATATATATATATTGTCTAAATATTTATTTTATAAAATTACACTGTATCAGAGGACTCTCAAACAGTCCCCGCATAATTAATTCTGGGTATATATATTGTCTAAATATTAGGGTTTTGTATGAAGTCACTATGTGGTCATCATGTGCACTCACGACCTTAGTAATGTAAATCTTAGAAAACATTTGGTTGGTAGATATATAGGACAAATGTATCTCATATAAATAATTGTACCACTAATATTCCATATCAACTGAAATTGAAGCTGTGACGAAAGCAACCAAATTTCTTATGGATATCTTTCCCGGGGAGAATGATTTCAGATTTTTTGGAACTTAGCATCGATCAGTAGTTGAAGCGATTCACAACTACTAGGGTATCCTTTGATTATAGAATAAAAGAGAACTAATTATGCCGAAAATAAATATAAATATAAAATTTAAAAATTATATTTTGTATAATAATAAAAAATAAGAAAAATAAAAAAAGTAATTATATGAAATAATAAAATTATTTCCAACCATAATAATCTTTTTTTTATTATTGTTTATCAATTATTCTTAACGCAAGTAGTAAAGAATTTGATGGTTAAAATTCGAGTTGGAAGTCTATATACTTGCTTCACATTTCCAGTTAAGTTTATTTTAAAAATAAATAAGCAGATAGCATGTTATCTTTTTCTCAAAATAATAATAATAATAATAATAATAATAATAATAATAATTTTTAAAATAAATAAAAAATTTATTTGTATAATTTTAAATATTTAATTTAAAATATTTAATTTAAAATATTTATTAAAATTTATATTTTACTATATATAAAAAAATTATTAAAATAATTTTAAATTTTAAATTTTATAAAAATATCTTAAAATTTAAAAAAAATTAAATTAAAAAAAAAAAAAAAAAAACGGTGGGGATGAAGTTGGGTTTTCAAATCTTGTCCCACCCCGGGGGAGGGAGGGGGGATTGTTAAAGGCTGCGTTTGGTTCGGGTTTAAAAAAAATTTAGTTATACCGGGGATAGGTATAAATTATGGTTTTAGCCTTTAATAGAGTAAATTTGCGTTTGGTTCGGTTTAAGAGTTATACCGGGTTTAGGAAAAATTATGTTTGGTAAGTTAAAGAGGAATAAGAAGAATAAGATGAATAAGAGAGAGAGATACCTCGGTAACCGCGCCCCTAAAACCCACCCTATTCCACTATTCCGGGAGGGGTGGGATTGCTAAACCCCCCCTTAGCGGGTTATCCCAGGATAACCCGCTAAGGGAGGGTTTAGTAATCCCCCCCCCCCCTTAATTACCGTTTGGATATTACTTTGGGAATAAGGGGGTTATTCCCCCTTATCCCCGTTACCAAACGCACGCAAAGGGGATATTCTTCTTTTTAATCTCCAAACCAAACACGCTGTGTAGGTTTGACCACTCCATAACGGTCGCCTAGTATGCTATAATGAAACTCAGAGCACTTCAGTCCTTCAGGGCCGAAAGCAGCGTCGCTCCATTGGATGAAACTACAAGAAAAGCGGCCTTTGGCGACGCTTTTAGAGTCACATAACGACGCGTAAAAGCGTCGTCAATGTGGTCGCCGACGCTTTATAAAGCGTCGGGAAGTGGGTCGGTAAGTGCAGTGACGAGAGAAATATGGCGACGCTTACAAAAGCGTCGGTAAATATGTCGTCGCGTTATTCCCGACGCATGAAAGCGTCGTTATTTTCGTCGGTAATAGCAATCTATTGTCGACGCATTAAAGTATCGGCAAATGATCATCGATTTACGACGCTATGAAGCGTCGCCTATTTTTCTTTTTCCCGACGCATGAAAGCGTCGTTATTTTGGTTGGTAATAGAAATCTATTGTCGACGCATTAAAGTGTCGGTAAATAATCATCGAAAAAAGTCATATTACGACGCTTTAACGCGTCGACTATTTTCCTTTTTCCCGACGCATGAAAGCGTCGTCATTTTTAAATCATATTTCACATTCTTAAATTATATTTCACATTTCTAATCCCCAAAGGTACTTCACAAAACAAGAATTAGGATGAAGAAAATTATCCAATAACATAACTATATAGTCCATATGGTAGAAGGCACTTTGACATTAATGTACTGCTAGCCTTCTAGGACAAGAAATAAAACTAGCAAAACTAGCATTATGAATAGATATAAATTCAGTACATCTAAGTATAAAGAAAAGATTATTTTATCTAGATGTCTTTCGTTTATGTATCTAATGAGTCATTCAGATGGCAATTAATAGAGAAAACTAAGTTGATTTATTTCTTAAAGGTATTAATCAGTAACCCTAAAAGAGAGGCCGAAAGAAAATCAATTACAAGACCAATGATCCCTGTTGTCAGAAATGCATATAAATGGGCATGATACAGATTTCAAGTGAATCTTGAGCCATTCATCAAAAGCAACAACTAACAGGTACACTAGAATAAGTCAACATTATGAGTTGTCAAGGGCCTGCTGGAAAGAACATAGTATGAAAGAATGTATCCAACATTCCGACTGTAAGCACAAAACAGCTTGTAGAAACAAAACAAAGAATAGACTAAAGATCAGCGCATAATTAAAAACGATGAAGAAAATAAAAGATATGAATCTTACAGAATACAAATATTCAACAGCCCTCTCAGGGTTGTTAAAAGCAGCACGTAAAGTACGAACTACGGTATCTCTGTCCCAGGTGTCACCGCCCATGTCAAGAATCTGTTGAATTGTTTGCTCCAGACCACTTCCTGCAACAAGGTTTGATGCAGCTTGACCATATGCCTCGACTTCAGAGCTTCATTGTAGCATCGCAAAAATGGGGACGGGGTAACATTAGATAATACTATCAACCACATAATTAATACCACTAAGTAGATGAGATGGCAAGCTCAATAATTACCGAGAGGTCTACCAATCAAAATACAAAGGTAAAGACAATGAAAGGCATATTATATTCAAGGCTGTGCTATAATGCTAAAATCAAAATATCTCACAATAAATTATGACTATAAAAGGACCAGCACTAGTTATTGGAAAAAGAAAAAAACTTACGATGCACTAACTGCCTGCGCTGGGGCAGGTGCGGCAGTTGGAGCGGGTGCACTTGTAGGTGCCCTGCTTAAATAAGAAAGAAATCGCGCAAAATAAATGAGGGACTGAATATTGTGACAATAAAGCACAATATTGAAAGATAACTCACGATGCCGTGGCTGCTGCAGGTGCAGGGGAGGGAGCGGGCGCGGGAGTTGGAGCAGCTGGAGGCACCGGACTACTAGTTGGAGCCTACGAAACGGGGATAAAGATATTTTTAAAGACATATAAAAGAATCAAATCAATTTTTTTTCCCAGATTCACTCAAGATAAAGTACAAAAGCCAATAAGAGAGCAAGAAATCTCAAAGCACATCAAGAGAGCTGCATAAGTACTAATTATCTTGAAATTTGAGTTATGCAGGTATGAGAAAAGACACGCATCAATATGGGAGATAGGAAGAAGAGCAGACGCAAGCTATCTTGCTAGTCTGCTAAAGAAAACAATATCTTTTGTGAAGAAAGGTCAGGAGTTAAACATCCTTAAGTATTTGATATTGGAATAAAATTTAAAATTTCAATAATTATTTTATTATCAATTTCAATTTATTCTCATTTATTACCATTTATTTTTTTTATTTAATTATTCATTTATTTTGATACATTTCTTTATATATAGTCTCTCTCCTTAATTAATTAAATTAGAGCCGTTGCATATCCCAACGGCACTCTCTACAGACCTGTATATATATTGTGGTATAGTAGGATGTAGAGGTACAGGAGAGAAGCTTTATGTTTAGTGAAAAAAAAAAACAAAAGGGAAAAGAATTGTTTTAAGTTTTCTTTTACATTTTATTTGGTTAATTTTGTTTATCGGGTGTTGAAAGAAACTTCGTCAACCTCTTCCGCGGTCGTGCTCGTAGGAAGGGGAGTTCCGGTCGTACCTTGGGGTGGTATCTCCGATTAATCCGCACGAAGGACGGAAATACGCCTTAGGGCAGTGCTTCGCACGCTTCCGGATCAATTATTTTTTCGCCTACAATTTTTGGATAGCGATCAAAGGTAAGTAATTTAAATTTCAAATAAAAAATAGTTAGATAATTTAATCACAATCAAAGTTAGTGCGATTATTTTTCTAACAGTCTAAGGCGTATTTCAATTTGATTGTGATTAACGATCTAACGAGTGCTAATCCGAAAAGAAAATATATTGCATATTATATATAATTGTGTTGTCAACTTGCTTGTATGATTGACATTTAAACTTAAACATATTGGGATTAGCATTTTAAACTTTTAATTGCATATAGATTATAGTGATTTATTTGCTCTCTCTTTAAAATTATTTTTACTGTTTTCATTTTTTAGCTACAGTAAAATAAATAAATTTAAAATTAAAAAAAAAAATAGTTACAGTTTTATCTTCGGAAAAAAAAAAGATACACTAATATATATATATATATATATATAAATTTATTTACTGTTTTAGTTAAAAAAAAAAAATAAATAATATAGCTACAGTAATATATATAAAAGCATATTTTCTGTTTAAGCTTTGAAAAAGAAAAAGATAGCTTGAAAAAAAAAAAAAAAAAAAAAAAAAAAAAAAAAAAACTGTATATTTACGTATAGTTTTATCTACAGTAAATTAGTTTTAAAATTGTTTAGGTGGTGTTTGAACCTGCAACCTTAGTCATTAGGTAAAGACATATAACCAGTAAGCACAAAGCCTACTTTATATATTTTAGTTTAATTTTATTTTATTTACTGCAGTTTACATATCTTGTTTGATTGCATTTAAATCCGAAAATATTTAAATCAAATTTAAATTTTAATTGTTTGGGTCATCTGTTTGCTATTGAACAAACTGAGATAAAAGATTAATATTAACAACTTGAATACTTAAAATATTTTGGATGACTAGGGTAGAAACCTTAAACAACTTGTATGTTTTTCTAAAAAGGTTTTTTGAACCTTTTTTGCAGCTCATTTTTATCATCTTTAATTTTCTTATTCCCTCAATTAGATTGTCCAAAATGGTTTATGATGATTCTTCTAGCCTTAAGCCAGAAAAATTTAGAGGGGTAGGATTTTTGAGGTGGCAAGAACAGTTAGGAGCTTGGTTAATTACCTTAGACCTCATAACTGCAATTGGCAAAGCACCTCCTTTTCCTACTTCTAAAGTTTCTTCTACTCCTTCTGCTGATTCTTCTAAATCTATTACTACCTCAGTTACTGAACCTGTATCTGACAAATCCCCCGAGGAAATTGAATTTCACTGTAGATTTAGAATACTAAGTTGCCTTTCAGATGAACTTTATGAAACATATAGGAAATACCTAACTGCCAAAGATTTATGGTGTGCTCTAGAAGATGCTTACATTAGAGATAATGAAGGCGCTGCTAGATTCACCATTACTGATTTCAACAATTTTAGAATGGTAGAGAACATTCCTATAAACGATCAAATTCACCAATTTCAAAATTTTGTCCAAGAGATTAATAGAAATGGTTCAACTTTAGATGATACCTATCAAGCTACCTGCCTATTGGACAAATTACCCCCTTCCTGGTCAAGATTTGCCCATGAACTTAGAAGAACTCAGGGAACTCTTCAACTTAGATCTGTAATTCAAGCTATTAGAATAGAAGACCAATATCGACTTAGAGAGGTTAAATCAACCGACAACAGATCAAACTTAAACTTGACCGAGATTTCGAACCAAAGCCATGAGTCCAAACCCAAAGGTAAAAATTTTAAACCTAAGGGTAAAGGCTTTAAGGGTAAGAACCCAAACCGAAACCAAAACCGTACCCATAAACCCAACACCAACCAATCTAATGGGAATAAGAAGAAGGATGGATTTTGTTATGTTTGTGGCCGGGACAATCATTTTGCTTCAAAATGTTTTTATCGGAAGAAAGAGAAGGTTGTCTACAAGAAGGGCCAAAATAATCAGAACAATTATCCTAAACCTCAAGTCAACATGGTTGAGGGTGAACCTTCGAACTCCACTTTTAGGTCAGTCTCCTTTATACCTAATGTTAACCTCACCTATCATGATTTAGATTGGTGGTTAGATTCAGGAGCCAATGTCCATGTTTGTACTAATAGGTCCCTATTCTCCTCCTATCAGGACTCAGGTGGAGGATGTGTGACTGTTGGAGACGGAAAAGCTGTCAATGTGCTGGGGATCGGAACAGTCAAACTGAAGTTAACTTCTGGAAAGACTTTGATCCTTCACAATGTGCAGCATGTTCCCGAGATCCGACGGAACCTGATTAGTGGATCACTATTAGTGCAATTAGGTTATAAGATTGTACTTGAATCTAATAAAGTTGTAATTTCTAAGGGGGAAATGTTTATTGGAAAAGGTTTTGTATCTGAGGGTTTATTCAAATTGAATGTAATTTCTTTTGTTGATAATAAAATTTCTTCTCATTCAATGTCTACTTCTTCTTCTACTGTGTTAAATACTGAATCTTGTGATGTATGGCATGGCAGATTAGGGCATGTGAACCTTAAGTCTATTCTGAAATTGACCAATCTTAATCTTTTACCCAAACTCAAGATTGATTCCAAATCTAAATGTGAGATTTGTACCCAAGCTAAACAGCCTAGGAAACCTTTTAAATCTGTTCCTTATAGGGATACCCAGATTCTTGAACTGATTCATAGTGATGTCTGTGATTCTAATAGAGTACCTACCCGTGGAGGCAGTCGCTACTTTGTAACTTTTATAGACGACTACTCCAAGTATTGTTACACCTATCTCTTGAAGACCAAAGATGAAGTCCTCAATAAGTTTAAAGCCTTTAAAGCTGAGGCTGAAAACCAATTGGATAAGAGGATTAAAATTCTAAGGTCTGATAGAGGAGGCGAGTATACTTCAAATGAATTAAACCTATTCTGCGAGGAACATGGAATAATTCATGAAGTAACTGCTCCTTACTCACCTCAGTCTAATGGTGTAGCTGAAAGAAAGAACCGAACCCTATTGGACATGGTTAATGCCATGATTTTAAGTTCTGGTGTACCTCAGAACTTGTGGGGGGAGGCTCTTTTATCAGCTTGTTATATCCTTAATAGGATTCCCTCTAAGGATAGAACCCAAACACCTTATGAATTTTGGAAAGGAAGAGCACCTAGGTTGAGTTACTTCCGAGTGTGGGGGTGCTTGGCTAAGGTGTCTATTCCTGAACCCAAAAGAAAGAAGATTGGACCTAAAACTGTAGATGCTATCTTTATTGGATATTCCTTAGATAGCAATACCTATAGATTTCTTGTGATTAACTCTGAGATTTCTGAAATTTCCAATGATACTTTGATTGAATCTAGAGATGCAACTTTCTTTGAAAATATTTTTCCTTTCAAAACTCGCGTCTCTAGATCTGCCCCTGATTATTATCAGTTTACTTTTGATCATGCATCTATTTCTGATCATATATCTGCATCTGATTTGCATTATAGTTTAGATCCTGTAGAACCTGATCCTATTCCTGAATTAAGGAGAAGTAAGAGAACTCGCTTTGAAAAGAACTTTGGTGAAGACTTCTTTACTTTCTTAATTGAAAGTACACCTTCGTCTTATAAAGAAGCAATGAGTTCTCCTGAAGCTTCTTTTTGGAAGGAGGCTATAAAAAGTGAGATCGAATCAATTATCAGTAATAACACTTGGATTCTCACTGATTTACCTCCTGGTAGTAAACCCCTAGGATGTAAGTGGATCTTTAGAAAGAAACTTAGGACTGACGGATCAGTAGAGAAGTATAAGGCACGTCTTGTTGCTCAAGGTTTTCGGCAAAAGGCTGAAATTGACTACTTTGACACATATGCGCCTGTTGCTCGCATTGCTACTATCCGAATTCTTCTTGCATTAGCATCCATTCATAAACTTTTGATTCATCAGATGGATGTCAAGACCGCTTTTCTTCATGGTGATCTTGAAGAAGAAATCTATATGGCTCAGCCTGAAGGTTTCTCTGTGCCTGGTCAAGAGAATAAGGTGTGTAAATTAGTTCGCTCTTTATACGGACTAAAACAAGCACCTAAACAGTGGCACGAGAAATTTGACAGTGTTATAGCTTCATATGGATTTCTGACCAACGATTATGACAACTGTCTCTATTTCAAGAGATTTGATGATCGTTGCGTCCTTCTTTGTCTCTATGTTGATGACATCCTGATTCTTGCTCCTGATCTTGATCTCATTAACCAAGTTAAATCCTTTTTATCAGACCATTTTGATATGAAGGATCTTGGTGAAGCTGATGTGATTTTAGGAATGAAAATTCTTAAATCATCTGATTCTATTATCCTGACCCAATCTCATTACACCCAAATGGTACTTGATAAATTTGGGTATTCTGATTGTTCTCCTGTTTCTACTTCTTTTGATCCTAGTGTTCAACTTGTAAAGAACACTGGTAATCCAGTAAATCAGGAGAAATTTGCCCAGATCATTGGTTCTCTGATGTACCTAACCAATAGAACTAGACCTGACATTGCCTATGCCATATCAAGATTGAGTAGATATACTAGTAGTCCTAGTATGATTCATTGGATTGCTCTGGAAAGAGTATTTCGTTATCTTAAAGGTACTCTTTCTTTTGCTCTTAAATTTGTTGGCTATCCTGCTGTAATTGAGGGATACAGCGATGCCAATTGGATTTCTGATTCTTTGGATATTAAATCTACTTCTGGCTATGTTTTCATTCTTGGTGGCAGTGCAGTTTCTTGGCAATCCACCAAACAGACTATAATAGCCAGAAGCACTATGGAGGCTGAGTTGGTTGCCCTTGACACTACTTGTCTTGAAGCCGAGTGGCTCAAGAACCTTTTGTCATCAATTCCATTGATTTCTACTCCTATTCCACCTATTTCTATTAGGTGTGATTCTCGAGCTGCAATTGAATTTTGTAAAAAGAAATTAATAAATTCTAAGGCTAGTCGACATATTAAATTGAGACAAAAGTCTGTTAGATGGCTAACTTCTCATGATGTTGTTTCTTTAAGTTTTATCAGATCTGAACAGAATCTTGCAGACTGCTTGACGAAAGGCCTGAATAGGACTAAGGTCCTAGAGTCATCGAGGGGGATGGGACTTTGCCCATAAAGGGCCTTCCTGCAGTGGGAACCCAACCTTTGTGATAGGAGATCCCTTGAAGAAGGTTCAATGTGGTAAAAACAAGCTGTCAGGTTGGCCAAAGAGCACTTTCTACAGTTTATTCAGAGGAACTTTAGTTCCAAGTCCATCCCTATGATGAGTTGTGCTCTGTGTAGTGGTTGAGGTTGAGCTTATAGCTCTTAATGGAATCCGAGGCAATAATTTTTGCGAGATGTGACTCTACACACATCCCTGGAGGAGACCACCTATATAAGAATATTCGTATAAGGCCGCGACTATGAGATGTGGGCTGTCCATAGAAATTCTTATGAAAAATCAAGGTACTGTGCATGGCCTTTAATGCACAGACTCGCGACGGAGAATTCTGTACTGTGTGTGTGGCAGTTGAAGTCAGGGTCAAAGGAACGTAGTTCAAGACCTGGTTCACTCCGATTCCTTCTGATGAAAATTGCTTACACTAAGTGAGGTTAAGTCTCTTAAAGACACCTTACCTATTACATAGTATAAACACCCGATAATCTTATTTTATTTTATTTTTGAGTTTAATCTTATTTCGAAATTTTAAATTTTGTGGGGGATTGTTGGAATAAAATTTAAAATTTCAATAATTATTTTATTATCAATTTCAATTTATTCTCATTTATTTTAATTTATTCTCATTTATTACCATTTATTTTTTTATTTAATTATTCATTTATTTTGATACGTTTCTTTATATATAGTCTCTCTCCTTAATTAATTAATTTGGAGCCGTTGCATATCCCAACGGCACTCTCTACAGACCTATATATATATTGTGGTATAGTAGGATGTAGAGGAAAAGGAGAGAAGTTTTATGTTTAGTAAAAAAAAAATAAAAGGAAAAAGAATTGTTTTCTTTTACATTTTATTTGGTTAATTTTGTTTATCGGGTGTTGAAAGAAACTTCGTCAACCTCTTCCGCGGTCGTGCTCGTAGGAAGGGGAGTTCCGGTCGTACCTTGGGGTGGTATCTCCGATTAATCCGCACGAAGGACGGAAATACGCCTTAGGGCAGTGCCTCGCACGCTTCCGGATCAATTATTTTTTCGCCTACAATTTTTGGATAGCGATCAAAGGTAAGTAATTTAAATTTCAAATAAAAAATAGTTAGATAATTTAATCACAATCAAAATTAGTGCGATTATTTTCCTAACATTTGATTCATATGCATATGCATGCATGCATACTATTTTACAAATAAAATAAGTCCTCTCTCACTTTTGACTATAGTCTTCTAGCCCAAATTATTGAACCAAAAAAATAGTAGTGCTGCAAACCCGGAGGGGGGGGGGGGGGGGGGGGGGTCATGTATTATTTGAGTGCCCATTTACCTGATTTGTGGCCGCCTTGCTGCAGATGAAGCTCCACTCGATGAGCCTTTACTCTGCAAAACATATTAATTACATCACACTATTAAATCATAACAAGTGTATAGAAAACAGATTAGGTAAATAGCCTACATCTATGGATATCACAGATATTAATGTTTCTATACCATAAGGCAGAAAATAACTTGACGATATAAATTATAACTACCTTGCTCAACATTATAACAAGAAAACTATTTTCAGCAATTTTGTTATCGTCCAATGTTGCGTCATCCTTGAGTATTTTCCCTTGATGTATGAGCATCTATTGGTCAGCTGGGTAAATGCTCTGCCCTTGAGTAGTCTCAATGTTCTTTTTCACATCAGCTACCTGAGCAAGAGATTCATATTTAAGTTGGCACTGTTTCTATGATACCAAAATTAGAGCAGTTTAAAGCAATAGGCAGAGTAAGCTTGATAGCCAACAAACATAGTTTTCAATCACTACATAAGAACAATTAGAGTAGTCAAAATATCAGACTCTTCTAAAATATTACATGCACACATACATATACATACATGCCTACATATGTAAGTATTTGGCTTAAGGAAAATAGCTGCAAATATATGCAGTTTAATGAGGAAGCAATAGTCTTAGCATGACCAAGAAGCGGCACATCGAGCATCTAGGTCATTAATGGCTGGTTCCCTCTATAGAAGCTCGACCAATATAAAAATGTTAATAAGGTCTAACATGTTGTAGGCTCAAAACAAATATCTCAGAAAATTTGACAAGAATAAGCAAACGATTGTCTGCAAAAGGTTAATTTGCTGACGATCCTCGGAGATTTGATCATCCTGCATAACTCAAAACAGCCCTATTCGTTCACCAAGACATACTTCAACATGTCACGGCTGAAACCCAATAAACCCCAACATGAATCATCAAAAGTTCATGGATTCAAAGGGCATGCGCTTGAGCCTGCTTGACATGCCATTCTTAAATCATATTTCACATTTCTAATCCCCAAAGGTACTTCACAAAACAAGAATTAGGATGAAGAAAATTATGATGCCTTGCGCGCGCGTTGGGGAGGAGGGAGAGCTGCTGGGGGCGCGTTGGGGGCGACGGGTGGCGGCGGCGACGAGGTGGGCGTGTTGGGGGCGACGAGGGCGCAGGTGGCTGTGGCGGGTGCGCGTTGGGGGCGATGGGTGGCGGCGGCGACGAAGTCTGCTGCGCGCGCGTTGGAGGAGGGAGATCGAGCTAGCTGCTGTGTTCTATGGGAGATAACAAATGTAAAAAAAAAAAAAAAAACCAGAGATGGGTGGGGAAAAAGGTAAAGTGGGGGGAAAGTAAAAAGCTATTTTTTGGTGTTTCCCGCCACATTTATTTGCCGACACAAAATCCAAGCGTCGGTAATTTTTTGACAGTAGAAAAAATTACCGACGCTTTTTAAATGCGTCGTCGTAAAAGTGTCGGTATAAAATTTTTTTGTAGTGCGTGTCTCCAGAAACACTATTGTTATATGAACTGATTAACTAGCTAAAACTAGGGTCTACTTAGCAAAAAAATGCTTTGTGTGGTCCACTTTTGACAACTTTTCCAACTCTATACCTTTTATTTAAATAAATTTCACCCCGGGCGATATCCCTTTATAAAAAAAACTACCCTCTTTTTTCTTTTATATATATATATATATATATATATATATATATATATATATATATATATATATAATATTCTACAATTCTATTATTCAAAAGCTTATATTTTTCTACCAGTATTATTATTAACTTTAACAACTAATAATTGTTTTAAGAAAAAATTTAGACTCGAAGGGGGAGGATATTACAGCTTATATAAGGCTCGTAATCCTACAATCTTTTTAGAAATATAACTTATTTATATATTTCTAACTTTTTCATTATTGGATCTATTAATATATTTTCCACTTATCTTCATTAAACCTCATACATGCATCCAAAGCCTACAAAAATTAAAAGTACATGAATAGTGATATTTTTATTAGTGTTTCAACACAATCCTTATGGACTTATAGCATTTCTTATATAAAAAATATTTCTTGTATATCTCAAACGAAATGTATATCTTACACTCCATTTATTCTAGAGTGGGATAAATTTTACTTATCACTTCAAAATTGTGAATAAATTAAAATAAAATTGTGAATAAATTAAAATAACAGAATTTACCGTTAAGCGCTATAAAAAAATTCAGAAATTGTAGAAGAAAAAAACTAATTAAAATAAAATTGATCCGAAAACGTGCGAGACATTACCGTAATGCGTATTTCCGTATTTCGTGCGAATTAATCGGAGATACCACCTCAAGGTACGACCGAACTCGTCTTCCTACGGGCACAACTGCAGAAGAGGTTTGACGAAATTTTTTTCATCACCTGATAATAAAAAATATAAAAAAATAAAATCGAGATATAATCAAATATCTCTAAAGCTTTTCTTTTTATTTCTCTTAGTTATGTATATGTATGAATGTGTATGTATATATATAGTGTGAAGGAAGGTGAATAAGTACTTTGGATTCCAACGTTCAAATCATCCATAAAGCTTCATAATTAGCTTTTACACAGAAAAACATCCACATTAAAAAGATTTAAAATAATAATAAATAAAAATTAAATAATAATAAATAAAAATTAAAAAAATTAAATAAATTAAATTAATAATAAAATAATAAAAAAATTATTATTGAAGGTTTTAAATTTTATCCCTACACAATCCTCACTGCACTCGTGGATATACGATTTGTCTCTGCCTACATCAATATTTTTGGACTTTCGAATACAAAAAAAATAATGGACATAAGTGTGGGTGTTCACTATAATTAATGCTGGCTATATATATATATATATATATATATATATTGTCTAAATATTTATTTTATAAATTACACTGTATCAGAGGACTCTCAAACAGTCCCCGCATAATTAATTCTGGGTATATATATTGTCTAAATATTAGGGTTTTGTATGAAGTCACTATGTGGTCATCATGTGCACTCACGACCTTAGTAATGTAAATCTTAGAAAACATTTGGTTGGTAGATATATAGGACAAATGTATCTCATATAAATAATTGTACCACTAATATTCCATATCAACTGAAATTGAAGCTGTGACGAAAGCAACCAAATTTCTTATGGATATCTTTCCCGGGGAGAATGATTTCAGATTTTTTGGAACTTAGCATCGATCAGTAGTTGAAGCGATTCACAACTACTAGGGTATCGTTTGATTATAGAATAAAATAGAACTAATTATGCCGAAAATAAATATAAATATAAAATTTAAAAATATATTTTTTATAATAATAAAAAATAAGAAAAATAAAAAAAGTAATTATATGAAATAATAAAATTATTTCCAACCATATAATCTTTTTTTTATTATTGTTTATCAATTATTCTTAACGCAAGTAGTAAAGAATTTGATGGTTAAAATTCGAGTTGGAAGTCTATATACTTGCTTCACATTTCCAGTTAAGTTTATTTTAAAAATAAATAAGCAGATAGCATGTTATCTTTTTCTCAAAATAATAATAATAATAATAATAATAATAATAATTTTTAAATAAATAAAAAATTTATTTGTATAATTTTAAATATTTAATTTAAAATATTTAATTTAAAATATTTATTAAAATTTATATTTTACTATATATAAAAAATTATTAAAATAATTTTAAATTTTAAATTTTATAAAATATCTTAAAATTTAAAAAAAATTAAATTAAAAAAAAAAAAAAAAAACGGTGGGGATGAGTTGGGTTTTCAAATCTTGTCCCACCCCGGGGAGGGAGGGGGGATTGTTAAAGGCTGCGTTTGGTTCGGGTTTAAAAAAAAATTTAGTTATACCGGGGATAGGTATAAATTATGGTTTTAGCTTTTAATAGAGTAAATTTGCGTTTGGTTCGGTTTAAAGAGTTATACCGGGTTTAGGAAAAATTATGTTTGGTAAGTTAAAGAGGAATAAGAAGAATAAGATGAATAAGAGAGAGAGATACCTCGGTAACCGCGCCCCTAAAACCCACCCTATTCCACTATTCCGGGAGGGGTGGGATTGCTAAACCCCCCCTTAGCGGGTTATCCCAGGATAACCCGCTAAGGGAGGGTTTAGTAATTCCCCCCCCCCCTTAATTACCGTTTGGATATTACTTGGGAATAAGGGGGTTATTCCCCCCTTATCCCCGTTACCAAACGCACGCAAAGGGGATATTCTTCTTTTTAATCTCCAAACCAAACACGCTGTGTAGGTTTGACCACTCCATAACGGTCGCCTAG
Organism: Tillandsia fasciculata; assembly: GCA_029168755.2. Classification (NCBI taxonomy): domain Eukaryota; kingdom Viridiplantae; phylum Streptophyta; class Magnoliopsida; order Poales; family Bromeliaceae; genus Tillandsia; species Tillandsia fasciculata. The sequence continues at coordinate 7,441,463 of CM054946.1, read as the reverse complement.
TATGCTATAATGAAACTCAGAGCACTTCAGTCCTTCAGGGCCGAAAGCAGCGTCGCTCCATTGGATGAAACTACAAGAAAAGCGGCCTTTGGCGACGCTTTTAGAGTCACATAACGACGCGTAAAAGCGTCGTCAATGTGGTCGCCGACGCTTTATAAAGCGTCGGGAAGTGGGTCGGTAAGTGCAGTGACGAGAGAAATATGGCGACGCTTACAAAAGCGTCGGTAAATATGTCGTCGCGTTATTCCCGACGCATGAAAGCGTCGTTATTTTCGTCGGTAATAGCAATCTATTGTCGACGCATTAAAGTATCGGCAAATGATCATCGATTTACGACGCTATGAAGCGTCGCCTATTTTCTTTTTTCCCGACGCATGAAAGCGTCGTTATTTTGGTTGGTAATAGAAATCTATTGTCGACGCATTAAAGTGTCGGTAAATGATCATCGAAAAAAGTCATATTACGACGCTTTAACGCGTCGACTATTTTCCTTTTTCCCCGACGCATGAAAGCGTCGTCATTTTTAAATCATATTTCACATTCTTAAATTATATTTCACATTTCTAATCCCCAAAGGTACTTCACAAAACAAGAATTAGGATGAAGAAAATTATCCAATAACATAACTATATAGTCCATATGGTAGAAGGCACTTTGACATTAATGTACTGCTAGCCTTCTAGGACAAGAAATAAAACTAGCAAAACTAGCATTATGAATAGATATAAATTCAGTACATCTAAGTATAAAGAAAAGATTATTTTATCTAGATGTCTTTCGTTTATGTATCTAATGAGTCATTCAGATGGCAATTAATAGAGAAAACTAAGTTGATTTATTTCTTAAAGGTATTAATCAGTAACCCTAAAAGAGAGGCCGAAAGAAAATCATTACAAGACCAATGATCCCTGTTGTCAGAAATGCATATAAATGGGCATGATACAGATTTCAAGTGAATCTTGAGCCATTCATCAAAAGCAACAACTAACAGGTACACTAGAATAAGTCAACATTATGAGTTGTCAAGGGCCTGCTGGAAAGAACATAGTATGAAAGAATGTATCCAACATTCCGACTGTAAGCACAAAACAGCTTGTAGAAACAAAACAAAGAATAGACTAAAGATCAGCGCATAATTAAAAACGATGAAGAAAATAAAAGATATGAATCTTACAGAATACAAATATTCACAGCCCTCTCAGGGTTGTTAAAAGCAGCACGTAAAGTACGAACTACGGTATCTCTGTCCCAGGTGTCACCGCCCATGTCAAGAATCTGTTGAATTGTTTGCTCCAGACCACTTCCTGCAACAAGGTTTGATGCAGCTTGACCATATGCCTCGACTTCAGAGCTTCATTGTAGCATCGCAAAAATGGGGACGGGGTAA